>JAEQBH010002185.1:600000-889883 GCA_016808115.1 Tetrastigma voinierianum
GGGAAATTTTTGGCCATAGAGTACGTAGTTTTGGAGTGAGTAAAGTAGGTAGAATACGGGTAAACGAGTTCACGAGAAGAATATAAGTCTTGTTAAGATGCACATGCGATAAGATGATGTGGAAGTATATGAGATCAAGCGGTGCATGTCTGAGTGCATGTAAAACATAATACTCGAGACGCAAATTTTGAAAAAATTTATTGCTTGAACATATAACGAAGCGCATAGTTACATTGACAGTGTACACTTACCCCACAGCGAGAAACAAGCATTGTCCCGATGCATTAGGCCCAAAATTGCCCAGCGGAATTTGAGGGATCAAAACCATGACCCCACGATTTGTATTTTCTATATTATTGAAAAGCAAATGAAATAAGCATAATTGAAGTAAAAACAATAAAAATATAGAAACGAAGCAAAAAATAAAGCAAAACTATTACAACGATTTGAGGCCGAGGTTACTTGGAAGGAGTTTTGGTAGGCCCGGGTCTACGAATCCACGGTGTGCTCGTGAGGGGAGAAATGCTCGGAATGGTTTGAGGCGTTGGCCATTCACCTTGAAAAGAGTTCCCATTGTCGGGATTTTTCAATTTCCATGACTCAGTATGGATAAACCACCTTGGCGATGAAAGGGGCAGTCCAGCGGAGCGAACTCGGGGGGAATAGATTCGGGAACTATCTGGCGATGCTACGATTGGGTTGAAAGTTTTCACGGTAATAGACTTGTCATGTGGAATAACGGCCGCTCATGCAAGTCTGGAGCTTTCATCGATTCCCTCGCCCGACTCTTCAAAGTTCATTTAATGATAAACGGCGCTTACAGCGATTGGTCAATTAAAAGTTCGAATAACCCGGTAAGCGGGTGTTCCATCTCTAACGGCAAATGGCAAGCTTTGCCATAAGCAGCCTATAGGGAGACATACCAAGAACCGATTTGCAAAGCGATACGGTATGCGAAGAGCATCGGTAAGACGGAGTGACGTCTTTTCGGTCGGGGCAGCGTAACTTTCTAAGAAATGTGTTTTATCTCCCTATTAGCTAGCTGGCTGACATTGATGCGTGGGTGGTAGCGTGGATACTTTATGGGTGACTCCATATTTCTTTAGATTTTCAAAAGATGGGTGCAAAAGTGGAGTCCGCCCATCACTAATTGCCGGCGTTCCCAGTAGAAAAAATATGTTCCTTTATAAATTTCAAAACAACCTTATGGTCATTGGTTCTCGTTGGAATTGCCTCAACCCACTTAGACACGTAGTCAACGGATAATAAAATGTAGAGATAGCCACAAGAAGGGGGAAAAGGCCCCATGAAGTCAATACTTTAACAATCAAAAATTTCAATGAATTAGAATTGGGGTAAGAAGGCATCATGTTTAGCTTTGTGACCCCTCTAGTTCTTTGGCGTGACGCATGTTTTGCGAGAAATCAAACAATCTTTAATGAGGTGGGCCAATAAAACCCGAAGGCTTTGCAGTATCTTGTCTATTTGTTTTCGGCGGAGAAATGTCCTCATGAGCTTAGAATAGCAAAAAGTTAAAATAAGGTACCTTCATCATTGGGTACATCTCCTCATTATTTGATGCAGACCGGTATTTAAAATGATGGATCATCAAAATAGTGGCTGCTTAATATCTGTCTCAAAATTTCTTTTACGTTTGAGAAGTCCATTGAGTTGGAATACGGCCGGTGACTAGGTAATTCACTATGTCGACATACCATGGAGTAATGGTAAACGAGGGAGTTGTTCATCGGAAAGCTATACTATGGGTATGTGGGAGTTGGATTACAGGACTAATCGAGATAGAGTGGTCGACAACCACATTCTCGACCCCCTTACATCTTTAATGGTCAAGTTGAATTCTTGTGGAGTAAAATCCTAGTTAACCTTGGTTTAGAGTATCACCTTAGAGGAAGCGAAGTACTTGAAAATTAACGTGATCTGTAAAAATGGTCCTGGGGAGCCAACAATATATGACACGAATTTTTCTAGAGCAAAGACAGCTTGCTAGAAACTCTTTTACGTGGTTGTGTAGTTGGCACTGAGTGGAAGTCAATGTGCGGCATGTAAATGACAAAGCCTTTTGTCCCTCCCTACGTCACCCATTCACGGCTCTATGGCATAATCACTAGCATCTGCACATGAATCTCAAATGGGAGGTCCCGATTAGGAGGCAGCATTATTGGTGGTGACACTAGCATGTTTGAAGCAGCAAAAGCGAGAAGTCACAAACTGTGACCATGTGAAAGGGACATCTTTAGTAAGCAAAGTACACATAAGGGTGGTATAACTTAACTAAAATCTTTTATAAACCTTCTATAAAAACCGGCATGGCTGAGAATGACCTTATGTCTCTAACACACCTTAGGAATAGGGGTTGAAATCGGTCCAGCTTTGGCCTTATCAACTTGATTCCCTCTTTTGATACAATGTGGCTTTAAGACAATTCCTTTGTGTTACCATGAAATGACATTTTCCCAATTTAACACAAGATTTTTCTCTTGACACCTCTCGAGCTTTACGTAAAGTTCTCTAAGCGACTCTCGAGCAGTCACCGCGAAATCATCCATGAAGATTTGCAATAGATTCTATCATGTCTTCGAAGAATTCATCATGCATCGTTGGAAAGTTAGGATTGCGTTGCATGAATCGGGCATTTTCCTAAAGGCGAAGGTACGAGGCAAGTGAATGTAGTTTTTCTTGATCTTCTAATGCTATCTCAAGATTTGGTTGTACCACACGGTACCCATCAGAAAGCGATAAAATTCATGCCACTGTGACTCTCACAACATTTGATCGACAAAACGGAAGAGGAAAATGGTCTTTCTAGTACCCGCATTAAGTTTCCTATAATCTATGCACACCCTCCATCGGTGACACGGTAGAATGAGCTCATTATTTTCATTGGCAACGTGACTCCAGGACTTCTTAGGAACTACTTGTGTTGGACTATTGCCTTATCTACTTGATAGGGTAGATAACCCACATCGAGTTTGACTTCCTTTTTGCAGCTTCTTTCGTGGGTTCCGTCGTCTACGTGGTTGCTAGAAAGGTTTGACATCCTCTTCTAAGTGAATTCTATATTATGCGAGATCGGGGCTAATTCCGCCAATATCTGCAATTGTCAACTAAAACGATCTGTGGGTTTTTAATATTTAAAGTTGAATTTCTTGAGTAATGTCTAGGAGGAAGATATGATTACTGGAAAAGTGTCTCTCCCTAAGAATGCATATTTGAGATGTGTTGGTAAGGGTTGAGCTCAGAAAGCTTAGTGGCTTCTCCTCAGAAGGCAATGTCTTATCCTCATTTGGTGGCTTAAGGTTCAGAATTTAGGTGCCCACACATTAACTAAATACATCTTTATGCTCGATTATAGAGTGGAGAAGCTTCGACTCGAAGTGGTCACTTCCTCATCCCGGTCGGTGACGGACGCGACAGAGGATCATCATGTGAAACATTATCCAAGTATTTTTGTACCATGGAGTCGATCATATTAATTTCACACATATCTTCTTCATCCCCCATTCCTTTGATTACATTGAAAATATTCAGGTTAACAGTCATGTTCCCAAATGAAAGTGTCATTAAGCCTCACTATTAATGTATAATGGCATTGGGTTGCCAAGAATGGTGACCAGAATTGGGAGCCGAGTTCCTTGAGGAGCCACGGGGGCGGAGTGTCGAAGCACCACAAAATGCGGCCAGTAAAATTTGTCCACTTGGACCAGACATCTGTATTCCCACACAGGAATTTTACTGCTTCACGGTCATTGATTGGGGGTGATATGGGTTGGCTCTAATTCTCCTAACCTAAGTCCATTATCTTGAATAAGGCAACAAGTGTAACATACTTTCAGTCACTAAACATGCTGACTTTGATTTCAATACTATAAATAATGGATTCTTTTGAATCTTTGTAATTTTAGGCAGAGTTGTTCAATTAAAGAAGTAAGATTGTTAATTAATGAATACTCACTTGTTGACACCTAGTTTCCTTTTAAATGCACAATCCTTATGAAATTTATAACATACCAATTAGAGTTTGTAATCTAACAGAGATATTAGGTTCTTTGTGTTTCTCTTCTTAAAATTTGACATGGTTATTACTTTCTTTGGTATCTTAACTTTATGAAATTATGAAATGGAGGATATAAATTGAACTTTAATAATACCTGAGTTGAGTCATCTTATCATTGTATTCCAGGACATGAAATTGTAATAGATTTTTCATCTCTAAACTAAATTCACTATGAATGCGTGATGGTTCCTTGGATTGAGATAGTTTTTGTGATATCTTTTACTCCAAAGATAAGTGACAGCGCCACATTATAAGACCCTCGTGGAACCCTAAACTTCTACTGTTTTGATATGCCGGGTTTGGATGGTTGTGATGGAGATTTCCATACTCTTAATTGGAAGGGTTACCCTATAGATGGGGATAACAGTTTATCACGGATCTCATAGTTAAGGCTTGTTAGAATACAGTGTAAGTTTCTTCGGGTTTATGTTTGTGTATTATGTCTTCAGACTTCTCTTAATATGGAGGTTGGTAAGACTGTGAGTTTAGAGTTATAGTTGATTGATTGATGACCTTGGTGGGAATTTCCATGAAATCCTTGGGACATGATTACGAAATGGAGGAATAGAATTGCAAACAACGGTTTTGATAATGAGAACAGTTTGAAACTTTTTTATTATTTGGCCATAAACCATTTCCCATTAAAATTGGATCTTACCAGGGATTATCAAGTTTGATGTGGGAATTGAAGTTTCTTTGAGTGGATTAGCGAATTGACTTAATTCATTTGAATAACTCTCAGCAGAGAGATTGACGGATTAATGGATCAGATATGTGTAGGATGTGCATCATAATGCGTGACTCCTCTCTTTCTAGATAAGTTTAGAATCTTGAGATGGACAGAGAGATTACACTCAGTTACCTCAATTCTTTTTCAATATCATGACCTCATTTTCTTATCAAATTAAACAGTTTTGGCTCATATTTCAAATCATTATCTTTGGTGGTGGATTCATGCGGTGAATCTTCATGCACTTTATGATGTCCTGGGGGTAGTGATCTCCAGGGTTTTGGGCATTCTCTATATAGTGTCGAGTTGGATTATTCTATTGCTTTTTCTGAGAATTCTCTGCACATCCATTTGGATAATTGTTTATTACTTAAAGACAATCCTTGATGGAATATGCATAATTTGTCAATCTAGCCCATGATGAGGGATCTTAAGGAGAGATCTTATATCTTTCCCTGTATTTATGAAGGTTCACATTTTGAGAAAAGTTAGATTGCTGCGTAGAACATTGATAATCACAGGAGGAAAACATTGAGAATCGATTGCATGTTTTCCAATGTAAAGTTAGATTAGTTGGAGATGGTTCAGGATTTGGCTCTCCAGCACAAGAAAAGTAAATTGTGGATAATGTGGAGAGAGCAGGGTGGAAGATGCTCATGAACATCCATAAGTCTACTCGCTGAATGATGAGGATTCTGATTAGGCCATGATATCCCGAATTTAGAAGGCCGGGATCCATTTTCATTCATGAGGTGGTTGACCTCATCAGGAAGAGTAGACCACAAAGATTGTGGTGAATTACTCGAGGATTGAAATTTCTCAGAAGGGTTCTTTTCACATTGATGAGACGGAACTCCTGTGTTGTCTTTGAAGGATTACCACATTTCTCTATCTATCTTGGGTTTGTTGGGATAACATGTTTGCATGTTGTGGGGCTCATAGAGTCCTGTGGGATTCTGGGATTATCCATTGGAGGTGAAATATTTATCTTGAGACATGAAACCATAATGGATTCTCAGGTTCAGGGATCTGGGTTCAAACTAATGGATGTTTCTTCAGTTGCAGAACCCAGTTGACATGCCTTCTACTTCTGTCAAAACATGTAAAGTTTCTCAAACAAAAATAAATAAATAAGAAAATGGAGAAATACCGGGATTGCAAATACGTTGCAAAAATTACCTCATTTCTCTTGGGATCAACAGTTGATAAACCATACGACAGCGGCCAAAAATGCTTCATCACAGATTGGTAGTGCCTAATTCTGTTGTTCCCAGCGTGAATTATAAGTGATCTAGCATTTACCTTAATAAACCAGGGATCCACAGGTTATCTCTAAGGAGTGATTAGATTGGATTGATCCCTGACAGGAACTGTTCTCATACTAAAGTATAGTTTAAGAAAGCGTGAGTATTTGTTGGTTTGATTGAATAGTTTAGTTAGTTTTGAATGTTTTAATGAAAGATAATTAACGGGATTTTAGGTTCCACTCCATGATGGAGTGATCCACCTCTTATTTTATAACTCATCAGAACTCACATTTGATAAATGTCTTAGTGGAGGGTTTGTCTTTAAATAATATTTGGAAAATAAAGATAGTTGAGTAATACTATTATGATTCTCAAATTAAATGAACCCATGGATTACGGCATTATGATCAGAAACACAGTAGTGTGGAGTATCTAGATTGTGTTTGTCAGTGCCAACTAAGATTTAAAACTGCTTTCCACAGTGATCAATATTACCTGATCCATTGAAAATCAAGGAATTGAGGGACTTTACCTTGATCGGGGTGGAGTTCCCCGTATGATCAGAGTAGGGGGTTTAGAACTCCATAAACTTGTATGAACAATTAAAGATGAAACGATTAAACATAAAAAACAGGTACCTTGCGAAATCGGAATTGACTTGTAAAGCGAGAATAGAGAGAAATATGGAATGCTGAGTTTAAAAGCAGAATAAATAATGATGCTGAAGATTTCCAAACTCTTGAATCTGAGAGCTTCTAAAGTGACCTGAAATACGGATCTACAAAGTGCCACTCCAAGAAGTAGGAGAAAAACTCTTAAAACCACAAACCTGAGTGAACTTCAAAGCCTCGGCTAAAGACTGAAAAGGCCCTCTAATACTTGTGTCCTCCTCCTTTTATAGCCTCCAAAGTGATTTTCCCATTTTGGTTCGCTTACGAAAGTGCCCTCACGATGGGATTGAATTCTTAACTTGGACAATTCCTTAAAGTTCATAAAGTTCTAGGTGGGACTTTAAGTTCTCTGCATTAGGACTTGCTCTTTACCGATTTTCTAGCAAGTTCTCTGGGTGGGACTTGAAGTTCTGCCGGTAGGACTTGTCCCTTTATGATTCCGGCAAGTTCTGCAGGTGGGACTTGAAGTTCTCACCGTAGGACTTGTCCTACGGTGCTTTCAGCAGCCATTTAGTTCTACAGAAACCGTCGATTTCTCACCCACATCCACATTGCTTCATATTGGCTACAGGAAGCTTACATCCTTGTTACTTACTTTTTAAACTGAAAGACACATATGAATCTAAAAACACAGAAGAGATTAGAAGTACCTGTTCTTATGCCAAATGTGAGTACATTGTGATTTAAATGTGTTAGATTCCGTTATAATTATCACTCAATTGTGTATTCATCAACAGCTAGGTCCAAGACTAGTGTAGAATTTTCAACAATAGTATGCTCCACATGGGTTCTAAGGATAGCAGCAGTAGCAAGGAAGTCGGAGAGCAAAATATCAGGGACAAAGGAGATCTCATTCCTTTGAAGATCAGATGCTGACATTCATGGGACAAATAAGAGGCTGTTGAATATTCATGAGCATAAATTTGTTGAACTTGCAGCATTTCAGGCAAACACAAATGTGTTTCAGGCCAACACTAATGTCTCTTTAAAAAATCTGGAGACACAAGTAGGGCAGTTGACCCTATCAATGTAGAATCGGTCCAAGGATGCCTTCCCAAGTGATACAAAGAAGAATCCTAAGGATTGTATGGTGGTGACTACGAGGAGTGGAAGAGATAGAAAGCGAAAGAAGAAGAAAAGAAAAGAAGCTGAAAAATAAGAAAGAAGAAAGCTGGAAAATAGACTAAGTGGCTTGGTTCGAATTGACTAAAGCAGTGAGAAAGAAGAGAGGTGAAGGCGGCGACGGTGGAGGGAATTGAAAAAATATGAAAAAACAATCTTACGCCTTTTATTGTTTCTTTCATAAGGCTTGAAAGAAAATGAATAAGCAATTCTTTTTAGGTGTGGATCATATTCTCAAAGAGAATGAGTTAAATCTATTTCTTTGAGAGCATTAGATTTGATACTAATATATAAAAGTTCTGAAGGACCTTCTGAGTAAGAAGAAAATTTGTTGAAGGATTAGTGATTGAACAAACAACATCAAGTGTGATGATCCAAGGGGTTGGGGAGAAGATACTGGAATAAGCATTATTATTCTCATATTAAATTTGAATTCAAGAAGGCTTTATGTGACTTAGGAGCTAGCATCAACTTGATGCCATTATCAGTGGTGAAGAGACTTAGTTTGGGAGAGCTCACTCCCACAGCTATTACTTTGCAAATGGCAAACAGAACTATGACATAACCGAAGGAGTCCTTGAAGATGTACTCATCAAGGTAGGAAAATTCATTTTAATTATGGACTTTGTAATCATGGATATGGAGGAAGATACACAAGTTCCACTACTACTTGGAAGACATTTCTTGGCCACTGGAGCTGCCTTGATAGATGTTAAAAATGGAGAACTCACTCTTAAGGTGGGAGAAGAAGTAATACCCTTCAACTTGAACAAAAGCCTGAAACAGTCTAAATGTGAAAGTACAAATTATAAGACTATAGAAACAATAGTTCCCATCAATCCTGAGCTGACATTTAGTTGTAATTTTCAGAATTCAATCAATGAAAATGAGATGAATCAGTATCTTGATGATCTTGATTGTGATGGCTGAATTCCAATTTTGATTTAAAAGAAACAGTCTTAAGTTTGAATGAGAATAGTATAGAAAAATCAACCAACAATGAAGAAAAGACAATTTAAACATAAACAAGTTCAGAATGGTTAACCTTGAAGGAATTACTCAAACATTTGAAGTATGCTTTCTTAGAACCTGAAAAAGTAAAACCTGTTATTATTTCAGCTGCATTGACAAAGCTTGAAGGAAAAAAACTATTGGAGATTCTCATAAAATACAAGGAAGCAATTGCTTAGTCAATAAAATATTTGAAAGGAATCAGTCCTTCTATCTGCATGCATAAGATCCTCTTGGAATATAATACAAAGAACCCCATTGAACATCAAAGAAGACTGAATCTAGTAATGAAAAAAGTTGTCAGAAAAGAAATGCGAAATGGCACGAGTCATAGGGTTTTATATATGCAATCTCGAGGAATGACCCTTGGGTGACCTAATTCTTGTGGTTCCCAAAGGTGGATTCATGTGATCGAAATGAGAAGAATGAATTGATTCCTATAGAACTATAATGGATGAGATTATTATTATATACCAGAAAACTATCTTTGCTAGGATCACTATCCTCTTACCTTTGTTGACAAATGTTGGACGGGTTAGCGAAGACCCCCACACGTTATTGTTTTCTTGATGGATGTTGCGGATATAACCAAATTGCCTTGCAGCGCAAGGATCGAGAGAAGACTACATTTACATGTCATGGCACCTTTGCTTTTAGAAAGATGCCATTTGAGTTATATGATGTTGAATACATAGCAACATTATATAGGATTTTAATACTCCCGACTCATGTTTTTCTCTCATTTTGTGTGAGATGGGGTGCCTTTGATCGTTCTCACGTTTTCATTGCTTGTGCGGAGTTTTTGAGGAGTTAGGTACAGGTACGCAGGGTTGGTGTCCAAAGGCAAATGTGAGATCATCGCGGATGATGGCAACCTTGTCGAGAAGCCGGGTGGTGCTACGGTGAAGAGAATATTCTTGAGAGGCGGGTGGTGCTAGGTGCCACGCTAGCGTGTAATTACCACGTATGCGATGGTGTTGTCATAGGTACCAAATAAGCGGTACCGATGCAGCAGTGAGGCTTTGGTGGCCGTGGTGCCCGGTGCCACTTCTTTGGTACCTGTCTGACATCGCGATCTGCTGAGGACTTGGGCGAGTGTCTTGGTGCGAGTGCGCTCGTCTTTGACCACACCGAGATCGCTAAGGAGAATGGTGTTAAGCGTGAAGGGCGAGAGAGAAGCGATTTTATTCTAGGGTTTGGTTTTGAACGGTTGGAGTGTCTCTCTCATATTTTTGCTAAGGTATATAGAGTAGAGTACTTATCTTTTCTTCGGATTTGGAGTTTTCAATTACTTGTGTCTTCGGTTGGTTCATCCTGACTTGGTATTTTCTGATTACATTGCTTTTGATATCAAATCTTGCAATTAGTGTTATTTCTTAAGCCACATTTATTCATAGTTTCTTATCAAACATGAATCGATTTTAAGTTTCAATGGAGTTCTAAACTCCATGATAAGTTACCTTTGTGGTGGGAAACTCACCTCCGTCAAGGTAACAACCCTCAATTCCTCTTTTGTGGTTCAATGGGATCGTACGATGCTAAGCACTTGCGGGAAATCTTATAAAACCTTAGTTTGGCATCTTTTTGACAACGTGTGAACGAGAGACCCTTGGTACACATTGTGCTTGATCGCTTAATCTGTTAGAGTCAGCAATCGTTTAGTGAAGTGTTTCAAGCGTTGATCATTCTTTGTTTTTAAAAGAGCCTTTAACGTTACATCTTCCGTCGAAGACCATTCATCAATGGCTCCTAGATGAGATTGTGAATACAAGGTGGGTATTACCTGATCGGCGGTGAGTGGAAACCTAAGAACCCTATCATTCACCCTTTCTTTGTTTAAAATAGTTAATTTAATCAGTTACTCAATCAATCAATCATAACCCCCAGTTTTTACTTTTGAACGCATATTCTTTGGAGAGCAATCTCTAAGGATCACCCTGAAACCACTCTGTGGAAGAATGACACGTGGACTCCCACGATAATATAATCTTGACAACCTTAGTTCCTACGCTTGGGAATAATTTCGGCATACGAAATAGGCGAAGCATTTTTGGTAGTTGCGGGAAATGAATGGCGAGCAATCTAGTTGATCTAAAGAGAGCTAATGGTAATCTGCAATTGCATTGCAAATCCGGTATGTGCTCTACCTTTTCTTTCTAATTCATTTTCGTGAATTATTTAAGTGGATATCTGTCTAGTAGGGGTAAGATTGGTGCATGTCGGTTTGGGCTCGCAACGGCGACCTTGACTTGTAAATTGTACACCTGTGAAATTACGAAGAGTCCATAGTAGACATTTGTTTCAAGAGAATTTGCACCACAAATGGACCATCAGGGAGTCGGCAAACTCTTTTTAATCCAGCCCAAGGATTTTGTTGACTCACAAAGACTCCATGAACCTCCACAACGAGGAGATGGTGTTGCACACCGTGGCCCGGTGGCGGGAGGGTAAATGTTAATTTCGACGAAATCAATATCAGACTCCCCACTTTTACCTAATATTGGAAAGAACCCTCCGAGAGATTCTACAACCTCAAAGAACCACAACAAATTCATGTATTCGCCTACCTGAAGAGGCTAACCAATTTCTTATGAAGTTAGAGATTATTCGCCTTCTCCCTGTGTATCAAGGGGTGCGGTCACGAGAACTACTCATTCATGAGAGATTCGAGGGAAGTTTGCGGTGCTTTCCTCTCTGGATAAGCCCCCTCCATATAATTTGCATGGTTTACATTCCATTCTCTCCTATAAAGGAAAAGGCGAAATATGGTTTCATTAAACTGCTTGATTGATCTTTACTTGGGAGGGCGTGCGAAATAAATTCATAATAAATTCTTGCCTTCCTCATACGTATAATGCACTCATTCGAGAGCAATCAAAACTTTTACGAAAAATCGGGTGAACCTTTCGCTGTTGTATGGGAAAGATATAAGGACCTCACCATATATACCATCATGGTTTGGATGGTAGGACAAATTTGTGCGTATTTTTCACGGGTATCCTTGAATAACAAACAACCAATAAATGATATTGTGCGGGAGAAGTTCTATGAGAAAAAGTGCGAGGAGGCAATTCAATTTTTTGATACCATAGCGAGAAAATGCTCGAACTTGGGAGACTAACACACTCCTTAGATCTTTGCTAAAGTGCATAGTACTACGGGGAGGAATCCATCACTTAAGAGAGCATGATGACTATGACGAAAATATGTGATTGAGGGAAGTTGGAGGCCATAGAATTGGAGTGAATGAGGTAACTAGTGTGCTCAGTGCCCTACGATGCATGGGATCTAGAGTAGAAACCATGCATCATTTAGATGTTTACACTCAACTATTAGCGCCGCAACCTTCCTCAGTGAGACGATCAGATAAACGGCTAATGCTCTTAACTACCGAGGAGGAGAGAGAGGAGAGAGGCCATTCTCAGTCTCCATGCTCAGAAGCAGTATAATCCCGGGGGTGGGGTAAGCAGAATTTTGATTAAGAGGGACGGGAGGCCCACACAACTGCCAAACAACCAAGGCCACACAACTACCCCAGGCGAGGCTTTTTGAATCAAGCCCATAGTTAATCAAGGTCCTCGAGGTTTCCTGTGGGAACCCTGCAACCAGGTTTCCACCTCGTCTCGAGAATTCAAACCCACCGACTTATCAACCTCCACATAAGAGAAGTTTGGAGGATATTGTGACACGATTAAGTCCAAACCTTAATCCACGACAATTTCACACCACCTTAAATGATGTGAGATCCCCGAATCACTAAGCTGCCTCTTCTGCAAGGAAATTTTCAACAAGAAAGAAACTCCGCATCAAACTATCCAAGACTGAGTCAAAATAGTGTTGGAATCTCGGGACAAGTGATGGCACCTTTAGAACATTACAAGATTTGTCACCACTCTTAGTGGAAAAGTAATTGACAAACCATTCGACCCGAGCGGAGTATAAGATTTACCTGATGAGCGGTCGGGGATCTTTGAGATGTGACGAAGCCTCGTGTTCCCCTAGGGTGATGTTGTTGATAATTGTGAGCCAAAAAAAGACAAGGCTTCTCACGTCCCTCCTTCTCCATATCCTCATAGGTTGAGAGCTCCCAAGAAAGTGAACAATCATTCTGAAATTTATGAGTTGTTCAAACAGGTTAAGTTGAACATTCCTTTATTAGATGCCATTAAGCAAATCCCGTCATATGCCAAGTTCTTGATAGATTTGTGCATTGTGAAAAGGAAACTAGGTGTCAATAAGGAGGCATTTATGACTAAACAATCCACCTCCTTGATCCGAACGGTGCCCAATCTGAGACGAGGAAGCCAGCTATTTCCGTAGTGGTGAGATACAAAGATTAGGACATGCTTTGTAGTGGGTTGGGGGTCAACTGTGCGTAACCGATGATGCGACCGGGTTGGGAGATCAGAACCATTAATATCGCCTCATTAATGATGATGTTGATTCCCTAGAGGGATAGTGAAGGATGTGTTGATTAACGGTGGATAAGTTACACTCTGTGGACTTTGTTGTGCTTGACACTCAACCTGTGGTGAACCAAGGGACTCAGTTCCCAGTGATTCTTGGTAGGCCATTCTTAGCCACTGCTAATGCCATCATACATTGTAGGGGAGGATTAATGACATTATCTTTTGGTAACATGACTGTTAATTTGAATATCTTTAATGTTATCAAGGAAATAGGGGATGAGGAGGATGTCTGTAAGGTAAACATGATAGACTCTGTTGTGCAGAATTATGTAGATAACGTTTCATATGATGATCCTCTCATGTCTTGTCTAGTAAGCCCAAGTTGGGTCAAGGAGGTAACCACATCTGAATCCGAGTTTCTGCACTCCATAATTGAACACAGTGAGGTATTGGAAGCAAATGGGTGGACCCCTAAATTTGAAAAATTGCCACCAATCGAGGACAGGGTGTTACCTTCGGAAGAGAAACCACCTAAACTTGAGTTGAAACCCTTACCATCGCATCTTAAATATGCATTCCTAGGGGGCAAAACGTTCACGATAATCATATCTTCCTCTTTAGGTCGATTAAGAAAATAAGCTTTGGAGATATTGATAACCCACAGGAAACCTCCATAGGATGGACAAATTGCAGAGATATTAAGGAATTAGCCCTTGATGCGCACACCGCAAATTCACTTGGAAGAGGATGTTAAACCCTCTAGACAACCACAGCGACGACTAAACCCAATCATGAAAGAAGTGGTCAAGAAAGAGGTCTTAAAACTGCTGGAAGTAGGTGTTATTTACCCCATTGCAGACAACAAGTGGGTAAGTCCAACCCAAGTAGTTCCAAAAAAATCTAGGGTCACTGTGGTAACAAATGAACACAATGAGCTAATTCCCACTCATGTCACTTCAGGTTGGAGGGTGTGCATAGATTATAGGAAACTCAATGCGATACTAGGAAAGATCATTTCCATCTACCTTTTGTGGATCAAATGCTGGAGAGAGTTGCAGGGCATGAATTTTATTGTTTTCTCGATGGGTACTCGGGGTACAATCAAATTGAGATATAGAATCCAAGAAAACCATGTTCACCTACCCTTTTGGCACATTTGCCTTTAGGAAAATGCCCTTTGGATTATGTAATGCCCTAGGAACCTTCCAGCGGTGCATGATGGGGATTTTCAGTGATATGATAGAACTCATTTTGGAGATTTTCATGGACGATTTCTCTGTTTTTGGAGATTCATATGAGGGATGTCTGGAGAATTTATGTAAGGTATTAGAGAGGTGTCAGGAGAAGAATTTAGTGCTGAATTGGGAGAAGTGTCACTTCATGGTGATACAAAGGATTGTGCTAGGTCACATAGTGTCGAAAAAAGGAATCGAGGTGGACAAGGCCAAAGTCGAGTTGATCTCTAACTTACCTACCCCTAAGTGTGTTAAAGACATACGATCGTTCTTAGGTCATGCAGGATTTTATAGGAGATTCATAAGAGATTTCAGTGCCATAGCTCGTCCCTTATGCAATTTGCTTGCCAAGGACGTCCCCTTTGCATGGTCACGGGCATGAGGGCGCCTTTGATAAATTAAAAACTATGTTAGTGTCTCCTCATATCATCACGATCTCCCCAATTGGGAACTCCCTTTTAGAGATCATGTGTGATGCTAGTGATTATGCTGGCGTTTTGGGGCAAGGGGGAAGATAAAAAGCCTTTGGCAATCTACCATGCAGCAAGACTCTAGATTGTCGATCGACTTCACAACCACGGAAAAATAGTTTTGGTTGTCGTCTTTGCCCCTAGAAAAGTTCGAGGTCGGTACATTGTTAGGGTCTCCACGTAACCATTTCACGGATAATGCGTATTGAAGTACTTGCTCTCTAAAGCGAGGATACTGAAAGCCTCGTTTGGCCAGTGGGATACACTTTGTCGAATTTAACTGACTATTAAGGATAAGAAGGGAGTTGAGAATGTGGTAGCTGACCACCTGTCTCAGCTAGTTCCGGAATCCACTTCGCACAACCTACCCATGATTAACAATTCCCTAATGAAGCGGCTTTTTTGCTCTTGTTCAGCGCCCGTGGTATGCGGGACATAGTAAACTATCTAATTAATAGAGACAAGTTCACAACCCGATGGACTTGCTGACAAAAGGGAAATTTTTGGTGGATATTAAGATATTAAGAAATACTACTTTGATGATCCGTATTTGTTTAAATATCATTCGCACTTCAATTGATGAGAAGGTGTGTATCCAATGATTCCATCAAATTGGGGTGCCTACCTTCGCCACTCTAAGCCAGGAGTGCATTTCTCCGTTAAGAAAAGGCACAAAACCCGCAAGCTGGTTTTTACTGCCCACTTCTTTTAAAGACTGCTTGAATTTTTGCAAACTTCATACGGCACACTGACGGGTCACAAAGAGGAACATGATGTTCTACTCCTATTTTAATCATCAAATTTTTTATCGGGTTGGCCTGACTTCATGGGACCTTTTCCTTTCTTTGTGGTACCTTTACATCTTAATGGCAGTTGATTATGTTTCTAAATGGGTGGAGGACATCTTAACAAGAACTAATGACCACAAGGTCAGATTGAAATTTTTAAAAGAACACATTTTTTTTCTCGCTCGAGTGCCTCAAGCAAATATTAGTGATGGTGGGCCCATTTTGCACCGATCCTTTGAAAATTTGTTGAAAAAGTATGGAGTCACCCACAAAGTTTCCACGGCTGCACTCACCCACGTAATTCAATGGTCGCTGAATTAGCCAATGGGGAGATCAAACATATTTGAAAACGGTCGCCTAAACGTTAGCGATCGGGTCGTTTAATTAATCGATGCCTGGGCTTACCAGATCGCTTTAAGACCATTCTGGGTATGTCTCCCAGGCTTGTTTATGGAAAGGCCTATCATCCGCCGGCGGAAATGGAACAAGGCATATCACATTAAAACTCTTAATTTTGATTTGCCTGCTGTGTAAAACAATGATCGCCAAGTAGATGAACGAGCTTGATGAATTGCAGCGTGAATCGTATGAGAGCTCAAGAATCTACAAAGAGAGGCTTAAGTTATTCCATGACAAGACTATTGTGAGGAAGACCTTTGCACCTCACCAAAAGGTATCGGCTGTACAACTCCTCGCTTCGCACATGTTTCCGTGCAAATTGCTCTGTAATGATCTGACCCGGCTCATCGTCAAGGTAGTTTACCCATATAACAAGAATGGAGATTGAGAATCCCGAAATGGGAAAACCTTAAAGTCAATGGCCACCGCTTAAAGCCATTTCTCGAAAGCACTTCGACCGTCAGAGAGTAGTACGAGGAACCGGGTAGATCCGCTCTACCAGTTGTTCCTTCGTATAATTCCTATTTTTTTTCTTTTTTTCTCAGATATAGTTTTTCTTTTTCTTTCTTGCTGCTTTATTTATTTAGTCTGCCTTTACTTATAAATAAACCAACACAAAAAAAAACAAAAAACAAAAAAAAACCAAAAACAACATATTATGTGGTGGGCATACTTTGCCCCACCAACGCCCCAGCCCTTCCCATTACCTTACACTAATTCCTTCCTTTGCTTATTCTCTTGGGGGTGTCCTGTGTGCATTGAGGGCAATGCCTCCTTCTGTGGTGGGGGTAGGCATACACTAAAGTGGAGCCAGTGGAGCCAATTATGCGCATGTTACATGCCGAGTGCATCGAGTGCATGATGCAAAATTTTCGATTGGCAGCTCTTCGGGTCTGCATCGACCGTGATGTATGCAACCGCTGGATCTATGTATATGCACTCCACATGTCTCACCGCACCAACACTATAAATGTGCATGCACAAAACTTTTGTTCATATTTAAGACCATACGACCTAATTGCTCTAAATTTCTCGTATCACTCTCATTTATTCACTAATACTGCTTTCATCGATCTTTCTACCTCAAGCTCATGTTACTTGCTATTGCTTCAGCCTATGCATTGTTTTAGCATTCCTTGTTAACTCCATGCATCGTATTCTCGAGGAACAACTAGGTTTAGTCGAAAGATTATTTTTAGCCATCTTTTCGCGGTTACGTCAAATCATATCGAAGTTAACCCTTTGCACCCATCTTGAGCCTGAATTACCATCCGGGCCTGAACTCCAGGAATCATGATCACGAAGACAAGTGACCCTAAGGTAAACGTGAAGGTGTCAAGAGAGTGTAGTACACAGTTATGCGAACACAAGTCAAAGCCGAACAGGTATGAAGTGTGGAAAGAAATGAGCATCCGCTGAATCAGATGGAGGGCATTCTAAAAGTTCTCAGAATTGCACTATCGTTTCATGTCAAAACATAAAAAAATAAAAAAATAAAAATAAAAAAAAGAAAAGTTGCAGTTAGGGCTTCATGGTACCCTGGTGACACTTACCGGGCACCTGCATCACCCAAGCTGTGTCCCATAGCTAGCACTTTTGGTACCTAAGATCACACTTACTAGCACCACACCACCGCGCGGAGGGGCCATTTTAGGTTTTTTCTCCCCCCAAAGTTGAACCTTTTCATATCCCTACTCCCTAACTCTTATATAAGAGAAACCCTAACCTAATTTTCCCTCTCACCAAAGCAAACCCTAGGTCAAACATTCCTCCAGTGTCTCCATCGCTTTGATCCAGATCCTCCTCAGTTCTTCGCACCGACGTGGTAAGTGCTCCTCATCTCTTTGAGAGCAAATGAAACGGATGTTCCATCAGGTCACGGATTTGGTCAGGTCAGTTTTGGTCGGGTGGTTCCGTGTTCTCGGGTTGCTAGTGGCATCCGTGCAGACGCATAGGAGGAAGATGCCGGATCGAACCGCACGAGGTAAGCCCGATACTGTTGGAGATGGGTTATTGGGAGACCATTTTGTGTATTTGGGCTATTCTCGCTGTATTCGCTATTTTGGCAAGATAGAAAAATACTAGAAAGGGAAAGGCTCCTAGCTCTTCTATGGAGCGAGCCGTGAAAAAACGGAAGGTCGATACTTCGCAGATTGTAAAAAAAGGAAAAGGAAGGTAAAGACTCTCATCCGAGTATTTTCTAGGCCAGCGAGAGCTAAGACGAAGAAATCGAGGCCATGCTCACAGTCTTCGAGAATCGTGAGAAGGAAAAGTGGGTCCAATCAATCAAAGGCGTCGCATTGTGAGTCGGAAATTGGCAATTGACAAGTTCTCGCTCACCCACCCTGTCCTGGCCGTTATTCGGGAGCTGCAATCTACACTTTGTCGGGTGAAGAAGTAAGGTTATTTACTGACCATAGTCAGGGAATTATATTGCAATTTAAGAGAAGATTAGAATGTAGACACCCTGTTGGAGACTACTATTTTGGGGAAACAATTAAGGGTCAGCCCTGACTCGATAGCTCAATCGTTGAATTATGTCCGCCTTACCACACATGACCGACCTTACCCTCTCAGGGCTATTACAGAGTTTGATGCCAGTTTGTTTACAAATGCCATGTGCACCAACCCGGTACCCATGGGAGGTTTTGTGCGCAAGGAGTTCATTCCGAGGAAATTAAAGCCTGAGTATGCATTAATGAACAAAGTCATTCACAATATGATCGGGCTGAAGGGAAAAGAAAAGCTGCCAAGCAAGGAAGAAATCCAGTTTCTGTATGAGGTAATGACTGGAAAAATCATTGATTATGCCTTGGTGATATGGTGTATTATGAGGGACTTTCTGAGGTCCCCAACTGAAAACAAGCATATCCCATTCCCGACTTTAATTACAAATCTAGTGGAAGCTGCGGGGATAAGGGGATTAGTTAGAGAAAAAAGAGTTCTTCCTAAGCTAAGGCCCATCACAAACCAGACATAAGCAAAAAGCCGAGTCAAGTTTCCATAAGCCCTCGGCCATCATATATTCCTTCTATTATTTCTGGTCGCTGCTACCGAGGGTCGATGAGTACATCTCCTTTGAAAAGGATGGAGCGAAAATCAAAGGATGTCTAAATGCATCCGAGCAGTATGGGCTGATCACAAAGCCTCCAAAGCTTGAGAGTCACATCCTACTTATGTAGACACTATTGAGATGATCCTCCTCCTGACTCGAAGGATTCCGAGGAGCTAGATGACTGCAGGATGAAGACGATTCTCTTCTCGACCGATGATGGGGAGGACGTGTGGAGCAAGAGTATCAGGGGTTAGACAGGTGGTGTTGGCACTGGTAGACCACTTCATATGCCAACACCCATTTTGTTTCTATAAGCCCTACTTATGTAGCCTGCTGTCATTGGCAAGCTTGAAAGACCTTATTTTAGCTATGTTGATGTTCCTCTTCGACTTTTATGCATGTTAGTTCGCTTGGTTATGGTAAAATGTTTGCCGTGATAATGTAGTTCATTTCAGTTTGGTGATCTCATTGCAACCTTTCTTTTGTCATATCCATGGTCCTTTATATGAGTATCTCTGTTTTGTAACAGTTTGTTATTATATCCATTACTTTGAGATTGTGGTTTTCATTTGAGTTCAAACGACGCATACCCGTCAGCCAAAGACCGTGCTCTTTCGCCTTATGAGTCTTGCAATGCCTAACGCATCTAGCACATTCTATTGAAACTCATTATCCGTGGGTGTTACCATCCAAATCTTGCTGTGGACTAGCAAGTCATGGTGTTAGGGGTGTGTTGAATACATAAAAGTGCAACATTTATATAGGATTTTAATATCCCACTTCATATTTTGCTCTCATTTTCACAGAAGGATGTGCCTTTGATCGTTCTCATGTTTTTGTGCTTGTGCAGGTTTTTCGAGTTCCGTGCACATTTTTATAGGGGTTCGTGTCCAAAGAACAAATGTAGATCATCGCGGATGATGGCAACCGCTGTGAGAAGCCCCGGGTAGTGCTACAGTGAAGAGGAGCACTGATGTAGTCAAGTGAGGCCCAAGAGCTTGAGCATTTTCTTATCGTACCCCATCTACATGTACAGGTAGTGGTACCTAAGACAATAAATCGGCACCGATACCCTGGGCGCGTGGAGCACCAATAGCCAAGTGGTACCGGTACCAACATGCACCCTACTCTGACTCGAGCAGACTCCACCCGGTGCAAGGGCACGCCTGCCTTCGATCACCACTTCGAGATCACTAAGGAGAATGGTATTTAAGCCTATCAAGGCGTATAACAGCAAACTTTGATTCTAAGGTTTGGTTTTGAACGGTCAAGTGTTCTCTATATTTTCGTTTAGGTATATAGAGTAGAGTAATTTATCTTTTCTTCTGATTTGGAGTTTTCTAATTACTTGTAATCTTTCGCCTGGTTCATACAACTTGGTATTTTCTACAGGATTCTGCGCTTTTGATATCCCAATCTTGTAATTGAAGTGTTATTTCTCAAGCCACATTTATTCATAGTTTCTTATCAAACATGAATCGATTTTCAGTTTCAATGGAGTTCTAAACCTCTATGATAGGGTTCTAATGGTGGAAACTCACCTCCGTCAAGGTAACAACCCTCAATTCCTCTTTTGTGGTTCAACGGGATCGTACGATGCTAAGCACTTGCGGGAAATCTTATAAAACCTTAGTTTTGCATCTTTTTGACAACGTGAACGAGACTTTTGGTACACATCAGGCTTTCGATCGCAAATGCAGGCTAAGAGTCCAAGCAAATCGTTTGAACAAGTGTTTGCCATCGTTCAATCATTCTTTGTTTTTAAAAGAGCCTTTAACGTTACATCTTCCGTCAAAGACCATTCATCAATGGCTCCTAGATGAGATTGTGAATACGAGGTGGGTATTACCTGATCGGCGGTGAGTGGAAACCTAAGAACCCTATCATTCACTCTCTTTGTTTAAAATAGTTAATTTAATCAGTTACTCAATCAATCAATCACAACCCCCAGTTTTTACTTTTGAACACATATTCTTTGGAGAGCAATCTCTATCACCTAGGAACCACTCCCTGTGGAAATGACCTGTGGACTCCCACAGTAATATAATGCTTGACGACCTTAGTTCCTACGCTTGGGAATAATTTCAGCATACGAAATAGACAAAGCATGATGCTCCTGCCACTTTTCAAAGGTGTATGATGTCTATGTTTTCAGACTTGGTGGAAGAGGCTATGGAAATCTTTATGGATGACTTCTTAGTATATGGATCTAGTTTTGAGAAATGATTAAAAATTTTGGAAACAATACTTTAGAGGTGCCAAGACAAAAATCTAGCTTTGAATTAGGAAAAATGTCATTTTATGGTAGCAGAGGGTATTATCTTGGGGCACAAGATTTCTGCAGTAGGGTTAGAAGTAGACCAAGCAAAGGTTTCTATTATAAAGACTTTCCGCCACCTACAACAAGCAAAGGGATAAGAAGTTTCAGGACATGCTAGGTTTTACAAGAGATTCATAGCGATTTCAAAATCTCTGTATCATTATGCAAATGTTGGAAAAAGATGCAAAGTTTGATTTTTGATGAATCATGCAAAGTCGCATTTGAAGAAATTGTCTAGATTATTACGCCCTATCATGGTAACACCCGGGATCGGGACAAAGGGTTTGAAATAATGTGTGATGATAATGACTATGCAATGGGAGCAGTATTGAGACAAAGAATTGAGAAGATATTCAAGGCCATATACTATGCCAGCAAAACCTTCAATATGGCACAAGAGAATTACTCTACCACAAAAAAAGGAGATGCTAGCAATGGTGTTTGCTTGTGAAAAATCCAAGTCTTACATATTGGGGTCTCATGTTATAATACACACTGATCATGCTGTTATTAAATATATGATGGCAAAGAAAGATGTCAAACCAAGACTGATTAGATGGGTATTATTACTGCAAGGGTTTGATTTAGAAATCAAAGACAAGAAGGGTAGTGACAATGTGATAGTTGATCACTTGTCTAGATTGGAAAAGACTACTAAAGAGGAAAAGGAAATTGAAAGAGCAGAAAACTTTCCCCGATGAGAAGCTACATCACCCGCACTGCATAATATTGCATCATTTAGCCTATGGAATTATACCACTTGAGTCAGCCACCAATAGAAAAGAAAATTGAGAACTGATAGCAGATTTTATATTTTGGATGACCTACTACTTTTCAGAAGAGGAGCGGATATGATTATCAAGAGATGTGTACCAGAAACAGAACAAGGTAGAATTCTTGATAAATGTCATGCATCACCATATGGAGGACACTTTGCAGAAGATAAAACAGCCCATAAAATTCTCCAATCAAGTTTTTATTAGCATACTCTATTCAAAGATTGTTTTGAATGGGTAAAACATTGTGATAAATGTCATAGAATGGGCAACATAAGCAGAATAAATGAGATGCCCCGTAAGGAATCCTAGTATAAAGATTTTACGATAGATAAACTCATGAGACCTTTCTCATCCTCATTTGGAAATCTATACATTCTCCTAGTTGTGGATTATGTATCCAAATGGGTGAAAGTAATAGCTTATCCCAGAAATGATGCCAACACAGTGGTTGGGTTTATTCAAATAAATATTTTGAGTAGATTTGGAGCACCCAAAACAATCATTAGTGATAAGAAAAGCCATTTTGCAAACAAGGTTTTTGCAAAACTGATGAGCAAATATGGAATTAGACATGTAATGGGATTGGCTTATCACCCTCAATCAAATGGGCAAGCTGAGATTTCCAATAGGGAGATAAAGAAAATTCTAGAGAAAATAGTGAACTCAAGCAGAAAAGACTGGTCTATAAAGCTAGATGATGCATTGTGAGGGGCTTTATAGAATCCACTTTACAAACTCCCATTGGAATGTCCCCATATAAAATTGTGATGTCAGTTTCATCTCCCTCTCTATAACTTGAACAGTGCTATGTAAATATCAGAACTAGATTGTGATTTTCAAACTACCAAAGAAAAGAGATTACTCCAAATGAATGAATTAGAAGAGTTGAGGAATGAAGTTTACGATAATGCCAGGATCTACAAGGATAAGACAAATAAGTGGCATGATCAGAAAATTCTAAGGAGAGGATTCAAATCAGGAGAGCAAGTCCTGTTATTCAATTCCAAGCTCAAGTTGTTTATAGGAAAACTGAAGTCAAGATGGAGTGGTCCTTACACAGTAGTAGCAAGTACACCCTTTGGAGTAGTGACACTAAAAACTTATTCTAGAAGTGAGTTTAAAGTGAATGGTAAGAGGTTGAAACATTACCTTAGAGGGAACATAAATGAAGATTAGTCTCAGATTTCAAGCAAGAGAAATAAATTTTTCTCGAAAAGGAAAACACTTATAAAGAAATGTTCAACTAAAGACATTAAACTAAGTACTGAGGCAAACTAAAGTAATCTTAATTCTCATAGTTAACTTGATTTTGTTAAATTTTGTGTTTTTGAAGTTTAGTTTTAATTTTGTTTGAAATTTTATTTGGTGATCTTGTTAATTTTTCAAGACAATGAAGCTGTATCAGAGATGGATTTTATTGGGAAGCATTCCTTCTCAGACTCATCATGCAAAAAGTGTTACAAGGGGGAGTTTTTCTTTTTCCCTAACTATTCTTTAATGATAGTGTATAGTTGACGCTTCGAGGGAATAAAATTCTTTTTTTAGAGCGTAAAATAATTAATAGATTGCTGTGGTCATTCCTTGAATACTTTGATGATAATCATGTTGAATCATATTGGAGCGAAGAAATGAGATGTGTTGTTCATACTTGAATTGAGGTTCTTTGATGTTAGATGTGTCTTCACAAGTATGATTTGAGTGGTAGGAATATATTACATGTTGTTATGTGTGTTAATTGGTTGAAAAATGTTAATTATGAAAATTTGAAGAAAAGTCATTGGATTGTCGCGATAGACTTTCTGTCGTCGCGACATTATTTCTACTATGTCGAGACATGTTTCTCTTTGTCGTGACGAAGATCGATTAGCCTTTGTAGGTCAAGTAAGAAATTATGTCACAAGATACCTTTTATGTTGCGACATTATTTAATTAGAGCTGAATGAACTATGTCGCGACATTATTCATCATTGTTGCAACATAAGTTCCAAAAACCCTAGGGTAATAAATTTTTTTGTCATGACAATTATTTCTATGTCACAACATAACTTAAGCTTAAAAGCCTAAAGTTTATGTTGCAACATAAATTTTTAATGTTGTGAAGATTTGAAAAACCCAATCACTTGGCTTATAAATAGAGAACTTCGAAATCTAAAAGGCCACCTTCCTCATAAACCATCAAACCACTCATCTACCTTCACCAAATCTCTCTCATCTTCCTTCGAAAAACCCTAGATCCTCAAACCATATTTTGACCATGTCTGACGCATCAAATCTGATTCTGAACCTGAATGAAATAATGGAAGAATACACAGAGGTTGAGGAAGAAACTGTTTAAGAAACTCAGTAAGGAGTAGTGCAAGAGGAAGAAAGACCATAAGCAAGAACAAAAATTGAGCAACTAATTAAAGAAACAAGAAAAAGAAAAAGGGGAGTTGAAAAAGTTGGAGCTGAGCAAAGGGAGGAAAAAGTAAGCGATTTTGTTTCAGATCTTGCTTATTTTGCTTGGAGGGACAAGTTGCAAGGCAAGGACTTCATTAAAGAAAGAGGTTTCAACATGCTAATCTCACCCTTCCAAGAAGTAATTGAGAAGAAAGGATGGCACCTTTTTTATGAGCACAAAGCTCCTGGATTTGTGGATGTAGTGAAGGAATTTTACTCGAACATGGTAGGACTGAAAGAAAAGACTGTGTATGTCAGAGGTCAGTGGATATCATTTAGCAGGGAGAAGATCAACCAAACCTTCAATCTGAACGAAAGAAAGAATGGTTGAAGTTTAAGAGACTAGTGAAAGAACCAGATTTCCAGAAGATAGTTTATCTGCTGACCGATGGGAAGGGGAAATGGAATTCCACAAGGAAGAATCCCCATGAGCTCCGGCTGTAAGAGCTCATTGACGTAATAGCCAAGGTTTGGTTATATTTTGTTTGTTCGGTCCTTTTACCATCTAAACACCTCAATACCGCTGCGAGAAGCGGAGGCGGTACTTTCAGATGTCATCTTGAAGGTGGATGCCAAATTCAATGTGGGGAAAATAATAGAGAACTCAATTTTGAGTTATTACAGAGGCGGCTATAGAGGATTAGTGCCCCATCTAGCACTAATCACAAGACTGTGCATCTTAGGAGGTGTGGAAGGAGATTGGGAAAAAGAATAAACATGTCCTAAAGTTTCTCCTCTGACATTGACAGGAATAACTAAGGGGCCAAAGAACAGAGTCAAGGAAAAGGAGTAGAAGTTGAAAAAGAGGAAGGGGATAATAGAGAAATTGAACAAGTAAAGTTTGAGAGCCCAGATCAAGAGTATCAAGAGAGGCAGAGAAGCTTGAGCCCCATCTTGATTGTATCCCTAGAAGTAAGAGAAACACATCAGGAGCCAACTGAGCTCAAGGCAACAAAGCAACAATGCAGAAGTGATGGAAATAAAAAGTCATGAGGCAAGAGATGCAGGCGAGGGACAGGCAATTAAAGATTCAACTACAATTGAGAGATGAGTATATGGATGCAAAGCTGAGAATAAGATATCAAAATTTAGAAAATGCACTCAAACAGAGGGATGAAGAATGGAAGAGTAAACTGGAACAAAGAGAAAAAGAATTAAGAGGAGAATTTAGGACAAGGGAGAAAGCATTCATTTCAAACCAGCTGAAAAAGGACAGTGAACTACTAAAGATAATGAAAGGGAGGGATGATGGAATTGAGCAGAATCTAATGCAAAAGGTAGATGCTTTTGGATATCTATATAAAGAGCATCAGAAGGAAATCAAGCTCCTGATAGAGAAGAGGGACAAGGATATGGAGGCAACCCTCAACTACAGGGAAAAGTTATGGACTAAGAGTTTAGATATGGTTAACAATAATTTGATCAAGATGTATTCTGCCCAAGGTGAGTTTGAGGGAACCCTAAACTCCATTGGGCAGAGACAAAATGATCTTATTAAGAAAATGACTCTTTCCATGGAGTGGTTTGCATTCAACAAAGAAGGTAGCAAGGCTATCATCTGTTGGTTATAAGTTTGAACCAGTAAATCTGAACCGTCCTAATAAGAATGATAGAAAAAAGAAATGACTTACCCTCTTGTTCCTCTCTTATTTCTATCTTTGTTACTAAATCCCCTATACATGAAAACTTAAATGAAAAATCAGTTGCAAACATTTGTGTCCATTTTCCTCTTGCATTTTTTTTATGTTTATTTTCTTTTTCATTTCTTGATGTTAAATAAATAAAGATTGATGAATTTTTAGTTGTATAGCCTTGTTGAATAACGGAGAAAGCAGTTTTCTTAGGTTTATTTGCTAAGTAGCTATGAATTGTTTGGTGGAATTTGAATAATGATTGAATTGAATTGTTGCTATGTCAATTTTTTCTGAATTGAATGGTTTGATTTAAGTAAGCTTTTGATTGGTAAAAACAAAGATAGCAACATGTCCGTAACAAAACAAAATTTTATGTATGAAATCGGGTGGGATGAAATGAATTGAAAAAGGAAGTTGTAAAGTTATCATTGAATATTTTGAACTTCAAGACTAAGGAAGATTTAAACAAATTACAGAACAAATAAGACTTATAATTCTTTTTTTTTTTTTTTTTTTGTGAACAGTTTAGTTATTGTAAATCCTGATAAACAATGCACATGGTCAAAAGTACCTCTGAAACAAATTGTGCTAAGATTAGGAACATCTTCTAGGATCCATCATGGTTTAATCTCCCAACAGTCCTAGAACTTGTTAGAATATTAGTCTAGGCGAAATCCTAGGCAATACCACTAACAAGAAATGATATAGGCCATTCTTAGAAGTTTGAGTTTTCAAAGCCTACCCTTATAATATGCATATGCATATACATTAGTTCCTTATTTGAGCCAATAGTTAATTTCATCATCAACTAGCAAATGGAAAGCTTAAATCCTCCCTTAAATCTAATCCTACAGTAAAGAACCCTTATTTGCCCAGATTGCATGATAAATACATCAATAATAGAAGAGGACAAGTTTGGGGAGTATTATTTCGAATTGTGAAAGAGGATAAGAAGGGTTGAGAAAGTACAACAATTGAGATGAGGAACAATGAAAAGAAGCTTTGAAAAGACAAAGTATCAAGGAGGAATGAGTTTTATCTTGTAGCCTTCCTCCCTTGAACAATTAAGTTCTTAAGGGTGTTTCAACACCTAGTACCCTAATGTTAACTAGTATGAGAGTTACTAACCCAAAGTTCGCTAAGGGTGGTAGAAAGCTTAAAAAGACAAAACATTGCACTATTCCATAAACTTTAACAGAAAATGAAAAGTAAAAGGCTTCTAATCTAAGGAACTGAATTTATAGTCTGAAAGTAGTCAAGAAAAATACCACAATAGAGAGTATGCAAAAAGATGCACCAAACCAAGTTTGGGTTTGTTTGAAAGTTGGCATCAATGGAAAAAGTCAAGGATGCTAAATGAAAGCAATAGTTTTGAGTTGTAAGTGGAATCTAGGTAAAAATTGAGCTTAAATTTTCCATTCATCTACCCAAATACCCAAGCCAAACATTACAAGCCTAAAAGACCTAATTGATCTTAAAGGTGGTATATGCCTACATTAATGGAGATTACTATGACAAATAAGCATATGGGACTTAGAAGAATCAAGGAGGAGTTTATTATCTGAGTATTGTCTCAAAAGATTAATTAATCTGCCAATGAAAAAGAGAGAAGACCATCACACACTCACAAATCAGGGTTAAATAATTAAAATGTTTATACTATAGGAATTATTTGCCTGTTTAGTGAACTTACTTGAAAATCTTCCTTGTTCTGAATGGGAAACTAGTTCAAACATAATTTTACAACTAACTTATTTTTCTTGCTAAATTTTGGATTCAAGAGAAAAGATGTCTAGGGCAGAACAGAAAAATGTCTTTAAAAATAAAAGCTAAATTGTTTAAGGACAAACAAAATTTTATTTTCTTTGCTTGGGGACAAACAAAACTTTAAGTTTGGGGGAGTTTGATGAGTCCTAAACTCATCTATTTTTAACCCATTTTTCTGGCATATTTTTGGAAGTTTATGACTCATTTTAATGATGAATTATGGAATATTCATCAACTTTGTGTTTTGCAGGTTTTGAATGCAAAAAAACAAATCCAGCAAGAAAAGAAGAGAAAATTGGCTAAGGCAGAAATGACGCGACATAATTTCAAGGTAACCAACGGAGCTATGTTGCAACAAGAAATGATATGTCACAACAAAGAAGAAGTTGAATTCAAGATTAGAAGTGAAGATTGTCGCAACATTTCACAACTTTTTCGTGACGTAATATGAGAAGAACTGAATAATAAATGTTGCAACAAAGAAAGTGAATGTTGCGACATAGTGGCAATCAGAAGACAAAACTTTGTCGCAACATTCCTTTATTCTATCGTGACATTATTCCAAGCAAACGGCAATAGAGATCTGTCGCAACATTTTACAACTATGTCGCGACATAGAGAGCTGAAGAAGGAAAAAAGAATGTCGCGACAAAACAAAACTATGTCGTGACATAGAATTGCAAAGTAATGGGATAAGTCAAGACAATTTGGTCGTGACAAAGGTTTTTTATGTTGCAAAAAACACTTTAACAAATGACAAGATCAAGATAAGACATATGTCGCGACATTTTCAAAGTATGTCGCGACATAAAGTGTAACGCCCCAAGCCCCGGGGATCTTCTCCTTTTTTTTTCTTTTTTTTTTTGCTACTGGACAAGTCTATTGCGATAGATAAATCTCAATCATGACAGAACGCGCCCCAACCGGGTTGTGCCCACGCCTTGGGCGTTGTCGCCCGTTGGGCGCTGTCGCCCGTTAGGCGTTGTCGCCCATTGAGCGCTTTTCGTACGCGCTGTCGCGTGCACTGGGTGATGGCCGTGATCACTGTAGCACACTCGGCTCTGTCATGGCCAGCTCTGTCGCGACAGAAAACTCCTGGCCTAGCTAAACTAGGTCGCGACATATACTGGCTCTATCGTGACATACTTTCCCCTGCCCTGGCCAAAACCTGTCACAACAAGAAAAAGCCATGTCGCGACATTATTTTTTTTTTTTCTAAGGCTAAAATTGGAAACTATGTCGTGACACAAGGAGAACCGTGTCGCGACATAGAGATAGGAGGCTCTGTCGTGACCCAGAATTCCTTATCGCGACCCAAAATGCCCTGCCCAGACCAACTCCTATCGCGACACTACACTCACTGTCGCAAGAGGAACCTAGAAATCTCTGTCACAACAGAAAACCGAAAATGGGCAGTAGCTCACTCTGGCCTTTCTACACCTCCAGTTCCCCTTTTTTTTCTTTCTAAGCACCCTAATTTCAATATACAATAACTTTTTTTATTACAAAGGCAACATGAAACCTGGGAAAACTTGCCAAAACTGCATTAATCATACAAAATGAGTTTACTTACAACTCTGCTCTCTTTAAATAAACATAAACTGGGTTTTCTACCCAAAATTTACAAAATACAGAACAAAGCGAAATCTGGCCTTTTCTTCACAACTAAGGTCTTGCATGTGTTTCATCCCCCGGTGTACCTCCAGTACCTGAAAATATTTTCCCACAACGGGGTGAGCAATGCCCAATAGATAAATTCTCTTACAAGGGCTACTCCACACCTAAGTGCACATGCAATGGCAAACACACACATCCAGGAAAAATTATGCACATTCCTACTCGAATGTCTACATGCCATGCCCTATGCCTCAAGTCCTCACCAACTCCCTCACACATGCATTTCCATGTATGAAAAACCGTTTTCAAAACAAAAGATTTTTGTTTCCGAAAACTCATTGGTCAATCTCCGATATCAAATTTATCGTCAACCCGATATAATTTTAGTGGACATACTCCGAAAAATATTTCATGGACAACCCTCCAATATAATTTAGTGGACATACTCCGACAAATAGTTTTGTTGGACAACCCTCCGATTTAATTTAGTAGACATACTGCGACAAATATTTTATTGGGAAACCCTTCAATATAATTTATTCAAAAACCATGTCATGCACTCACACCCGTTTCACGCGATATTCCCGTGCATATGAAATGCGAGATGCCATTTCATGAATAATTATATTTTCTACATATAATTTACATCCATCACAAATTTCATCCTAATACATCAAATGAACATATATCAACATAAATTCACCCAACCAACATGTTATTCAATTTTTAGCAATAACATTAAAAAGAAAATAAAGACACACTATCCCTAATTACTCGAAAATACCAAATTCCAAATCCCGGATCGTCCAAAAACAAGCCCCAAATTCAAATTTCCAACCGTTCAAAATACCTAAATTTAACAGACTGCTTCAAAACAAATTCCGGGGTCTAATCCTCGAATCGTCAAAAACAATCCTGTGGCTCTAATGTTCGGGCCCCAAAATTCGGGACTGGATCGCACACCATTCTCGCCCTTAAAATCTCATGCCATTTAAATGGCTCTTAAGCAAGAATTATACCGAGTAGGAGAAAATCTTTCTACCTCGAGTTCGACAAACCCATCGATTTTGGTACCACATCGTAGCCTTTGGCTGGCGGTGGACCAATTCGCCTCTTGCTCCGACCAGAATCGACGGCCCGATCACCACAAATTCTAAAGAGAAGTTGGAGCTTCTCACTCCTCTCTTCTTCTCCTTTTCTTTTCTTTCCTTCTTTCTCTTTCTTTTTCCTTCATTTTCCCCTCTCTCCACCGGGACTGGGTCCACCATTCAAGTGTAAGCCCTCCTCCTCGCTACATGTCGTTTCCCATCGCTCATAGCATCCCATTATCCAAAACTTGGATTTCCTCTCTCTAAGTGCTTGACACATGTCCTCCATGGGTCCCCCTTAGAGTTTCCCATTTTGTTTGACTTGCCTCTCCATTTGACACATGGCTCTAAATGAGACACTCAACCAAGTGTCATGTGTCACTTGCTACACCCGGTGCCTCGAAAAATATGAAATTTCGACTATCTAGGAATTCGAAAAAATTCGACTGGGTAACTAGATTTCGCGAGACGATTCCAACGGTGAAGTCTATTTCATCATTCGAGATCTAGAAAATTTCTAGGTTTTTCAATCGAAATTACCGTTTTACCCTTTTTTAGAAAATTGAATTTTTCCTGGGTTTTACATTCTTCCCCCCTTAAAAGAATTTCGTCCCGAAATTCCCACACATACACATCGAATCACATGCATATGCAATTGTACACAATCACATGCATACAAACTAGTCATTTAATCACCAAACGACTAAACCACATACTTTCAACCTCAAACAAGAAAGAATAGGTGGCCCGCATCGTGTCCTCGCATTCCCATGTTGCCTTCTCCACTCCTCGGTGTTGCCACAACACCTTCACTAGCCCTCACACCAAGGCCGCAAAACCCCGATCCCCGCTATCCATGATACTGATAGACCTTCGAGTGATACACACGCCCCTCCTCGGGGCGGTCCCATCCGTATCAACAACAATCCTCCCCCAATCCACTACATGAGTTGATCCGAGTATACTCAAGCATGGAGACGTGGAACACTTCATGAACAACCGATGGGACTCGCTGGAGCACGCTAATCGATACGCACCGCGCCACCCTCTTGCAGTCCTAAAGGGCCTAATATACTTCTACGCTAACTTCCCCCTCGTCGCGAACCCGACCACTCCTCCCAGCATCACCTTTAAGAAAACGTGATCACCCACCTCAAACTCTAGTCAACGCCCCATTTTCTGCAGCTCTTCCGCCGACTCGGTACGTAAGAAGACGCTTCGTATCAAACCTACCTTCAACGAGGTGTCTCTAATCAACCGGACGTTGATGGAACTTTCCCCACTCCATCCAACAAATCAGGATCGACATGGCCTCTCCTATAAATCCCAGGGTGCCATCTCGTACTCTCACCCGATCATTGCTGTTATAGCGCATCTCCACTAAGGGTAAGTGTCTCCCAACTACCCTTACGATTTAGTATCACATGCTCGTGAGCGCACGCCCTTTAAAACTCAGATGGTCCTCTCCAACCCGACCATCTGCCTATACGAATGAAATGCAAGGCTCATTATCAACATCCTGACAAATTCTCGAAACTCTTCCAAAAGTGTGTCAGAACCCTGGATCCCTATCCGACACTGGGGTGGACACAGTACTACGTAGCCTGACAATCTCTCCAATATACACCCAAGTATAATTCCTCTAGTGTGAAGGTCATCCGCATCGCTAAAAAAATGTGCCTAATTTAGTGAGCCAACCACCATCAACCACACCGCAACACGCTCCTCACTACAAGTTCGCGGGCGCTTATCGCAAAATCCATCGCAGGATATGCTCCCACTTCCACCGCTACCCCACTATTGAGTAATTACCGGGCCTCTAAGGCTTAGCCTTCACTCTGTCGACACGCCAGACATCTTCAACAAAATCTCGCAACGTGTCACTTCATCCCTACCCGGGCACATCGGGCGATTTAAGATCACAAGACATCTTTATGCCACTGATGCACAAACAAATCGAGCAATGGAACTCCCCGAGGATCTCCTCTCTCGGGATTCGTCAACTAGTGGAACCACAATCCGTCCCCTAAACTAAAGACTACCATCCGTGTGAATGGCCCACCTTTGTCACCAGACTGACCAGACCATCTCATGCAATACCATCTCCGTGTCCCGCCTCTGACTCCAATCACCCTGCTTAGTAGGGAAGGCATAGCCATTAAACTCCTCAACATCCCCTGAGCCTGATCATCAGATTAGTCCAAACCGTCCCACAATCTTCGAAAGATCCGTCACTTCCGAAGCTACCTGGGCTAGTACTCCTCGTGACTTCCGACTGAGTGCATCAGCCACCACATTTGCCTCACTAGGATGGTAATGCAAAGTGAAGTCATAATCCTCTAGAAACTCCATCCACCTGCGTTGCCTCATGTTGAGGTCCCGCTGTGTGAAGAAATACTTCAGACTTTTGTGGTTTGAAAATACTTCAAACTGCTCACCATATAAATAGTGGCGCCATATCTTTAAGGCAAAGACAATGGTCGCCAACTCCATGTCATTTGTAAGTTAATTCCGCTCATGATTCTTCAACTGCCGTGAACCATAAGATACTACCCTCTCGAACTTCATCAAAACGCATCCTAACCAGTCCTTCGAGGCATCATAATACATCAGGATATCTCTATCCCTTTCCTGACTATCAAAAATAGAGCCGGCGGCCTTTCAATTCCTAGAATGCCTTCTCGCACAGGTCATTCCACTTGAACTTGACCTCCTTCCGGGTCAATCTTGTCATAGGTGCTGCTAGTCGGGAGAAATCCTCAATGAACCTCCTGTAGTACCCCGCTAATCCCAAGAAACTGCGTATCTCAAAGATTGACTTCAGCCTCTCCCAACTCATAACAGCCTCAACCTTCTCAAGGTCTATTGACACACCTGAAGACGACACTGCGTGCTGACAAGACCCTTCCCAGACCTTATCTAAACTCTTGTCCGAGGATCCCGTCTCGCACTTCAACTGGATCGCTCGAACCGAGACTGCCTGATCGAAGAAACCGAGAAGTGAACCCTCACTTTCTATAATGTGTTTACCTGCTTAAACCTAAATTAAAATTTTCTTTAATTAGTTAGAGTGATAAAAGTTTTCGCAACTTTTGTTTCAAATACTTTTATAAAATTTTCAAGAAGATGGGTCTGGGCCGCATTTTGATAAACCAAAATTTACCTGTCAAGAAATTGACACTTCTACTAAAACCTCAATTTCTCCCAACTTCTTTATTCCCAAACTTCCAATAATCATTATCATATTTCCACCAACATGCCACATCAACACTAATTCTCAATTTATAAATACAAACTTACAAATTTAAGTAGAATATATCTGTGATGCATCATATATATGAAATGACATAAATATACAAATTTCAAAATCTAAACATGTATTGTTCAATTACATATCCATCTCATACAAAAAGTTTTACATCATAGGTCATAAGTCGCCCACCTATATAGACAACAAAATGATGACGTCCTGTCGTCCTCGATAGCACACAATGGAATATAATTAGCTACAAAATGAACAAACAAGTTAGTGCAACGAAAATATATATCACGTACGCTAACATGACAATTTATCATTTGTTTTATGATTTTTCAAAAACCCTATGTATATCCCTTTAATTATTTTAACCATCACGGGCGATTTAAACCAACGCCAACGTGAGTTTACTAAGTCATCTCAACCACTACGCTACTAATTTATCGCATCGCATGTGGCGCCAAAGGCTATCACCGAGCAACTACAATACCCGAATTTACTCGTGATCGCACTGTAGCTAAACCTCCGGGCAACCACAGCGGAATTTACCGGCGACGCCACGTGAAGGCCAACCATATAATTAGCCAACTACGTATGAATTGTTCGCACGTAACGTAGCGCTTATACTTTCTATGAAACTGAGCAACTACGTACAAAATTTTTTGCATCGTCACATAATGCTAACTTTTCTCTATTGTGAGCGACTACGGACGGAATTTACTGCATCGTCACATAACGCTAAATCTCATTATATCTTAAGGAATATACATGGGTTTTAAAACTACATTTACTTAGTGTCAAAATCACAAATCTAACTCATTTTGAAACTTCTAAAACTCTCTTTTCAAATATTGTCTTTTTAAATTACTTAACTACCATATTCATTACCAACATCAACCAATTACATGAAATCGGGAAAGGATCTTAAGTGGCGAACCACTTACCTTGGAAGCCGCCGCCACTCCCCCGTCAAGCCTCTTACGAGGCCCGTGGACGTCGCCTCCCCTGCCCATCACCTACACAATATTCCTCATCATTACTAGTGAAAAAATTTCAATTCTCAATTATAAGGTCAAGAATCTCAATTAAGACCATTTTTCTCTATATATCCTCCTAACTTGTTTCTACTCAACCGAGACTCTAACCCGATTTTGATGTAAAAGTTTTACTTTTCGACCTCTGTGGATCACTCCCACGCGGTCCGTTTAATTTCTCGAAGGCTTGGAACGAAAATTATATTTTTACACAAAACGGACAATTTCCATAACAGAAAGGTGGTAGCACGCCGCCGTGGCTCCGTTTTCTTCGCTCTTCTTCCTACTCTGCTCACTTATATCACCTTCTAGTCACACGAAATTGCCTTTTGTTTCTTCACTCATTTGAAGCTATGGTTCTAAGGTTTCTTCTCCAATTGGAATCACCTAATTTGAATCACCAAAACTCAAGTTATTGTATTTTATATCCAGATTACTCAAATTGGCAGAACAGAATCTGCACATAGCTCTACTTGGAAATAATTCTGGGCACTCTGGGGTTAAAATTTTCTTGAACTTCCTTCATATAACTTATTCCCCTAGAAGTATATTTTACTCAGAATTTTTAATCACTCAATTTGGATGAGTGAAACTCTACTTATGACCAAAACACTACAACCATACCCAGAACAGAGCAAAATCAGTGAGCTACACGAGTTCACCTTTCAGTCCATATTTGGGAGCCTTAGAGCTACAATTTACTCTTGGTCCCTTCTATACATTTTTATCCCTATCTCTTATGGTTCTTTACCAATTGGAATCAATTCATTTTGATGATTCTAACTTAATTTATAGCCAAAACAAAAACAGGGGTTTTACAAAAAATTTGACAGCAATTCCTTCAAAAACCTAACATTCTCCTTTGTTTTTTTTTTGTTTTTTCATGCTCAAACTTGGTTTCAAAACCTCTAAATTTCAGAGCTTATTTACTGTCTAATATGGTCATAACACACACATAAACATTACTTGTTCATTTGAACACTAACAATTCACTCCAAAACTTCATCAACTAGGGTTGTGTGTGTGTGAAAACAAATTCGTTTTCAATGATTCTCAAGCCTATAACAGCCCATAAATCAAACCCTAATATACCATTTACACCCACAAACACATCCTCTAAGGTTATATAACGAATCACTTAGGTTTTGACACCATTTCTAGTGCAAAACCCCAACAAATATGGCAACAAAATTCTGCAAAAGAACATGAACATCAGCTGAAATTCCAAAGAAAGAAAAGGGAGAATGAGCCAATTTACTTGGTTCTTGGATTTAGAGAGTTGAGAGGACTTGGGTAGAGGTTTAAAGAGAAGATTTGAGGCTTGGATGGGCTGGAAAGGGGCTGTCTTCATCTTCTTCTTCCTCCTCTTCCTCTTCCTTGCTCTTCTTTCCTCTATTCTCCTCCCTCCTACGATTTTGCCCTAACCAAATGAGACCAAAAATCTGATTTTGGTTTGTATCATGGCTATTTATAGCCTCAATATTTTCCAATTTGCAAGTTGGTCCTTAATTTTTTTAATATTGCAATTGTAACTTGTTTTATTTCTATTATGGCCCATCTCTACTTGTTTTATGACTTACATGTCCTTTATGGTCTATTACAATTGTACCCTTGCACTAGCACCAAAATTCCGGGTTCCGTAATTTATCATTTCCTAATTTCATCTCCAAAATATTACATTGGGACACTTAGTGCTCTTATACGCCCTACAAAGATCACGCATCGTGATACTTCGAATCTGGCGCATTACTAATCGTCAACCTTAAATTTATAATTCTCTAATGCCATGAGATTCAATTAATCTAATGTAGAGATTTATTTTACCTTTCTAATCCATCTTTTAACACTAAGAGATTATAGATAGAAACTAGGGGTTTACACGTGCCCTAAGAATTTCACCTCAATAAGCCAAAACTCGCACTTACTGAACTTGTCATACAACCGATGGTCTCTCAAAACCTATAGAACGATGCTCAAATGATCCTTATGCTCTTCCTCAGACTTGGAGTAGATCAAAATGTCGTCAATGAAGACCATAACAAACTGATCCAAATAGGGTTGGAATACCCTCTACATGAGATCCATGAATGCTACTGGCGCATTCCTCAATCCGAAAGGCATCACTGTGAACTTGAAATGCCCATACCGCGTCCTAAACGCTGTCTTATGGATATCAAACTCCCTAACCCTCAACTGATGATAACTAGTACGAAGGTCTATTTTGGAGTAGACTTGCGCCCCTCTCAGCTGATCAAACAAATCATCAATCATCGGTAATAGATATCGATTCTTGATCATAACCCTGTTCAACCATACAGAGTCAATGCACAAATAAAGGGTCTCATTCCTTCTTTACAAATAATCGGGAGCTACCATGGTGTAGTGCTCCTACTTAATGAAACCTCATTCAACAATTCCTATACCGACCTTGAGTTCTATAACTCAACCGGGCGCCATCCCATGCGTAGTCATAGAAATAGTGACACCGTGGTGTACTCACATAAGTCTACATCCTCTACGAAGGTAATCCCGTGAGCTCATCTAGAAACATCCTCATACTTCGCAACCTACCCGAGGCGCATCCAAGTCCTGCCTCACTCATCCTAGTGGCAAGGCTCATAGCCAACCCATCAACTACCCGTGCCATCTGGAATCGTACACGGTCTGGGATAAAACATTGTGCTTGTCCCCTTGAAACGTAACACGAATACCGTCTTATGTGTAGGCGGTAACTCTCTTACGTTCACAATCAATGATGACTCGTTGTGCCATCAACCAGTCCATGCCAAGAATGACATCAAAATCCGATATGTCCATCACCCAAAGGTCCACAGTGAGTAGAATCCCGGAGATCTCTAACTCGTAACCCCGACATATCAGATCCACACTCACCCTAGTTCCTAGGGGAAAGCTTACAGACAACAGCTTTTCCAAGATCTCGACCTCTAAGCCCAATTCCCTCGCATATGATGCAGCAATAAATGAATGCGATGCACCAGGATCAAATAATATCCTTGCCCATAGATGAGATAGAAGAAACATACTTATATAACTTATCGACCACGGCTCCGCCTAAGGGTACAACCGGCTGCATACGCCCGGTCCTTGAAGTCCCAACCGTGGAGCCCGTCCCTCGACATCGACTCATACTCCGCCTCCGTCCGGTCGTGTAGTAGTAGAAAGTGCTTGTGTAGCACTCTGAGACTGATATTGGTTCCTCTAGCCCGTATTGGGGTAAGAAGGAACATACTGCATCTGTGCGCGTCCCACTGATGACTAGGACTGAGGTGTCCCATAGTCCTGAGATCCCTGCCTCCAAGGGCAATCCCATTTCATATGTCCAGGCTGATGGCAATGGAAACACGTCATCGATCCTGACTGGCTAGGAGCCCTGATATGGCCTTGGCCTTAATAGCTGCGGCCTTGTCCTTGAAACCCTCGTGAACTAGAAGCCTTAAACTTCTTTCCCGAACTAGAAGAAGATTGGCCTTCCTTCCTCTTGTCACTAGCGCCCGTATCTCAGATGCTCTGCGCATCATCTATCTCTCTCCTTATGGCCATAGTCGTCCTGACCATAGAGTCCATATCTCAGGTAGGAGGAACTTGCCACTCTCGCTTCTTAGATGACAACTCGATTCATCCTCAAACTGCCCTCACCTCGCCATGTCTGTGGCCACATAATCGTCAGCGAAACGGGTTAACTCTATGAACTTAGCCACGTATTTCATTACTGTCATACTTCCTTGCTTCAACTCAAGGAACTCCCGGGCCTTTTCATGTCTAGCGGTTGCTGGAAAATATTTGCTCATGAAGAGCTCATAGAGCTTTGCCCAAGTCATTGCCTCTAAGTCCCTTGAGGTCTTGATCCAATCCCACCATACTTGGGATTCACCCTCTAGCTGGAAAGCCTCTAGTCTAATCTTTGTCGCAACCCGAGGTGATTTGCTACTCCAATATCTTTCAATCATTGTGTCCAATGGTCACCACTATCTGATCTCCTTCCCGTGAATGCCTGAGGGATGATGTGCCTTAAACTCTCTAGAGGTTATTTTTACCCTCCTTGACCCCCTTGAAATGTGCGACTAGTTTGTGCACATCGTAAACGTAGCACCCATAGCCTCCATAAAGGCATCGGGTCAAAAAACAAAGTAATGGTCAAGCATCGCCCGTGACAACCTCTACGTCCTCGTCCTCGACTTGCCATCTACAAATGTCAAATGGTAAAAGGATTATCAAATTTCTATCTCAGTCTAACTAGTAGTGCACATGCCAGCCCCTAATAGACTTGATCATCATGAACTACACCGTTCATCCATTTTTCCTTAGTGGTGGAAAATGCCAAACACTAATACCATTCAATTCAATTCCTGAACTATCATGTTCAATTTGTTTTTCCGAACTCCTAAGGTTATGTTTACTAACCTTAGTGTTCCATATACAATCTACCATGCATAATGTTCACACAAATCAGCACACATCACACATATTAATTTATCAAAATGCACAATGGATGCATGATCTAAGCCCATGTCCATCGAGTCCTAGGTGTTTGTATAACCTAAGCTCTAACACCAAGCTGTGATGCTCATATCAAGTGTAATGCATATCCATGAGGCCCTAGGTACTCATATACCTATGCTTTGATACCAAGTTGTGACGCCCAAAGCCCCAGGGGTCTTTTTTTCTTTTTTTTTCTTTTTTTTTTTTTTTTTTGCTACTGGACAAGTCTATCACGACAGAGAAATCTCTATCGCGACGTAACGGGCCCTGGGCCGGTCGCAAGAGCCTGGGCAACGCCGCCGCGCACGCGCATTCAGCACACGCCGTGCTTCGCCGCACCGGACCGTCGCGCGCCCTTGCCGCACGCCGGGCGCCTACGTGCGCCGCTATGCCAGCCGCAATTCCGCACGCCCGACTCAGAGCGGGCGACATACTTTACGCCGCTGATCGAGACCTCTCTATCGCGAGAATTCTCTATCGCGACAAAAAACTCATGGCCTGGCCAAACTATGTCGCGACATAGACTGGCTGTAACACCCCGAAATATACCCTAGTCGTTTTCGACATGTTTAGGGTATTTTGTAAGCCTAATTTGAATGTTTCGTGAGTTAAATGCGAAACATGGAAACGAGAGACCCGGAAAGTTACAAAACTTAAGAACAATTTTGTAATTGGTCTAAAAGGGGGCTTAAAAGTCCTAATGTGAAAAGACTAGAGGCCAAAATACCATAAAAGGAAATTGAACTATAAATGGCCAAGAATTGAAGGACTATTTTGCAAATAAAGAAAGTTAACCCAAAAATGGGTTTTATTTAAGGGCCAAACATGGCCTTATCAAATCCATGGGATTTAAAGACCAATTTGGTCTCAAATTGGGAGAGAACCCGTAGAGAAGAAAGAAGGGGAGAAGAAGAGGAAGAAGAGGAAGAAGAGAAGAGGAAGAAGGAGGATTCAAGCCAAGATCAAGCCAAAAAGGTATGGAAACTACTTTGAGTATGGATTTTGTATGGATCACATGGAATTTAAGGCTTCGATATGGTTAATATCTTGTTCTAAATCTAGGGTTTTGATAGAATCTGCATCTAACCTTAGATTTCTTGAAATTAAGGTTGGTAAAACCCACAAGGAACAAGATAAGTAAGGAATCCCCTTGTTAGGATGAATTCATGGTTAAATTGTGTGTATTTGAAGTTGTGGTTTAGAACAAAACCCCACAATTCTCTATGTTTGGATCATGTATGGGATGTGACCTATATTAGAATTGTTTTGGAAGGATTTCATGATATTTTTTGGAAATAAGACAAGTATTGAAAGATGAATTGAGAAAAGAGGTTACAAGACCTATGAAATGTTTTAGATGTGTGTTTGAAGTATAGAATTGATTTGGTATCAAAAATATGGAAAAATGGGGAAAAACACACATTTTAGGGCATTTCGGGTGACTTGTACCGGTACACTTTGAAAGTGTACCGGTACACTTTCGGTTCTGGTCGTTTTGGCCAAAGTGTACCGGTACACTTTAGGGGTGTACAGGTACACCCTGTTCTGGTTTTCCTGTTTCAACCAGTTTTTGTATTTTGGCCATAACTTGCTCATTTCTTATCCGATTTGAGTGATTCAAGTGGCTACATAAAATAGACTTCAAGGAGAACAAAACTTAAAGAATAGGAATCGCCAAATTCTGATCCTAAGTGGCCTAAAAATTCACTCAAAGTGGGACCATGTGCAAGCCAAATTCTGGTTCCAGCTTTGAACATAGAGAAGTCCGGGATGTTTCGGACGTAACTTGAGTTCCGGTGCTCCAAATTGGGTGATTCTAGTTGGAATAGAACCCTTAGCAACTTAACTTTAAAGGAGTACAAAGATCCAGTGTCAAATATTGAGACAAGGCACTGGAAAATAAATATTTCAAACTGTCCCCAGAAAATCAAGAACCGACTACTAAGGCTGAAATGCCATAACTTGAGTTTGGAAGATCCGATTGATTGATTCCAATTCCCGGGTAAAGTAGATTCATAGAAGAATAAGAATAATGAATAAGGTGATTACATGCTCATCATATCTTACCAAAGATATGGAATACGATCTGTCATGAACGCATAATGTGGCTAACAATGTCCTATTATAAGATAGTAAGTTATTGAACTCATATAATTGTAAAACCACTTAAGACCGCTTATTTAATGACACAAAGACTTTGTCCCGACAGACTCAGATTCTGTTAGTGCTTCTTCACTCCTATTCCGACAAGACTCTAAGACTTCGATTAGTGCTCCTAAGACTCCCGATTAGTACTCTGGCATTCCTCGCGACAGTGCTACTCACCCGTCCCCGTTAGCTGCTGGAGGCACCCTGGTCCCGACTAGTGCCACTAAGACTCCGGTCCCCGTTGGCGCTAAGGCATTCCGTCCCGACTAATGCCACGCAAGACTCCAGATCGTATAGCTTCTTCTGGGTAATTTATTAGCCGTGGTCCTACTCATTCAGACACTGGCCCAAGAAGCTCAAACAATTATATGATAAGACTCTAAATAGAGAATAAGAATAAAAGATTCAATGTACTTCCAGATTCCCCAAGTTCGAGAAAGGACCTCACTGGCACCTGCCTCCGACAAGTCCTCAGAGTACCCACGGCACTGCCTCCGATTGCTTCTCCCCGCAGTACCCACGTACCCCGCATCCGAAAATGTTCTCGTAGTACCCACTCGGCAATTTCCGTATTTAATTAAGTTCCGCCTGGCCTCCTCGATTTAGTCTCTATAGTACCTAAGGTACCCGCCTCCGACACTCGTCTCCTCGACATTAAGTCCCGCAGCACTCCACGTACCCCGATCCGATAAGCTTCTCGAGTACCCACGCACCCGTATCCAGGCAAGTTCCGTCTTGCATCCGATTAAGTTCCGTAGTTCCACGTACTCTCGTATTTGATTTAGTTCCTCGTGACCCACGGCACTCCTCGCCTTGAATAAGTCCCGTAGCACTACTGGTACTCCCAGATCCGGGTCAGTCTCAGAGTACCTACTGCACTCATGTATCCGAATAAGTCCCGCTCGATTAAGTCCCGTAGTACCTTCTAGTACTCCCGTGACTGGTCAGCTCGCAGGCACCTACGTACTCCCCGTATCCGATAAGTCCTCGCATCCGAATAAGTCTCGAAAATTCCACGTGCCCCAGATCCGAATAAGTTCCGGCCTCCGATTAAGTCCCGTCGCTTAAGTTCGTAGTACCCACGTACTCCCGTACTGACATTAAGTTCTCAGAGTACCTATGGGTACCTCGCATTTCATCAAGCTCTCAGAGTACCAGGGGTACTTATCCGATTAAATTCAGGGTACCTACGTACTCCACAGAACTGATTAAGTTCCTCAGGCATCACCCGGCAGTACCAGATTCGATAAGTTCCAGAGACTCCACTAGTACTCGTGACAAGAACATAAGTAAGTTCCAGAGTGACCCATGGGTACTTGCCTCGCAGAACATAAGTATAAGTTCAGATAATCCACGTACTCAGATCTAAAGCAAGTACAAGTTCTCAGAAATAAGTGTAAGTCCAAGAGTACCTACGAAAGTAATCTCATATCGATAAACGAGTATAAGTCCAAAGAGGGTACCTAAGGGTACTCTCGTATCCGAAGATCGCAAGTTCCGTAGTTAAGTATATGCCTCGTAAGACATGTATAAGATCTCAAATACATGTCTAAGTTCAGAAGACCGCAGATAAGTTCCGTAAGATAAGTATATGTCTGTGAAGATCGCGTATAAGTTCCGTGAAGATAAGTATATGCCTCGTAAGACATGTATAAGATCCAAATACATGTCCAAGTTCCGTAAGACCAAGATAGTAAGTCTCAGAAGATAAGTGATAAGCTCCGTGAATACCTCGATAAGATTTGAAATACCAAGATAAGTTTCAGAGTACTTACAAGTACTTCGTATAAGAATAAGTTCCGCACATTCCAGATACATTCGTAATTTCTACGATACCTACTGAACCTCCGAATAAGGGTAACCCGTAGTATGCGGATGTCTCTATAAATTCCTACTCTGAGTCCCGAATAAACATAAGCCCGTTAAGTATAAGTTCGAATAAGTATGTTCAGAATTCCTACGGAGTCTCAATGAACATAATTTTGTGATAAGCATAAGTTCTTTCGTGATAAGAATAAGATCTCAGAATTCCTAATAGAGATCCAAATGTTTAAGCCCTCGTTATAAGAAGAAGTACTCAGATAAGCTCATAATATAAACGTACGAATTTATATTATCCGTTATCATGATAAGCAACGGTATATGTATAAGAAATGCTCTAATTAAGCGCAGTTTAGCACTCCAGTTTTAATCCGTGTAGGTAATAAAGAGAAGACGCTAACAAACATCCGCATACAACTGGGCCAACACACACTTGTAAGGGTTCACTACATGTAGGTTCCGTGCTCTGATTTGTAATTGTAAAAGTGTAAAGTTTTGTATTTGTAAATGGGACGGTGAAATGTATAGTCATTATTGATTCTGTTATAATATGTGGGCCATACCACAGTACCAGTCATCTTAAAAAAAAAAATCGTAAAGAGTCCCAAGATTTGGTCCTCGTCCTAAACCGGTCTCTGATCCGCCAATCTAAGTCGGGCCGGATCTCGGGTGTGACAAGTGGCACGTGAGCCCAGGTTTGAAGCTCGATGTTCAGACATGATGCACCTACATAGTAATGTGTCAGTTTAATGCTGGAGTGTCCTGCCCCAGATATCGAATTTCCTAGAATTGACCGTACCAATCCAGCCTGGAAGATTAAGACAGAGATTTAGTTCCTCGACGGAGCTGATGGCTCAAGCCGCAGAGTCACGCCCACTTCAGAAAAGATATGAAAGAAAGGATCTGATATGTAGCAAGCACATGCTAGAGTGTGAATTTAGGAGGACGAAATTCTTATAAGGGGGAGAATTGTAACACTCGAACATACCCTGGGCCAAGCTTTGAATATGTTAGGGTATTTTGTAAGTTTGACTGAATTGCTTCCAAGAGTTAAAGAACATAGAAACGAGACCTCGAAAGTCATTACAAAACTTAAGGACAATTTTTGTAATTGGTCCAAAAAGGGCTTAAAAGTCCTAATGTGAAAAAGACGAGGCCAAAATACCATAAAAGGAAATTGAACTATAAATGGCCAAGAACTGGAAGGACTATTTTGCAAATAAAGAAAAAGTTAACCCAAAAATGGTTTTATTTAAGGGCCAAATATAGCCTTATCAAATCATGGATTTAAAGACCAATTTGGTCTCAAATTGGGAGAGAACCCGTAGAGAAGAAAGAAGGGGAGAAGAAGAGGAAGAAGAGGAAGAAGAGAAGAGGAAGAAGGAGGATTCAAGCCAAGATCAAGCCAAAAAGGTATGGAAACTACTTTGAGTATGGATTTTGTATGGATCACATGGAATTTAAGGCTTGATATGGTTAATATCTTGTCTCTAAATCTAGGGTTTTGATAGAATTGCATCTTAACCTTAGATTCTTGAAATTAAGGTTGGTAAAACCCACAAGGAACAAGATAAGTATGAATCCCCTTGTTAGGATGAATTCATGGTTAAATTGTAATGAAGTTGTTTAGAACAAACCCTAACAATTTCTTCTATGTTTGATCATGTATGGGATGTGACCTATTATTAGAATTGTTTTGGAAGGATTTCATGATATTTTTGAAATAAGATGTAAGTATTGAAAGATGAATTGAGAAAAGAGGTTACAAGAGACCTATGAAATGTTTTAGATGTGTGTTTGAAGTATAGAATTGATTTGGGTATCAAAAATATGGAAAAATGGGGGAAAAACACACATTTTAGGGCATTTCGGGTGACTTGTACCGGTACACTTTGAAAGTGTACCGGTACACTTTCGGTTCTGGTCGTTTTTGGCCAAAGTGTACCGGTACACTTTAGGGGTACTCGGTACACCCCGCTCTGCTTTCCCTGCTTCAACCGGGCCAGATTTTTGGCCATAACTTGCTCATTTCTTATCCGATTTGAGTGATTCAAGTACATGCAAAATAGACTTCATGAGAACAAAACTTAAAGAATAGAAATCGCCAAATTCTGATCCTAAGTTGCCTAAAAATTCACTCAAAGTGGGACCATGTGCAAGCCAAATTCTGGTTCCAGCTTTGAACATAGAGAAGTCCGGGATGTTTCTCGGATCGACCCTGAGTTCCGGTGTCTAAATTGGGTGATTCCAGTTGAATAGAACCCTAGCACCTTAAATGCAAAGAGTACAAAGATCCAGTCAAATATTGAGAGACAAGGCACTGGAAAATAAATATTTCAAACTGTCCCTCGTAAAATCTCAGAACCGACTAGTTGGCAGATGAAAATGCCATAACTTGAGTTTGACGATCCTGATTGGATTACATTCCAATTCCTGGGTAAAGTAGATTCATAGAAGAATAAGAATACATGAATAAGGTGTGATTACATGCTCATCATACCTTACCAATATATGGAATACGATCTGTCATGAACGCATAATGTGGCTAACAATGTCCTATTATAAGATAGTAAGTTACTGGGACCTCATATAATTGTAAAGTCTCACCTAAGACCGCTTATTTAATGACACAAGACTCCCGGGTCTCCGATTAGTACTTCGGTACTCCTGTTAGTTCTTCTGCACTTCTGTCCCGGGACATACTGCAGATTCGATTAGTGCTCCGCACTTCGATTAGTACTTCGGCATCTCTAATTAGTGCTACGGCACTCCCGTCCCGTTGGGCGCTAAGGCACTCCGTCCCGACACTAGCAAGCACACAGGCACTCCCGTCCCGTTATGCTAAGGCACTCCTGCCCCGACTAGTGCTACGCACTCCCCGTCCCGTTATGCTAAGGCACCCGTCCCGACTAATGCACAAGACTCCATTAACGTATAGCATTCTGGGCACTTCTATTGTGCTATGTCCTACTCCATTCCAGACACGTCTAGGAAGTCATGTTAATTATAAGGATAAGACTCTAAATAGAGAACAAGAATAAAGATTTGAATGTACCAGACTGTTCAGAGTACCTACTTCGCACTCGCCTCCTGACAAGGTTCTCGTAGTACCCACGGGTACCCTCGTCTCGATTAAGCTCAGAGTACCCACGGTACCTCCAGATCCGAAAACGTTCCGTGAGCACCCACTAGTACTCCCGTATTTGACCAAGCTATGTCTCCGTCTCCTCGATTTAGCTCCGTAGCACCCATGGGCATCCTCTGCCTCCTCGATTAAGTCCCGTAGTACCCACGGCACCCGATCCGGGATAGTTCCGTAGCGCGGCACTCTTGTATTTTACTTAGTTCCGTAGCACCTACTGCACTCGCCTCATCAAGTCCCGTAGCACTCCACGTACTCCCGTATCCCGCAAAGTCCCAGAGTACCCCACGGCACCCGCGTATCCGAATAAGTCCCGTCTCTCGATTGTCCTGTAGTACCTTCTAGCACCCGCATCCGAACAAGTTCGCAGTACCTACGTACTCCCGTGATCCGATAAGTCCCGTGATCCGACAAGTCCCCGCAGTACCTACAGTACCCTCGTATCTCGAATAAGTTTCTGCCTTTGATTGTCCTCGTCTCTCGCTTAGTTTTGTAGTACCTACGGTACTTCGTATTCGATTAAGTTCTCAGAGTACCTGGCGGGTACCTCGTATTTCATCGCTCAGAGTACCTAGGGGTACTCCTTGCACCGACAGCTCCAGGTACCTATGTACCTCAGAACCGATTGTCTCAGGTACCTTAATGGGTACTTCTCAGATTTTGATGTTCGAGTACCCACTCGTACTCCAGACAAGAACATAAGTATAAGTTCCTGTAGTACCCAAGGGTACCTTGTCTCAAGAACATAAGTATAAGTCCTCGCATTAACCACTCAAAATTCCCCGTATTCTTAAAGCAAGCATGTCTCCGTAAAATAAGCAAAGTCCAAGAGTACCCCACGAGCACCTCGTATCGATAAACAGTATAAGTCCAAGAGTACCCAAGGGCACTACCTCAGACCGTAAGATCGCATAAGTTCCGTAAGATAAGTATATGCCCTCAGAAGACATGTATAAGATCTGAAATACATGTCCAAGTTCTATAAGACCAGTATAAGTTCCGTAAGATAAGTATATGCTCCATAAGATCAGTATAAGTTCCGTAAGATAAGTATATGCTCTGTAAGACATGTATAAGATCTTAAATACATGTCCAAGTTCCGTAAGACCAGTATAAGTTCAAGTATAAGTTCTCAGAATACTCGTATAAGATTCAAATACCGCATAAGTTTCAGAGTACTTACAAGTACTTTCAGATAAGAATAAGTTCCGTGATTATCGGTATATTATCTGCATTCTTACGATACCTACTGCACTCCGAATAAGGGTAAACCCGTAGCATGTAAGGATAAGTTCAGAACTCCTACTGGGAGTCCCGAATAAACATAAGCCTGTTAAGTATAAGTTCTGAATAAGTATAAGTTCAGAATCTCCTACGTGGAGTCTTCGAATGAACATAATTTCAGGATAAGCATAAGTTCTCGTATAAGAATAAGATCCGAAACTCCTACCTGAGGATCCAAATGTTTAAGCCTCGTTACAGTTAAGTACTCAGATAAGCTCATAATATAAAATGCATGAAATTTATATTATCTCGGTTATTGTTTTATATAAGTAAATGTATATGCATAAGAAATGTTTCCCACTAAGCGTAAAGCTTAACACGGGTTTTAATCCGTGTAGGTACAAGAGAAGACGTCAGCAAACATCCGCATACAGCTGGGCCAACACACACTTTTAAGGGTTCACTACATGTAGGTTCCGTGCTCTGATTTGTAATTGTAAAAGTGTAAAGTTTTGTATTTGTAAATGGGACTCGGTATATGTATAGGTCATTATTGATTCTGTTATAATATGTGGGCCATACCCACAGGTACCAGTTCGTCTAAAAAAAAAAAAAAAAAAAAATCAGGTAAAGAGTCCCAAGATTTGGTCCGCTCCTAAACTCATTGCTCCTGACCGCCTAATCGGCTCGCCGGATTCGTGGGTGTGACACTGGCTCTGTCGCGACATACTTTCCCCTGCCCTAGCTAAAACCTGTCACAACAAGAAAAAGCCATGTCGCGACATTATTTTTTTTTTCTAAGGCTAAAATTGGAAACTATGTCACGACACAAGGAGAACCATGTCGCGACATAAAGCCAGGAGGCTCTGTCGCGACCTAGAATTCCTTGTCGCGACCTAAAATGCCCTGCCCGGACCAACTCCTGACGCGACACTACACTCACTGTCGCAACAAGAACCAAGAAATCTCTGTCATGACAAAGAATTCTCTGTCGTGACAAAAAACATAAAATGGGCAGTAGCCCACTCTGGCCTTTCTGCACCTCCAATTCCTTTTTTTTTTTTTTTTTCTTTCTAAACACCCTAATTTCAATATACAATAACCTTTTTATTACAAAGGCAACATGAAACCTAGGAAAACTTGCCAAAACTGCATTAATCATACAAAATGAGTTTAATTACAACTCTGTTCTCTTTAAATAAACACAAACTGGGTTTTCTACCCAAAATTTACAAAATATATAACAAAGCCAAATCTGGTATTTTCTTCACAACTAAGGTCTTGCATGTGTTTCATCCCTCGGTGTACCTCCAATACCTAAAAATATTTTACCACAATGGGGTGAGCAATGCCCAGTAGATGAATTCTCCTACAAGGGCTACTCCCCACCTAAGTGCACATGCAATGGTAAACACACACATCCAGGTAAAATTATGCACATTCCTACTCGAATGTCTACATGTCATGCCCCTTGCATCGAGTCCTCACCAACTCCCTCACACATCCATTTTCCATGTATGAAAAACCGTTTTCAAAACAAAAGATTTTTGTTTCCGAAAACTCATTGGTCAATCTCCAATATCAAAATTTATTGGTCAACCCTCCGATATAATTTTAGTGGACATACTCCGACAAATATTTTGTGGACAACCCTCCGATATAATTTAGTGGACATACTCCGACAAATAGTTTTGTTGGACAACCCTCTAATTTAATTTGGTAGACATACTCCGACAAATATTTTGTTGAGTAACCCTCCGATATAATTTATTCAAATACCATGTCATGCACTCACACCCGTTTCACACGATGTCCCCGTGCATATGAAATACGAGATGTCATTTCATGAATAATTATATTTTCTATATATAATTTACGTCCATCACAAATTTCATGCTAATACATCAAATGAGCATATATCAACATAAATTCACCCAACCAACATGTTATTCAATTTTTAGCAATAACACAAAGAAAAACCGCACACACCGTCTTGACCAGCCGAAAAACAATCCATACCTCGCCTCCCGACCGGGTCCGAAAACAACCTGTACTTAGCCCCAAACTGTATGATAACAGTCCCAAAATTCAATCCGGACTATCCGAAAACAGTCCCAAAATTTCCAACGTTCAATCCCAAAATTTTGGGTCATGACCATTCCCGGCCTTAAAAACCTCATGCCATTTAAATGGCTCTTAAGCAAGAATTAGACCGAGTATGAGAAAAACCCCTAACTCTTAAAGTTTGATGAAACTCAGTGATTTTGGTACCCACACGTAGCTCTCGTTGCGTAGACCAACTTTGCCTCTTGCTCCGACCAGAATCAACGGCCCGATCACCGCGAATTCTAGAGAGAAGTTGGAGCTTCTCACTCCTCTCTTCTTCTCCTTTCTTTTCTTTCCTTCTTTCTTTTTCTTTTTCCCTCCTTTTCCCCTCTCTCCACCGGATTTGGTCCAACCATTCAAGTGGGAAGTCCCTCTCCTTGCCACATGTCACTTCCCCATTGGCTCTCATCTTATCCCCTTATCCAAAACTTGGATTTCCTCTCTCTGTGTCGTCGACACGCCCCTCCATAGGTCCTTAGACTTTCCCATTTTGTTTCAGACTTGCCTCTCCATTCGACACATGGTCAACGGCCCACTAACTAACATTACGCGGTCACTGGTTACACTCGGCTACTTAAAACGTGTGAAATTTCACGAGAAGACTCCAATGGTGAAGTCTGTTTCGTCATCCGAGATCTAAAAATTTTCCAAGTTTTTCGATCGAAATTACCGTTTTACCCTTTTTCGGAAAATTGAATTTTTCCCGGTTTTTACATAAAGTTCAAAAGAGAGCATAGGAAGGAAAGAAGGCTATGTCGCGACATAGAAGTTGTATGTTGCGACAACAACAACATGCAGCTATGAGAAACTCTGTCGTGACATGGGAAAATATTGTAGTGACAAAAGTTGAGAAAAACCACATAAAGAATGTCGCAACACAGTAATTTATGTCGCGACAAAGATGAATAGCTGAAGGCAAAAATATCTGTTGCAACAATGAAAAGCTATGTCGTGACATAAGTTGAAGAGAAGCGCCTAGAAGAGAACAAAAGAATGTTGCAACATAGTGTGAGCAAAAGAGTACTTTATGTTGCGACATTTCAAAATTATGTCGCGACATAAAACAAAGCTAAAGGGTGAGAAGCTCTGTCGAGACAAAGAAATTTTATGTCGCAACATTTTCAAGAGTAGCAAAGAATGAAACATTGTTGCATCACAACATTTCAAAGTCTGTTGCGACAGAATTCAAGACGAAGGCACGAAACTATGTCGTGATAGAAAACTGCAAGCCACGACAAAGCTGGAGAACAAAGATGGCAGCTATGTCGCGACAAAGCAACCTACTAGGCCAGATTTTTGGGGATCCACAATTTCAGCCTCATGCGGCTCCATCATCTGAAACTGTAATAGAAGCACCTGTGTGGCACTGTGCGCAAACAGCCAACTAAAACTTTTAAAAGGTAGAGATTCATTTGTATATTTTTTTTTTCTTTAATTTTCTTTTTCTTGATATATTTAGTTTAACTTAGCATTTTAGTTTTTTTTTTTTTTTTTTCTGGATTGAACAGTGATCTAGTGCGAAGTTTCGAGATGGATTCATTGTAAAATTTTAGTTTTCATTACTGTTTGACTTGAATGGAATTCCTGAAATTTTCTCGGAGTTCATTTATTTCGCTTCGCTTGCAATTTCGCACTTTTCCCGATCGGCTTAGTCACTGTTATTAGTAATCCAATTTTGAAAGACTGAGCTTCCTCTAGGAATGGATCGATGTTAATTATTGTTTTCTACGCAACTTGAAAGAACGTCATAGTTCGAAATCTTTAATTTATTTAATTGGTGTTGTTCTTGAAATTACTTGTTTAGAATATTAGTAGCATGTACCCAAAAAATGATTGTATATTTCATTGATTTCTAGGAAGCCCTTTTGACACAAAGATGGAGATTCCTGAGAGTATGGAGCAGTTACTTGGGTGTATGTTAGACTAATATTATGGAACTAATGCACTCTGAAAGATTACTTCGATAGATCACTAATTTACTCATGGTGTGAGGATAGTTGGATGATGTATCAATTTAATTGATTAGAGGTTTCTCCTCTATCTGATCAAAGGATCTTGATCTCATGTTAGCACAGATCTAATCAAGGAGATAGAGAATTTTATCAGATTCGATGGATGAGTTACCAATAAGATTGGAGAAGGCTTGCACTATTCTATCTATAGGGGTAAGAATTCTTCAATCCTAAGATTTGGGTGTCGTATTGAAAAGGAAAAATACCCAGATCTTAGAAAGAGGATTATATTCTACAAGTAACTAATTAGACTCATGTATCCGAAAGGAACATGGATCTCTAATTAGTTAAATGTATGGTGTATGGAGAAATCCAAACTATACTACCTTGCATCTTTGAACAATTCAGATTTCAAACTAATAGTTGAACTATGTTATAAAATGATGCAGAAATTTATTTTTGTACACTGATCTATTTCCTAATGTTAACTTACCCAGTGAACTTTCCAATCCAATTATTTTGAATTCTTTATATATGGTTATAGAATTTTATTTAGTTTTTACATTTCCTTTAGTTTAAAACCAAATCACTTTTAACTTTGGAGTGCAAATAGTAAAGATCTTGAGTAGATGGGGTAATTTATTTTTAGACTTCTCATCGATCCTCATGGGAACGATATCTGGACTTAAATCCACTTTTTATTACTAGATGCATTCCATGCACTCAGACGACTGCACTAAAACACATTTTCAAATGAAACCTTCTCTACAAGGCAAACAACATATTTTATATCTTTCTGGCCACCAACAAGTTTTTGGCTTCGTTGTTTCGGGACTAAATAGTCTTCGTGCGTGCTAATTACTTGGTCAATTTGGTCTTCAACAATTAGTCAGTTTTGGTCTATGTTAAAATTTTAGTCAACAGTTGACAAACATAAAACCGCATAAATTGAAGAAAGAGAAGAGATAGAAATACAAAATAGAGTTTAAGCTACAAATGACTTCAAATCTAAACTCCAAGCTGAAATCCACTCCCCAAGGTCGTGTTTCCCAGCAATAATAAATTACAAACCAAGTTATTTACAAAACAAACCTAAAACTAGGAAATCTAAAGAAATCTAAACCTAAAAAATGGAACAAAGATTGAATAGGGAAAACCCTAGGAGAGAGACTCCCTCTCTTAAAGTTCGAACCCTAAAAATGAATGCAAAAGGTCCTTAAATACACCTTGAAAATTAGGCCAAAACAAGCCCAAAAATGGAAATAATCTAGGCTAAATGTCGCATGGTCACGACCATAAACTGCTTGTGGTCGCGACCACACGAGAATAAGTGCCACACCGCGATTTTGCTGTAAACAATTGCTACAGGAAAGGCTGTGGTCACGACCACATCGAATATGTTGTCCTTCAGTCACTACAAAGCTATTGTGGTCGCAACCGTGGTCGTGACCACACTGAGAATGTTGTTACTCAGTTGCTGTAGGGGAGCTCTATGGTCGCGACCATACTGAAGTTTTTGTTGTGGTCGCAACCACACCAAGAATGTTGTTATACTCAATTGCTGCAGGGGATCTCTGTGGTCACGACCTAGGTCGCGACCATGCTGAAGTTCTACTGAACTGTTTTTCTTCAATTTTGATATGTGGTCACGACCGTAAACGGCTATGGTCGCGACCATGGCTTCTTCCATGCATAACTTTCTCATTTCTTGCCCAAATCGTTTGCTTTTCTTCTCGTTTTCTTCATTTCTACAAAATACACAATTATAAGGGGTTAAACATGAAAATTATTAAGAAGGGTGCTTAGTTAGCATCAAAATCATGAATTATACTATATTTTACACTGATAAAAGCTAACCTAAAGCACCCCTAACAAAAGGCTATATGAGATGTGTAGAGATGTGAGGAAGAATGAGATACCCGGTGGAGCAAGGGATTTCGCGGTTCAAGGGATGGATACAAGAAATAAGGAAACATGGGATATTTCGGGAACCCAATTGTATATTATTCTACCTCTGTATTATTTTCTATCGTATAGTGAAAAGATTCTCACATCTGTGAATATATATATGACTGGCCAAACCACATTAAAACCTCATGTATTTTTGCTTGAGATTTTTTATCTTTTTTTTCTTGAATTCATATTATCTACATCTAAAGCTTCCATTGGTACAACAACTATTTAAAACTAAAATTTTATTCAGTATTAAGTAAAAACAAACAAACTCTTAAATATCACACTTTATGAAAATGAATTAATTAAACAAAACTTGAGTAAAGGATAATTCATAATAGCATATATACCAGCACCTTGCTATATATGGTCACTTTTAGAAGCATTCTTTGAACATTAATATAGGCTTGGAAAGGCCACTCAGGCTAGCAGGTACGATACTCTCCAACACAAAATTTACATTTGTCGCTTTACGGATGGATTTTATCGGCTAAATTATCGTAACCCACATGGTCTGTATTAGTCTGTAATGTTAGAAAACGATTGAAAGGACATATTTGCATATTTGTAGATGCATTTGCCTCAACAGTACTTAAGTAAGTTCTACTGCCTCATCATTCTTTACTGGGATAGGCTTATTATATGTATTCCCGTGACAGCCACGCAACGCCCGGCGATTAATCGGCGTAAATTTCCCGATCTAATCGGAAAGCTGCATGGCCATGTAATAGCCACGTCACAACCTTTGACTAACATCTAATACAAAAATTGAACCATCCCGTGATACTACAGCCACCATCTTTGACTTTATCAACTGTACAAACAAATAGGAAAGATCCATCTGGCATCTTCACTACCTAATTGAAATTTTCATTATCGTTTGAAAGTTTGAATGAATAATTCAAAAAGAGAGCAAGAAGCCAAGTACTTGACATATAAAGAAGAGGTTGACAGTGTACCTGCTGATTGAGTTTTATTTAAGTGTGAGATCTCCCATGGCTCTTTCCCTAGATTATCATTATTATGTTGCAGTCTTGATGATCCAACGTTGCAGGCTTATGCTAAAATTGCTTTTAGTATCTTGTAAACATGAGATGAGATCCCAAGATAAAAGTATACAAATGACACCGAGTTTTATGCGCATGTCCCATTTTGCTCTTAAACTTTTTTTCAATTTCAAAATACTTTTCATTTTTTACTTTCAGTTACTTATGCTAATCTCATTTTAAAAAGTCAAAATCAGATTGAAAACTCTAAAACATGTGAGTTTTTAAAGTAGGTTTTAATGAACGTTTGTCCATATGTGACATTTTCTAAAGTTAAGAGTATGATTGAGTTATGAAAATAAACGTTGAGAATATCTTGGAACTGAAAAAAAAGTTCATATGCAAATTAAGACATACGAGGCAAAAGTGAACGCATTTGTGGACCTTATCCCAACAAAATCATGAGAATAAACAACAAAAAAAAGACAAAAAATGTATAGATTTACATGAAACCCTAACTAGAAAAAAAAACCATGGTAGAATAAAAGAAATCCACTGTTTCAAAACTAGATGGTTATTAATTTATAGAAAACCACGAAACCCTATAGCTTAAAAAATATTTATAAGAATACTAAATCTATTTTTGGCCACCATGGCTTATAACCCAAAAAATCCATAATATCGCATCCCAAAACTGTTCGAGTCCGGTTATACAAGATTCGGGTAACACATCTGTTGTATCATGATTCCGCAGAAAAGGTTCGATGGCCTGGATTCAGACCGGTTTTCGATGAGTGCATGAATGAACCATTTGGGCCCACCAGCGTGGACGGGCTGTTGGGGGATGAAAAGAGATTTTGGATATAAGAAGAAGCAGAACTGGGAATGGGAATGGGAATGGGAAGGGACTAGCTAGATCAGCGTGGGAGAAGCCAACGGAGTCGTGCATTTGGATTTTGTTGGTAGCCGGAGATGTGAAGGCCTTTGTAGACTTGCATTTTGTCGGAGTTGATTATCTCTGTCGGGAAGCGTGTGGCGAGGTCGATGGAGAGTTTGGATTTTCCGATCTGACCCGTTCCCATCTGATGATCATCTTGGGAGTCTCCGATATATAGCATCATGACAAGTAGGTAGTATACTGTCATCGTGGATTCGTGGGAGCTGCCGGCTGTGGGAAATCCAAACTCTCCATCCACCTCCCCACGTGCTTTCGGCGGAGATCATCTACTCCGGCAAAATCCAAGTCTGCAAAGGCCTCGCGTCACATCACTACCATCAACATCCAAATCCACGACCAACTCGGTGTGGTTCACCACCCACCCCGGCCGCTCTGAGATACTGATCATTCCTCCCACTCTCAGCTAGCTCGTTCATGATCGGTGGAGATGAAAAGGAGAAAGTCCATATATGGAGGAGCTTGAACTCAACACTATCTAAGGTCTAGAAAGTTGTGTGTGCGCTTCTACTGTAACCTTGAACCATTGAACCATTTTTTGTTGTAATCTCAACTACTTGGTACTTCAAAGATCATTGTGTGCCTAGGGTTGGAGGGAGATCCGGAACTTCGGGCTTGCATGAAGATCGAGAATCAAATGAGATTATTCCAAGTTTATTGAGTACTTGTTGGGAGTTCTTTGATAGATTTATTGTTTAAATAAAGCTCTCTTAAATTCTTATGTTCCCCTTTGTTTGTACTAATTAGAAAGTTCTCTGATACCACTCCTGCCAATGACTTGTTATATTCTCTTTGAAATTCAGTGTTTTCATTCATTTTCGGTCTCGTTCAGGAGCATGGATGTCCACCAGGAGGGAGATTCTGAAGAAATTCACCATGTTGCTATGCTTGTTGAAAGTTAGAGATGTATTGTTGAAGCTTCTTTAAACTTTTCAATTTCTTTCGTCTTAGAGAAATAAAAATATCAATATATTCCTCTTGGATGTGTAGAGTCGTTCATAAAATTTAATCGAGTGCTAAGGTTGATCGGAGGAACACACAATTACAAAGAAGATAAATTTGGGAGCGTTAAAAAAACTTAATTATCTTTAACCACAATCGCCATTATTTCAATAATCACATAGTCTCCTATTTATAAGTATTCAAATTACATAACATAGAAACTTTTATATAGAAACTTTCTAAAACTTGAAAGCTTAAAATATTCTCAAACACTCAAAATGAAAACTAAATATAAACAATTAAAATAAAACATTCTCCTACATATTTTTGAAAACTAAATATATTTCAATAGTTTCTAGATCAAGTTAATCTTCCAACATGTCCCCTTAAATTTAATGGGTGATTCCAAGTAGCATCCTCATCCTTGTAAAATTTTCAAACTTGAGACTTGGTAAAAAAATATCTTTAACTTGATCTTGAGATTTTGCAATTTAAATTTAATTGCACTTCTTTCTTTATAATGAAATCTTTAATGTAATGATATATTATATCAATATGCTTGTTTCAATCATGAAAAACTAGAATTCTTTTGGAAGGTAATTGTCAATTCGTTGTCCACATAAATCTCTATCGATTCCATGTACGGCAAATTAAGCTCCTTTAACAAATTTTTAGCCACATTGCATGATAAATACATGATGTCACTACTACAAAAATTCAAAATAATGATGCTCAATTCTTCAATACTTTAGAAAAATGTCATTAATTCGATTATAATACTATATTTAATGACGTTTGTTAGTAAAACGTCATTATAAAATATAATATTTATCTATTGATAACATGTACTAGAAGTGTCATTATCTAATAAATGTAAAGTAAGTATATAATGACACTTATTCAGAGTGTCATAAGATTTTATATTAAACCTTGACACTTTTCTAAAACGTCATTATCTAATGTATGTAGATTGTTACAAGATGACACTTATTTAGAGTGTTATAGAATTAATCTTAAACCTTGTGATTTTTGAAAGCGTCGTTATCTAATGAATGTATATTAGTATATGATGACTCTTATTTAGAGTGTCATATAATTAATCTTAAACATTGACATTTCTTAAAACATCATCATCTAATGAATGTATATTGATGCAGGGTGACTCTTATTTAGAGTCTCATAAAATCATAAAATATTATCAAATTTAACATATAATAAATATTAATACTATTATTCATTTTTCATATAGTGCATATAAAAATATATATTTAATTATATATTTTTATATTTAAAACTAAAAATACCATATTATATAAATTTTATAATATTTTAACCAATGTTAAAACTTTAATGATAAAATTATTATAAACATATTTATTTTAAATAAATTGATCAAATATGAATTATAAAGTTAATTAATTTTAATATATAAGAATGATTATAGCCATTAGAATATATTATTTATAAATAATAATATTTATAAAAAATATTTAATATTTGATGTTAAAAAATAATATTATTTATGATATTTAGTTATCAAGTTAGATAACTAAAAAAAAAATATTTATCATTTAATTATAAAGTTAGAAATTAATTTAAAAAATATTTTATCCTTATCTCCAAACATATTTTCAAATTTATTTAATTTAAATTAAATAAAACCATATTTTCAAATTTATTTAATTTATAAAATTAAATAAAATTTGAAAATATAACAGAATAAAGATAAAGTAAATTAATATCTAAATTGATAAATAATATTATTTTTAAATTTTATCCATTACTTTTATTTTTCACCTTTAGAATAACCCAAAAACTATAAATTTTTAGTTAAAAATGTTTATTAAAAATAAAAAAACCCATTATCAATTTTAAAATTATTTAAATATTTAATTTAAAATAAATAATTTTAGTTTTTATATTTTCCTTTAAAATTAAATTTAAAAAATAAGTTATTTTAAGTTATTTTTATATTTGTTTTAGCTAAATTTATTTTTCCTTAGTAATATTTATTTGTTCTCTTCACCACTAAAATTGTAAAACCTGGGACAAATTCAATTTTTCTGAAAAATGGTAAAATGGTAATTTCGGTTGAAAACTAGAAATTTCTAGATACTCGAATGTGAAACGAACTATGCAGTTAGTGCTACTCCACAATCCTAGTTACGTAATTCGTCGGATTCGAACGGTCGAATTGCGTTTTTCGGGTATCGAAGCATTATCGCATGGATCTTTTGTAGATGTAGGGGAGAGACATGGCGCAACATGTGGTGTCTTGTGTGAGATAAGCTGCGTTGAGCCAAGTGTCAAGTGAAGGAAATAATGAGAAAGATAAAACAAGAAAATAAGAAAAGAAAATAAGGGAAAGAAAAAAAAATTAAGAAAAGTCAAAAGGGAAAGGCCATTGCATTTTTGCACAAAACAGACCCAGTAAGTGGGCATGAGGGAGGAGAAGAGAGAAAAGGGAAAAGGGGGTTTTAAACTCTCTGCAAGATCTATCAAATCGGTAGTCAGTTTTTCATCGATGAAAAGTTGATCATAAGCGCATTCTGAAATTTCGCAGCGTGGGTATCAAAATCTTGGAGTTTATTGACTCAGAAGTAGGGAATTTTCCTACTTTAAATATTTTTAGCTTAAAAGTCATATAATGGCATAGGTTATCTTCGGGGCCGTGATAGGCCGTATGATTTAGTCCCAAGATTTTGGGACTGAATATTGAAAAAATTTTGGACTAGTTCCGGACAGTCCCATACTGGGTTAAGATTTTATTTTGATCCCGAGATAGATGTCTTCGGATTTTGTGGTGTGTTTTGGTATCACGGTAATTCGGTGTTGAGGCAGGTGAAGGAATGAGAGTCTTGCATTTATGGTCAGGATTTGGTATTTATTATTATTATAGGAAAAATAAATAATATGTGGTTGTGTGTAAAAATCATGTTAATATATGCTTGCGTGATGTATTAACATGGAAATTGTGATGAACGAAAATTATATGTAGGAAATATAATTATAAAATTTATAAATGTTGCATATGTATGACCTGTATGAAATAAGCATGGTGCATTTACATTATCTGTGATCATGCGTCAAAGTCGGTTGTGGGTATTGTGCTTGTTAATACTGTTCTTGGTGAATGTGTGGTGAACTTGAAAATGGGACCACGTCCAAAGCTCCCGAAACTCACGGTTGTATAAAACAATATCATCACAGATCATGTTTGTTTAGGCGTATGAGATGGGGTAGATCCCCCCCCAGGGCGAAAGACCCAAATTTATATGCGGTTAGACATGATCACTGATGGTGAAATCCCATAAAAATGTCGGAAGGGCGCGGCGATCTCGTGCAGTGTGACCCAACGTACATGGAACTGACACGAGATTTGATAAAAAGAATTGATGAATATTGGGCTTAATCGATAATTTAAGCCATTAGGTGAAACCGTGGCTTTGGTTTAATGCGGCATGTACAGTGTAAAGAGTCGATCGGGACTTGGGTTGTGGACATGAAGATTCTCATCTCATGCATGACACGTAATATTCCATATATGATTGCATTATTTATATGGAATGTGATTGGACGTTTTCATGGTTGTCATTGCATGTGCATTTTAGGTGGGGAGTAGCCGCATGGGATAATTTTCTCACAGGCGTTGTTTCACCTCCGATGTGTGGCCTTGATATTACCTTTGAATAACATTTTTGTAAAAATATTTTGTATAAAAGAATTGTAACTAAATTCTTTGGGACTATTGTCTAAATAGTCGGGTATGTAATTATGGTAAGAGGGTCGTGATCAGACTCTTACGGACTGTAATTAAGCGTTTTATTTTCATATTTTATATTTAAATGTGAATGAATGGTTCTCGGTAAAGGGATGTACATTGGGGATATGGACATATGGACCCTGTGGGGTCAATACTACTTCTGTTGAGACCCTTAATGGGTTATGATTATACTGTTATACAGGTTGTATATTGGGTAGAGCTTCCTAAACAAAGGAGACTCTGCCCGATTTTTTTTGAAAATATGAATCCCGATAAATGGGACACAAAAGTATGGTATCAGGTCACTCGAAATCCACAGAAATTCCGCAGGTTGACGGGTTGTCACAGGCCCCAGTTTGAAGTCTGAAAATAGTCTTTTTTTATTTAGTATGTTTTTTAGTTAAGTATTTTTTTATTAAGTAAATAATATTTGCAAAGACTTATCAAATATTTTCTAATAAATATAGATTCTTAAAATTAATGTAAAATATAAATAGATCTGAACATTAAGGGTTTGTTTTTCTTTAAAAATTAAATATAGTTATTCATAGAATTTTCACAAAATGGTTAAAGTATTTAAAACTTATAGTTAAAATTTGAATTTTTGAATTCTTAACCAAATACATAATTTAAAAATATTTTATATTAGATTATTTTAAATAATTCTAAAAATTTGAAAATATCTTAAATATATTTTCTTTTAGAAGAAACTTATTCTTAACAAAAAAAAAATCAAATATATACTTTTAGAATGTAAATTATATTTGTTTTTTTCATAATAAATAATTATTTATCTATTTTTAAAAATCGAGTACATCCTTAAAAAAATCGAGTACAAAAGAAAAAAAAAACTTAAGGAAGTGTGGAACACAAGACAACTAAAATTTTAGTTTTTTTTTTAATTTTTTAAAAACTTATTTTATTTTTTATTCTTATTTTCTCACCCCACATTTTCTCCCTCAAAGTATTTCGATGTCTGTGTCATTGATGATGAATTTGAACCTTTCCTTTCTCTTTTCTCCTCCCTGAGTTTAGACCTCCTCCCTCTCTCATTTCTCTCCCAATTTCCACACACAGGCTCTCGGACTCATCTCTTCTTCAATCCCTCTTCGATCTTGGTTTTTGAGGTTATCTTCTCCTTCTCTCTTCTTTTCATATTTTATTTTTAATTTTTAATAAAAAAATCGTTATTCATAGATTTATTGTTTTTTGTTTGATTTTTATTTTCCAAACTTAAACTTTCTTTTTTTATCATTATTGGGCAAAATTTTGTGGGTGGAGGTTAAGTTTTTGGATTAAAGATGTGGGTTTGCTAGCATATTTGAATCATTGGATCTCTTGATTTTATGGCAAGGTTCCCCTTGGCAGTAAATGATCTTATTTTGATTTGATGGATTTTCAAAACCTAGAGTTTGGAGTTTTTATTCGATATTTTCGAAGTGCCTTTTGTTGATGTTTTTTCATTTCTTCCACTTTGGTTCATTAAAAAATTATCTTTTTTTTTTATGAAATTTTTTTCGGTATGCATATGAGACATATGAGACTTGTTTATCGACATTGAATTTTACTTGTAATTTTTTAGCTTTTTTTTATTGAATAGTTTGATCTTCATTTTCTTTCAATTGATAATTTGGATGAAAGTAAGAAAGTTTATTTCTTTGGTGATAATTGTGGGCGAGATAGATATAAGTTCATTTGTTTGGTGATAATTGTGGGTAGATGAATGTAAGAAATTTCATTTTTCTAAAATTTATTTATATTTCCTTTTATTTTTGTTATAATATTTTTTTTCTCTTTAGATGGTTATAAAAATTATAATTTCAATTGTGTTTATTGATTATTGCATATATATTTAGCAGGTTATTTATTCTTTTTATATTTATTTACAGGTTGTAAAAGGAAAATGATTTACTCAAAGAAGATATGTCATTAGTGTACAAAAAATCAAGAAAATTATTATTGTGTTTAACTATGTTTTGTAGAATGTATCAAACTAGTTGTGTTAATTGTATCAAAGTAGTTGTGTTAATATTATAATATTTTCAATTTGGCTATTATATAAAAATTTGATGACATTTTAATTAGTAAAATTTGATTCAATTTTTGTATTTATTTTTCTATATTAAAAATTCATTGTTTTGATAAGAAAATATAAATATTATTTTTCTTGAAAATGTTCAAAGATAATGCTTTTAAATGCTTCATTTTATCAATTTGTAAAAGTTGATTTATTAAAAGACTCAAAGATGTCACTTTTTATAAGTATCATTGTTAACATTATTGAAACTTGATTCAAAGATGTCGCTTTTTATAAGTGTCATTGTTAACATTATTGAAATTTGATGCTTTTTTAAAGTGTCATCGAAGTTGTTTGTCAAAGATGGCGCTTTATACAAGTATCATTATTAAATATTAACTAACACATATAATGTAAGCCTGATAGACTACGCTTAATAAAAGTGTCATCTTTTACTTTCCATGACACTTAAAAAGTGTCATTGTTTCATATTTTCCTTGTAATGTGTTCCAAAATAAATTCTACTTCACATTTTGAGAGAATTGCAGTAGATTGCTTCTTTGAAGTTCATGTGAAAGCAATATTACTCATGAAAAATACAAAGCTGGTAGTGCTCTTTCAATTATCGAAATCTCCACCTAGTAACTATTACTTTATCCAATAAGTTCAAAATTTTCAAAAACTTAACAATATAAACCATAATTATGCATCCTTTTGATGAAGCATATAATTCATATGGCAATCTTCATATAAGTCACTGTTGGTGCATTCATAAATCGACTAATAAGTACAACTCCAAATAAAATTTTTGGTCTTTTACAAGTCAAATAGCATGAGTTTCCAACCAAACTTCTATTTTATGTGGGTTCTACATTTTCTTCTTCTTCATATCTTGAAACTTCTGTATTTGGAAGCCTTGTGATTGCCGTGCTCATTGTGATTGTTTTTTTATTTGCCATATGAGCATAATTGCACAATCAATTGCTTCCAAATACTCCAAAATATGAAATAGCTAACTTTCCTTTATTCCAAACTTATTATGGTATTTTATTTCACTCTTTGACTAGTAGAATGCTTTAACAGATAAATTGCATAATCAATTGCTTCGAACCAAAATTCTTTAGGCATCTTTTTACTCTTCATCTTACTAAGGGTCATGTCAAGAACAATTCTATTTTTCTTTCAACTACACCATTTTCTTGTGAAGAAAAGGGAACCATTAAAGTGACACAAATCACATGATTTTAACAATATTCTTTAAATTCTTTTGATGTACTCCTCTATCGAATCTCATTGCTTTTATAATACAACCACTCTCTTATTCAATAGGTGCTTTAAATTTCTTAAAGGTAGTAATTATTTCAAATTTCTCTTTCAAAAATATATCCAAATCTTTTAACTAAAATCATCAAGAAAAAGAAGAAAATCTATGTTCTCACTAAAAGAGTTGAAATGAATTTGGCCACATACATTTGCATAAATAAGCTCTATAGGCTTCTTTGCTCTTGTACTTACCTTTTTGGCAAAACTATTTCATGCATGTTTCCCAAGTAAACTTCTTTCTCATAATTGATCTGAATGATCTATATAAGGCAATCCTCTTGCCATATTTTTTTACTCAACAATTTTAATTCTAGCAAACTTAGCAACTTGTTTGGTTCTTGTTTTTAAAATGTTCTTGAGAACAGTTTTTGAAAACACAGAGAACAGCCATTTTTGTGTTCTCTGAAAACGGTTCTTGTTCTCTGAATTTAGTGTTTTCTATGTTCTTTTTGTTTTTTAGGAAAAAAAAAAACGAGAACTAAATTTTGAGAAAATGAATACGCATGCATGTTTTTGTTTAATTTGTATGAGAACGTATCATGAGAGTTTCAATGGGATCATAAAGTATGATTTTTTTTTTCATACTCTTGTTTTAATAGTTTGAATATCTAAGTTTTTTAAATAGAAAAAAAGAATTTAGAAAAAACATTCATAAGATCCAAAAAATTTTACCTTCTCTATTCAAAAAAAAATTTCAAAAATTCAAATAAGTCATGAAAAAAGTTAAAAAAAAAAAAAAAAAAAAAAACAAACAAACAAACATATTGAATGTTGAAAATAAATTGCTTCCCACAAAAAACCAAAAAACAAACGCCGCCTTAAGTTATAAGAAAACTCATAATTTATCAAATCATGGTTTTGTAGAAGTTCATGGATTCAAGTGGCTTCTTTATAATTTTAATTCGATCATCATGGTTTGGAAAAAAAAATACTAACTTTAATTCATTCCAAATCCACCTACCAATTGTAGGTCATCAATATTATGAAAGAGACTTAATTATTATTAAGAGAGTATATATATATATATATATATATATATATATAAAAGGACAAAGTAGTAAAAACATAAACCCAATAAAAGGAAACACTAAAATACTTTATTACGCCCCCTCAAGATTGTGTGCCAGAAATAACACCAATCTTGCTACAAAGGTAAAAGAGGCAAGGCCGAGACTGAGATTTGATAAGTGCATCAGTAAGCTAGTCATCAGTGGAGACATAAACAACACACAGCTCAGACGACTAAACCAGGTCACGAATAAAGTGATAATCAATCGTAAGGTGTTTCATGTGAGAATGAAAAACAAGATTAGTGAAGAGATAAGTGGCACGAGATTGTCGAGAATAGGATGGGGCGTCAATAGCCTTTGGGCGAAGTTAGGCAACGCGATTTCATCCATTGCGGTTCGGCGGCGGTAAGCGATTGCACAATACTCGGCCTCGGTAGAGCGAGCAATAATGCATTGCTTTGAAGAACTCCAAGAAATTGGATTAGCACCAAGGAAAATAAGAAAAGCCCTCGTGGAGATACTATCATCTTGGTTACCAGCCCGGTCCGTATTAGAGAAACCATGTAATGTCAGAGGAGTGTCGACAAGAAGCCGGATACCAAGGGATCTCGTGCCATTAAGATAACGAAGCGAACGTTTGACCGCTCCCCAAAGGTGTTCAGACGGCGTGCATAAATTAGGAAAGTTTATTCAAGGAAAAGCAAATATCGTAGGAGTCATCCGAGGAGATGTTGGAGGCCACGACCACTGGCGGTACACGGCATTAACCAAGCTAGTCTTTGCGATCAAAGTACGCAGCAAGGTGTAGAGGTAGGTTTGGAGCCTAGCATGTTGTGTTTGCGGAGAAGATCAATAACATACTTTTATTGAGATAAGAGAAGACCCATTGGAGTGGCCAAAACCTCAACTCCATAGAAGAAAGATAGCACCCCAAGATCCTTTGTGGAGAAACTTAGAATTGATTCTTTGAATAAAAATTAATGTCGACAAAGGGGGGTCACTACCTGTAATAATCAAATCATCAATATATATGTTGACCGATTTTCTGTATAGACCAAATTTGCCAAGTAATTAGCACTCATGCCAAAGACTAAATAAAGTCTCCTGCAATAGCACCAAAAACTTGTTAATTGACCACTCTGTACATATAAAGTTATGACTCTGGCACCAAAGAACTATTATCTAATCCTTGGCAACCGTGCCAAAAACTTGTTGACAGATTTTGATTAAAATATGTGTTTGTCCTTTTTGTAAACTGGATTCATTAAAAATGGTGTTTGGTCTAAATCCTTTTGCCAAGTGCCTGGTCGTCTAGTAATAAAAGTGGATTTTAAGTCGGATATACGTTCCCGAGGATTGATGATAAATCAAAAGGCTAACTACCCCCAACTACTCAAGATCCTTACTATTTGAACTCCATTATTAAAATGATCAAAGAACTAATAAAATAATTTCACTAGTATACATAAAAAAATTAATAAAAGTGGATTTGAGAGTTCATTGAGTGAGACAACAGTGGGAAATAGACCAATGAATAATTGTCAATTTCTGCATCATTTCAAATCATAGCTAGGCCATAAGTTGGAAAGCTAAATTTGTCAAAGATGCATTGTGGTATAGTTTGGATTTCTTCCTTGACCATACCTTTCACTAATTAGAGATTCATGTTCATTTTTAACTCATGGATCTAATCACTTACTTGTAAGATATACTCATCTTTCTAAGATTTGGGCATTTTTCCTTTTCAGTACTTCACACCCAAATCTTAGGACTGAAGAATTCTTACCCCCCATAGACAGGATATTGTAAGCCTTCTCCAATTTAAATGGCACCTCATCCTTCCCAACAACGATGAAATTCTTCATCTCCTTGATTAGATCTTTGCTAACACTTGGATTCGAATCCTTTCATCGAAGAGAGGAGGAAACCTACGAGCGATTAAAAGCGATGCTTCATCAAACTATCCTCAAACCATGAGTAAGTTAATGATCTATCTAAGTAATCTTTCAGAGTTCATTAGTTCCAAAGTATTAGTCTACCATACCCACAAAGAACTACTATATACCCTCAAGATTCTCCATCTCTGTGTCACGTAGAGGGCCTCTTAGAAATCAAAGCAAGATACAGTACTTTGTTTGGGTAGTGCTGATACCCAGAGCAATTAAGTTCAAAAAGAATATCAATCAAATAAATTCGAGAATTCTAACTAAGGCGTTTTTACACTTTGTGCAGAAAAATAACAATCACCATCAACACATTCCTAGAGGGAGCTCAATCTTTCAAAACGGGTTCACATAAATCAGTGACTAACAGATCAAGAAAATTCACTGAGATTGTAAAAAAACTGAAATAATGAACTCCATAAATTTTCTAAAATCCATTTAAAGAAAAACAGTAGTGACAGAAAAATTTACAATGAATTCCATCTCGAAGCTACACATCAGTTCATTACTCAAATCTAGAAATTAAACAGAAAACTAACTAAAAACTACGATCTAACTAAATCTACTAAAAAGGAAATAAAAGATAAAAATAAAAATAAAATAAAAGAAAAATAATATACAAAGAGTCTTCAACTACCCAGAAGTCTTGGATTTGCGGAAGCTGCGCACAGTGCCTTATATGCGTCTATTTATAGACTTTCCAATATTGGGCCACACTCCAAAACTGCGTTGTGTATCCCTAAATATTATCGCCCAAATTGGTCGCTCTGTCGCGACATAGAAAATTATGTCGTGACAGAGTGTTTAGTCTTTGTCGCTGGCTTCTGTCATAGCATGCAGTTTTCTGTTGCAACAAGTTCTTTGAGCTTTTTCTTGGATTCTGTCGCGACATACCTTGACAATGTCGCGACATAGTTTTGATGCAGCAGTCTTGTTCTTATCGTGACAAGGTTGTCTTATAGGAGTCTTCAACAAGTTTAACAAAAATTGTCACGACATGAATTTCTTTGTCGTGACAAGCATTTTCACATTCAACACCTCTACTTTTTCGCGACAAAGTTTTCTATGTCGCGATAGGATTTCTTTGGTTCTTCAACAACTTTTTCGTGACAAAGTTTTCGTTTTATGGCGACAGACTTTTCTTTTCTAGTCCTTGACTCTGGCTAAACTGATGTTGAAACATAAAATCCTTGTTGCAACAGACTTGACTTGGCTAATCTCAGTTCTCTTTCAATTTCTATCACGATATAATTTTCTTATGTCGCGACAAAATTCTATCACTTTGCAACTTTTATTGTCACGACATAAAACTTCTTTGTTGCAACAAAGATTCTGCCTTCAGTTCTTCATTATGTCGCAACATAAAATTCTTTGTCGCAACAATCTTCTTATTTTGCTTCTCAACTTCTTATCGTGATAGGGATTACTTTGTCGCGATAGAGTTCATCTCAACCTCATGTTTTGTTTGTCGCGATAGAAACCGTCTTTGTCACAACAAAGTCTCGTTTCCCTTTATCGTGAACTCTGAATTTTATGTCACGATAGAGTTTTTCTTGTCCCGATAGAAATCTTTCCTTGAGCTGGTCCCATGCTAAAAATTTTGTCGCAACATAAACACACTTATCTCAACCGACTTATGTTTATACCCTGCCATTTTCTGTCGTGACAAAGTTCATCTGCTAATCTTCATTCTTTTAAGTTGAGACAAAGTAAGGATTGTTGCAACAAAGTTCCTCTGCCATTTGTCTTTATCAGTGTCGCGACAGAGTAAAGAGTGTCGCAACAGACTTCTTCACACTCTTCCTCAACAATGTCGCGATAGAAAAACTCTTTGTCGCGACAAAGTTCTATTTCCTCCTTGATTTCAGCCTGGACTTTGTTACGACATAAAGCTACTAGCTGCGACATATTTCTAGTGTTCTTCTTGAAATTCTGTCGTGATATACAAAACTATGTCACAACAGAGAATCCTGCATTTGCCACTTTTTTTCTTCTTTTCTTACTGGAATTATCTCTTTTTCAATAAAAACCTACAAAACACAAATTTGGTGAATTTTCCATAATTCAGCATTAAAAATATATCTCAACTGCTAAAAATTTGTTAGAAAATTTGATTAAAAATAGATGAGTTTAGGACTCATCAAATTCCTCCAAACTTAAAGTTTTGCTTGTCCTCAAGCAAAGAAAATAAAATTTTGTTTGTCCTTAAACAATTTAGCTTTTTTTTTTAAGGACAATTTTTCTAGACGAATCCACAATTTGGTAGGATCATAGGTTATTTGTAAAGTTATTTCTAAACATGTTTCCAATCTAGAATCATGAAGATTTTTAATTAAGTTAACTAAATAGACAAATAAATTCTTATAATGTAACAATTCAATTATTCAACCTAAATTGTGAGTGTGTGATGGTCTTCTCTCTTTTTCCTTGGCAAATTAGTTAATCTTCTGGGATAATACTCAGTTGGCACCCTCATTCTTTAAGTCTTATATGCTTGTTTGTCATATTAATCTCCACTAATGGCATATCATCACCTTCAGGATCAACTAGGTCTTTTAGGCTTGTAATGTGTGGTTTGGGTTATTGGGTAGATAATTGGACAATTTAGGCTCAATTTTACCCAGACTTCACTAACAACTTAACACTCCTACCTTCATTGTGTATCCTTGATTCCTTTTGATTTCAAGTTTCTAACCTTCCCATCAGGTTTTGTGCATCTTTTTGCATATTCTCCATTGTGGTATCTTTTTTTCTTTTCATTGACCACACTCAGGATATCACTTCACCTTATCTTAGAAACTTTCACTTTTCATCTTTTATCAGGTTCCTGGAAGATGCAATGTTTTGTCTTTTAAACTACCTCCTTAACAAACTTTGGTTGTTAACTCTCATACAGGTTGGCATGAGGTACTAGGTGTTGAACACCCCCCTAAGAACTTAATTGTTATTGTTCAAGGGAGGAAGGCTACAAGTTAATCATTCTCTTGATGTTTCACTTTTTTGAAACTGCTATTCATCTTTCATATCTTCTCATCTCAGTGATTTTTCTTTCTTAGCCCTTTTCATCATTTTCCATAGCTTTAAATAATATTCCACAAACTTAATATCCTTTCTCATTTACAGTATGTTGTCATATCAAATCTGAATAAGGTTCTTTCTTGTGTAGGACCATGTTTAAAGGAAGGATTTGGGCTTTCCATTTGCTAGTTGATGATAAAATTGATTATGAGCTCAAATGAGAACTAAATGAACATAACCATGCATATCGTAAAGAATTGGAGCTTTAAGGAAGTAAACTCAAAGGATGACCTATATCATTTCCTAATAGTGATATTACTACAGGATTTTTGCATTGATTAATAATCTAACAAGTTCTAGGACATTTGGAATTTAAAACATGATGGGGATAAAAGTGTCTCAGCCCCTAAGCACAATTTGTTTAGAAGATGTTTGACCATGGCAGATGTTTGTGAGATTCTTAAAATAATTGAAGTTGTGCAAACAGAGAATCTGAGTCATATTTGTTCCATCAATTTTGTTAAAACCTTCCTTGTTATTAAGGGTTCTTATTTACATTATCTCCTTACAACACTTTCATTAATTCCCTACCCCAAATTCATCTATCAATTTTGTGGGTTCCTAGATATATGTTGCCATACTATTTTTATAAGTTAACATTTCGTTCAAGTAACCATTCAATTCAGATGAGTAACAACTTGTGATTTCAATTCCACAGTCTAATCAAATTCTACCCAAACATTTTGCAACGTTAAAGTATTTTATCAGGAAATCTAGTTTCTCCATTATATAACAAAACCAATTCTTGTGGGTGAAGTAAAATTTAATTATTTAAAGTAAAGAAAGAAAAACAAATAAGACACACAAGAAATGCAAAAATAAAGGCAAGACATAGATTCTTGCAAAGAATTTTTTCAATTCTAAAATTTTCAAAGTATGAGAGATTAGATTAGGGAAAGGTAGGGAAGGAAGAAGCGGGGTGAGCTGGCACCTTCTTTCATGCCCTAGCAGAATGATGCGGGTTGATTGGATTGACTTATCCCTCTTTGCGGAAGGTGAGGCTTCGGGAGAATGCGGACTTATATTGGACTGCACCCTTTTCACTTCTACATTGCAGAGTGCGGACCTCCATGGATAAAGACCATTTGCTTGATACAGATCATTTTGTCCTCACCTTGACCTAAAGTTAGGGGTTCTCAGAGCTGCACTAGTAAATGTTACTAACGAGGTTGTTGTTGGATCATCGACACGACAGACACTTTTCCCTATAGTTTAAGGTGCCCTCCAGTTCATGTCCCTTTTCTCTATCAAGAAGTCTTGTTTCTTGGGTATTTCGCGTGCAATACCCAAAGCATCTGCAGCTAAAGTGGGTTCTTCTCCATGGCAGCCTCCTTTCCTTCATATTTTTATTAGCTACGTATCCCTCCACGAGTTGATCCACAGAGATGAAGGAATCTTCTCTTACCTTGAGCTCTTCAATGGAGTTTTACTCTCTTTATTTCCATACGCTCTTCCATTTCTTCATCTCTATTTGATGCTTCCTCCAAATTTTGATCTCTTCTTTTTAGCTCAGCATCCATGTATTCATTCCTTAGTTGAAGTTGGACTCTCAACTGGTTGTCCCTCTCCTACATCTCCTACCTCATTGCTTTTAACATTTCCATCAATTCAAAATTGTTACCTTGAAGTTGAGGTTTTAAACACTCTGATGGACTTGTCTAGCCTCAAGGGACATTGTGTAAGTGAACCACCTTTGTTCAACCACATTCTTGTATGGTTGTATGATGAATTTGTATCTTATTGATTTCTATATTCTCTTCCTCCTCTCTTGCAACTTTTTCCTCTTTTTCCCTGCCACTGTTCTTAGGCTCCTTGGTGATTCTTGCAAGTGTTAGGGGTGATGTCTGGGGCAGTTTTCTTTCCTCTCGGTCTCGCCAATACGCCACGAATCTGAGCCTTGAGATATTGCTTTGGGTGTGGAATCAGCGCATGGCCTCTCTGTTGCAGGGTGGGTTGTTTTTCTGTTTTAAGCTTTGCCTGGATTTTTTGGATGGCAGCACTTTGCTAAACATTCTTCTTCTCACATTTGTATGAGTGCTTGGAGAGAACAAAATATTGAACATAAGAAATAGAACCACACCTTTGCTTGTTCAGTCAACATTCCTCTGGCGATGGACTCGTGTAGGTTTTTCCTAGTGGCATTCCAATTTCCCTTTCCATAAGTTAGCAAGTCTACAATCTTCTGGAAGTCAGGTTCCTTTACCAGATTCTTGAACTTTGGCCCATTCTTCCTCTCATGAAGATTGTAGGTTTAGTGCATATCTCTCTTGAAGGAGATCCATTGCTCTAACATAGGCTTGTCTTATCTTTCATTCCCACTATGTTAGCATAGAACTCCTTCACCATCCGCAGATCACGGGCCTTGTGCTCGCAGAATAGGTGTCATCCCTTGTATATCGTCTTTGCTTGGAAGGGAGAAATAACATTGAAACCTCTCTCTCTATGAAATTTAATGCAGTAATTTATATCAGCGACATAAGCATAACTCACGAGACCAGGTCACTTTCTTTCTCCTCTGTTTGCTCAACACTAGTTTCTTCATCTCCTCCCTTCCTCTTTAAGTTTCGTCGGTATTTGCTCGAGGGCTCTTCTCTTTCTTGACTCTTACTTCTTCTTAATTTCGCCTACTTGAGTAACATCTCTTGCCTCTTGCTCGCCCTCTGCGTAATTCACCATGAGTTTTCATTGAATTCGGACAAGGTTTAACGGCTCACACATTGTGAAAGGTTGTAGTTTAGGGTTTGAAGGTGAGAAGAGATTTGGTGTGAGGGAAGTTTAATGAGTTAGAAGAAGATTTATAAGGTAGGTGGCCTTCGATTTTCAAAAAATTTTCTATTTATAAGCAAATGTTTGTTGTGCCTTCCATTAGTTATTGGCGACAAAGCGACAAAGTTTGTTCTATTTTTATATTAATAATAGTAACATAAAGAATTAATGTCACGACATTCTTTTGCATTTACTTGTAAGCTAAGGCAATTCTTTGTTGCGACAGAAGAAAAATTTGTCATGACATCAGTGACTCTTGCAGTTTACTTTACCATCCAGCGACAGAAATGTCGCGACATAAACTTTCCTTGCAATCTCTGAATCTAAAGTTGACTCTGTCGCGACACAGAAAATGTATGTCGTGACACGAAAATTTGATGCTCAAGTAAACTTATGTCGCAACATATATACAAAAATATTGTCGCGATAATGTTTTTCTCTTCCGAAAACGCCAGATCGTTTCGATTCCTATCATGACATAGATAAATTATTATTACACCAGAAGAACTTCTCTGACTTTCAAAGCGGCTAAATCAATCCTTGTAAGGTATAAAGCAAATATTCGGCCAGGTTTGCTGGCGATAATGCAGCGACATTGAATCAAAATTTCCCCATAATTGCACAGTGCATTTTTCGAGTCAGAAGGCCATCAAAGCAGGTTATTATTTACTCATACCAATCAGAAACATACTTGGCAAACATCAAATCATCGAAGAACCTCAATTCAAGTGCGAACAATCACATTTCATTGTCTTCATTCGATATAATTTACATATGATATTTAGAATATCTAAAAATGAGAACAATAAACTACTAGTCATTTAGCTCTAAATAAAATCACATTCCCCAAACTTCAAATGGCAAAAATATCATTAAAGAAAAAGTGAGGGAAATAGAAATACTCCCCCTTGTAGCAATTTTCTGCATATTTTAGTTTGAGAATGTGTGCTTCCTAATAACATCCATTTCTAATTTAGCTTCACTGTCCCTAAAAAGTCAGCAAAAACAACACTTGAAATTTCATATAAAATTGAAACTAAACTTCAAATACACTAATTTGAACAAACAAAATTCACTATGTAAATTAAAATTTTGTCTGTCAGCTTCCCAAAAAGTTGTTCCAATTGAATTGTTCTGACTAGACATCATTGCACGTCTTCAATTCAAAGAAAATTCTTTCCTCTCTTTCAAATCTGGTTCACTCTTCATTTATGTTCCCTCCAAGGTAATGCTTCAGCCTTTGACCATTCACTTCCAGAATCAATCTTCAGTGTTACTGCTCTAAAGGGTGTACTTGTTACTACTATGTAAGGACCACTCCATCTTGACTTCAGTTTCCTTGGAAATAGATTGAGCCTGAAGTTGTATAATAGGACTTGTTCTCCTGCTTTGAATTCCCTCCTCATAATCTTCTTATCTTGCCATTTCTTTGTCTTATCTTTGTAGATTCTAACATTATCATAGACTTCATTTCTCAACTCTTCCAACATTCATCCGCAATCTCTTTGGCAAACTTTGAAACTCGGAGCATTTAGTTTCTTGATGGCCCACATCTTTGCATTCTAGTTCAAAGTGAGATGACAAGGTTTTCCAAATACAATTCTGTATAGGGACATTCATGGGAGTTTTGTAAGCAGTTCTATAAGCCTATAGTGCATCATCTAGCTTTATAGGCCAATCTTTTCTACTTATATTCACTTTTTTCTCCAGTATTTTCTTTATCTTCCTATTGAAAATTTCATCTTGCCCGTTTGACTGAGGGTGATAAGCCAATCCCATCATATGTTTGATTCCATATCTACTCATGAGTTTTGAAAAAAATTTATTTGCAAAATGGCATCCCTTATCACTAATGATTATTCTAGGTGCTCCAAATCTGCTCAGAATATTTCTTTGTCTAAACCCAACCATTGTGCTGGCATCATTTCTGGGACAAGCTGTTGCCTCCACCCATTTGGATACATAATCCACGACTAGGAGAAAGTATAGATTTCCAAATGATGATGGGAAAGGTCCCATGAAGTCTATCCCCCATACATCAAAAATTTGTACCACCAGGATTTCTTGCAGGGGCATTTCATTTCTTCTGCTTATATTGCCTATTCTCTAACAATTATCACAATGTTTTACCCATTCAAAACAGTCTTTGAATAGAGTAGGCCAATAAAAACCTGATTAGAGAATTGCTCAGTTTCCCGCAAAGTGTCTCCATATGGTAATGCACACATTTCTCCATAATACCAACTTATTCTCAGATTCGAACACATTCCACATCATATTTGCTCCTCTTCTAAAAAGGAAAAATATCCATTATAAAATCTGCTATCAGTTCTCAATTTTCTTCTCTGCTAGTAGCTTAACTCATGTGGCACAACTCCACAAGCTAAGTAATTCACAATATCAACATACCAGGGTGTTTGGACTGATAACAAAAACAGCTGCTCATCAGGAAAATTTTCTACTATATTAGTTTCCTATTCCTTTTCAGCAGTTTTTTCCAATCTAGATAAGTGATCAGCTATCACATTGTCACTACCCTTCTTATCTTTGATCTCCAAATCAAACTCTTGTAGTAATAATACTCATCTAATCAGTTTTGGTTTAGCATCTTTCTTTGCCACTTATATCTAATCGCGATGATCAAAGGTATATAAACATGGTCCTAATATGTAAGGGTTTGAATTTTTTAACAAGCAAAACACCATTGTCATCATCTCCTTCTCTATGGTAAATTTTCAGGCCTCATTGAAGGTTTTGTTGTAGATATGGCCTCAATATCTTTTCAGTTCTTTGTCTTAATACAACTCCCATTACAAAATCACTGGCACCACACATAATTTCAAATTCATTGTTCCAGTCAAGCATCACCATGATGGGTGTCAGAATTAACTGATTTAATTTCATCAAATGTCATGCATAATTCATCAAAACTAAATTTGCATCTTTTCCAAAGAATTTCACATAATGGTTTAGAGCTTTTTGAGAAGTCCTTATGAATCTTCTATAAAAACCAGCATGTCCTAGGAAACTTCTTATCCCCTTAATCATTGGGAGGTGGTAAGAGTTTTTATGATGGCAACTTTGTCGTCTACTCAATCTAGCTATTAGTAAATCTCAGGTCCCATAATTCTTCCGCCACCATGAACACATTTTCCAATTTAAAGATAGATTTTTACCTGATACCTCCGCGCACTGCTTTCAAATTTTCCAAACAATTCTCAAAACTGATCCATAAACTGGAGAAGTCATCCATAAAGATTTCATAAATTTCCACCGCATAGAAAACATAGACATCATACATCTTTTGAAAGGTTGCAGAGCATTACATAATCCAAAAGGCATCCTTCTAAAAGCAGGTGCCATATGACATGTAAATGTAGTTTTCCGATCCCTAGTGTTAAGTAGCAATATGGTTATGAGAACTGTAATATCCATCAAGAAATGGAGTCCTCGCTAACCCGTCAAAGATTTGGTTAATGAAAGGTAGAGGATAATGGTCCTTTCTGGTAGCAGTGTTTATTTTCTATAGTCTATACACACTCTCCATCCTGTCATAGTTCTTGTAGAAATCAATTCATTCTTCTCATTTTTGATTACAATGAATCCACATTTCTTAGGAACCACATGAACTGGGCTCACCCAAGGGTTGTTTGAGATTGCATAAATGAAGCATGCATTCAGCCATTTAAGTACTTCTTCTCCGACATTTCTTCATCAGTTGTATCTAAATTTCTTCATGTTCTATGTAGGTTTTAGCATTCTCCCCAAAGCGATCTTATGCATACAAATAGAAGGGATGATCTTCATATCATCTATAGGAACAAGCTTACAGATCCATGTATTTTCCGAGAATCTCCAATGCGCCTTTGCCCTTCAAGCTCGCCTCAATCCACCGAAATGATGACTGGCTTTTCTTTTTCTGGTTGAAAGAAAGCATACTTTAAATGTTTAGGAAATTCTTTTAGAATCAAACCCTCTGAGCTTTTATTTACTTCAATAGCTTTCTCTTCATAACTGCTTGATTTTTCTGTACTAATTCCTTCAACACTAAGTACTGCCTCTTTTAATTTAAAATTGGAGTTCAGAAATTCAACTTCAAGATGATCAAGATACTGGAAATTCATCTCATTCTCATTCATTGAACTCTGAAAATTACAATCATTTATCAGTTCATAACTTATGGGAATTTTTGTTTCTAAAATCTCACATTCAACATTAATAAGTTCAGTTTTTTCAAACTGTGCTTGAGATTGAAGTGCATTACCTCATCTCCAACCCTGAGAGTCAGTTCTCCTTTCTTCACATCAATCAAAGCTGCTCTTGTTGCCAAGAAGGGCCTTCCTAATAGCAAGTTTGAACTGTCATTTTCTATATCAATAACTACAAAGTCCACTCGAAATGAACTTTCCCACTCTTAAAGAATGCCCCTGGATGGGCCAGGTTTTGTCTACCACTACAGTACATGGTCGTGGGAGTAAGCTCCCCCAAACTGAGTCTTTTAACCACAGATAAAGGCATCAAATTGATGTTAGCTCTAGAATCGCATAGTGATTTTCCCATATCAGAATTTCCAATTTTGTAAGGTATAGTGAAGCTGCCTGGATCCTGCATTTTCTCTAGTAAAGACTTTTGAATAACTGCATTGTAGGTTGTTTTCATGCTCACTACTCCTTCTTCAAAGAATTTTCTTTCACTAATATATCCTTTCATGAATTTCAGATAGTGATGATTTGAGCCAATGCCTTAAAAGGGGGATATTGATCTCTACCTTCTGAATATGCACTCTAAGAATTTAGAGAATTGCTCTTCAAGCTTTGACTCTATAGCCACCGAGAATGGAACTGAGTAATTGCAAGCTGAACCCTTTCTTTGACTTTCAACTTGCTACTCTTGCTGCATTTTTGTTGTTCTGTCTTCTTCAACAACTTCTGAACTTTGTTGCTTCAATTTTTCTCCAATTCCAATATGTTTCTTTTCCTCAATTTCCTTCTTCTCATTCCTTCTCTCTTCCAGTTCTCTGCCACTTCTTAGATTTACTGCCATGCAATGCTTCAGATTCTTCCTTGTGTCACTTAGGAATGCATCCTTGGGCTGATTCTATGGCTGTGACCAAACATTCTACCGAGTCTCCAAATTCTTCAAAGAGGCATTGTGGAGTTGGCTTGAAACACGCTTGTGTTTGCTTGGAATGCCGATAACTCCAAGAAAATTCTCGCCTCACGTATGCCCGTAGCCCCTTATTTTCCCCCATGAAAGCAAGCATTTCGGGTCCTCAAAGGAATTAGACTCTCCGCCCGATTTTCTACTCTCCGTCCTACTAGCCGCTATTGTTGCTCGTGTCGAACCCAGGTGAGGCATGATATTGTTGCAGATTCTGTCCAAGTCTGACTTTGCTTCGTGTTCCTCCCCCATATGAGAAACCCTCATGGTTCCCGAAAGTGTCAGGTGTAGTGAGTAGGTAAGTTGAGGTTGGGCTTAAAAGTATAGCTCCTATTTGCATTGAGGTACTGTGCCTCCTCAACTTGGTAAGGACCCTCATGGGTTAGTCCCTCATCAACACTCTTTCTTTTCTCTCCTTCATCTACTGTCCCCACTTCAAGTGCAGTGTGCATTCTTCTCTCATTATTTCCAAGCCTGTTCATTAATGCATCCAACTTTGCTTTTATGGCATTCATCTGTAAGTTCGATTTTACTCCCCCCTTCGATCAGCTCTTACTCCTGAAGCTTCAAATGGAGCTTTATAGTTGCATTTGGTAAGGTCTTCAATCAGCTGCCTTGCCTCCTCAACACTTCTTCTTTTAAAAGCCCCACAGTAAGCTGCATCAATTATACCTTTGAAGCATAATTCATGGAATGGTAGAAAATATCCATCTAAGTGGTCAGTTATATTCCATGCATAGGGCATCTTTTTAGTAGTCTCTTATATCTCTCCCATGCATTGTAGAGACTTTCATCTTCCCCCTATTTCAAGACTATGATTTCTCCTCTTAGCACAGGAAGTCGAGGCCGGGAAAAATCTGTATATAGGCCTCCGCAACTCTTCCCAATTTGTCGCGTCCAGACGGTCAGGTGACTCAGGCAAGTTCTTGCCACATCTCTCAATGAAAGGGAAAGGAGTTGCGAGCTTGATCATACGAGGTCTCACCCCATTTAACTTGGTGTATTTGTTATCCTCATGAATCTTCCCTTATGCTCATTAGAGGTCTTGAAGGATATTGATGGCGGTGCTATTGTACCATAGTGATCAAAGCTGGCTTCAGTTCAAAATTGTTGGCTTCTATGGCAGGTTATCTCACAACATAATACTCATCTTGAATAACAGGCATCCAAAAGTCCTCCATAGTCATTTGTTGTTGAGGTCTATTTATTTTTACTTCTTCTAGAATAGGTTGTAGTCTTTCTCTTTGATTTGCCATACTTTTAGATTCATCACTTGTAACATTCCTCAAATTCCTCAATGTTCTCTCAATTTTTGTATCCAAAGGCAGAAGATCTGCTTCTAGTTTTCTGTGCATTTACTATCTTCCTGAAATAGAAACACACTGAGATCAAATGAAATCTATGGGAAACAGCTATGACAGTTTTGGCTCATAAAATATTTTTAGTAGCTTATTAAGCTACTGCAGTTAAAAACTATTTTTGTGTTTTTCATTTATCTATGATAAAATAAAGAAAAATGTCCAAATTAGAAATTCTCTATTTGGTTAGAATATTGATCTTTAAATTCATCAATCATTCCCCAACAACGGCGCCAAAAGCTTGTTGACCGATTTTCTATATAGACCAAATTTTCCAAGTAATTAGCACTCATGCCAAAGACTAAATAAAGTCTCCGACAATGGCATCAAAAACTTGTTAATTGACCAAACTGTACATATAAAGTTATGACTCTGCCACCAAAGAACTATTATCTAATCCTTGGCAACGGCGCCAAAAACTTGTTGACAGATTTTGATTAAAATATGTATCTGTCCTTTTTACAAATTGGACTCATTAAAAATTGTGTTTGGTCTAAATCACTGCAAGTGCACAAGTCGTTCAAGTAATAAAAGTGGATTTTTAAGTCCAAATATCATTCCCACGAGGATTGATGATAAATCAAAAGACTAACTACCCCAACTACTCAAGATCCTTACTATTTAAACTCCATTGTTAAAATGATCAAAGAAGTAATAAAATAATTTCACTAGTATACATAAAAAAATTAATAAAAGTGGATTTGAGAGTTCACTGAGTGGGACAACACTGGGAAATAGGCCAATGAAAAATTGTCAATTTCTGCATCATTTTGAATCATAGCTAAGCCATGAGTTACAAAGCTGAATTTGTCAAAGATGCATTGTGGTATAATTTGGATTTCTCCCTTGACTATACCTTTCACTAATTAGATATTCATGTTCATTTCTGACTCATGGATCTAATCAGTTACTTGTAAGATATACTCCTCTTTCTAAGATTAAAGCATTTTTCCTTTTCAATACTTCACACCCAAATCTTAGGACTGAAGAATTCTTACCCCCAGAGACAATATATTGCAAGCCTTCTCCAATTTAAATGGCACATCATCCTTCAATACTAATGAAATTTTTCATCTCCTTGATTAGATCTTTGCTAACATGGGATCAAAATCCTTTCATCAGAAATAGGAGAAACCTCTGAGCAATTAAACTGATATTTCATCAAACTATCCTCAAACCATGAGTAAGTTAGTGATATATCTGAGTAATCTTTCAGAGTTCATTAGTTCCAAAGTATTAGTCTACCATACCCACAAAGAACTACTCTATATCCTTAAGATTCTCCATCTCTATGTCACGCAAAGGGCCTCCTAGAAATCAAAGCAAGATCTGATGCTGTTGGGTACACAATACTAGTACTTGGAGCAGTCAAGTTCAAGCCAATATGTCAAATAAGTGAGAATTCTAACTAAGGCGTTCTTACACTTTGTGCAGAAAAATAACAATCACCATCGAACCATTCTAGAGGAGCTCGATCTTTCACTTGGTTCACATAAATCGGTGACTAGCTGAGTCGAAAAATTCACGAGATTATAAACAAGCGAAATAAATGAACTCTATTTTCTAAAATCCATTTAAGCATATGATGATGATACAAAAATTTATAGTGAATTCCGGCTGAAGGCTGTAAATCAGTTCATTACTCAAATCCCGGAAATTAAACGAGAAAACTAACTAGCTTACTCAACTAAATCACTAAAAAGGAAATAAAGATAAAATAAAAAAGAAAGAAAAGAAAAATAATATACAAGGTCTTCCAACTGAAGTCACGGATTTCAGGCTTCACAAAGTGCCCTAGGTCGTCTATTTATAGACTTTCCAATGTTAGACGCACTCCAAAGCGTGTTGTGGATCCCCCGAGATATTATGACTAAATTAGTCACTGCAATCACGACATAGAAAATTATTTCTATGAGTGTTTAGTCTTTGTCGCGGCTTACGTCGTAGCATCACGGTTTTACATGCATAACCTCTACGAGCTTTTTCTTGGATTATATCGCGACATACCTTAACAATGTCGCAACATAGTTTTGATGCAGCAGTCTTGTTGTTGTCGCAACAAGGTTGTCTTGTAGGAGTCTTTAACAAGTTCAACAAAAACTGTCATGACATGAATTTTTTTGTCGCGACAAGCATTTTCACCTTCAGCACCTCTACTTTGTCAGGACAAAGTTTTTTATGTCGTGATAGGATTTCTTTGGTTCTTTAGCAAATTTTTCGCGATAGAGTTTTCTTTTTGTCGTGACAGACTTTTCTTTTTTGGTCCTTGACTCTGAACGAACTGATGTTACGACAGACTTGACTTGACTAATCTTAGTTCTCTTTAAATTTCTGTCGCAACATAATTTTCTTCTGTCGCGACAAAATTCTATCACTATGCATCTTTTATTGTCACGACAGAAAACTTCTTTTTTGCGATAGAGATTCTGCCTTCAATTCTTCATTATGTCGCAACATAAAATTCTTTGTCACAATAGCCTTCTTATATTGCTTCTCAACTTCTTGTCGTGACAGGGATTACTTTGTCACGATAGAGTTCATCTCAACCTCATGTTTTGTTTGTCGCGACAGAAACAGTCTTTATCGCGACGAAGTCTTGTTTCCCTTTATCGTGAACTCACGAATTTTATGTGAGTTTTCACATCATTGATAGAAATCCTTCAGCAGGCTAGTCTCATCTTGTGACTTTGTCGCGACATAAAAACACTATCACAAGCCCATTTGTGTTTATACCTACGCCATTTACGTCGCGACAAAGTTGTCTTTTGTCGTGACAAAGTTCATCTACTAATCTTCATTCTTGTATGTTGCAACAGAGTAAGGATTGTCGCGACAAAGTTCCTCTGCCATTTGCCTTGATCAGTGCCACGACAGAGTAAAGAGCACATGTGACGGACTTCTTCACCTTTCTTCCTCCAACAATGTAGCGGCAGAGCTCTTTATGATTTCGGCTGGACTTTGTTGCGACTTAAAACTAAACTACGACATATTATGTTTGTTTCTTCTTAGTCTGTAGTGTGAGAATCACTGCATTTGCCACTTTTTTTTTCTTCTTTTCTTGATGGAATTATCTCTTTTTCAATAAAAACCTGCAAAACACAAATTTGGTGAATTTTCCATAATTTAGCATTAAAAATATATCTCAACTGCTAAAAATACGCCAGAAAAATGGATTAAAAATATATTAGTTTAGGACTCATCAATAAACCAGGAAATAGAGAAGCGCATTACAACGGGAGTAAACTATAACACCCCAAATTATACCCTGACAGTTTTATAACATGTTTTGGGTATAATAAAAGTAAATGTATATTTTTTCGGAATAAAATAATGCTAAAAATAAAATAAGCAAAATCCGGAATTAATATAAGGGTCAAGGGTAAATTAGTAATTTAACAATTCCGGACCCAAAGGTCATATGATAAGAATGTTATAGGCTAAAGTGGAAATATGAATAAATTTATTTGCAAATAGAGGGGAGTAGAAGGACCAAATAGCAAAAATTGGACATTTGACCCAAATGGGTATTAGACCAAACAAGGCCTTAAGAAATATCTCATTTTTGGCCTTTGGTTAGAGACATAATAGGTTGAGAAAGGAGAAAGAGAAAGAGAAGAGAAGAGAAAGAGAAAGAAGAAGAAGAAGGAAGAAAAGAAGAATAGAAATACGAGAAAAGCAAGGTATGAAATTATGGAAACTTTGTGTAAGGATGCTTGTTTACTTGGAGTACATGGAAAAATACTTGTTTAAGTTGGGTTAGGAAAACCCTAACTTTTCAATACATGTGTTTTTGGTTGGTTTAAGTTAGTGTTATGGTTTTTTTTTTTAAATGAGTTGTTTGGGTTGAAAGAATTTCGGTGAAAATGGCCAAAACTGGCCATTTCTGTTCTTCTCGACACCCCTACGCCTAAGCATATGAGTCCACGCCTAAGCAGAGGCTACTTCGCCTAGGCGAACCAGAGCCAAGGTTTCTGCATTTTCCGGTCCGCTTAGGCATAGCAATGCTCCGCCTAGGCGAACCTCTCCGCCTAGGCGTAGCTAAGGTTCGCCTAGGCGTACCTATAAGCTCTGTTTTTGTTCCTCTTTTCCAATAAGACTAACAATCGTCCATTGGATTAATGAGAATCCTAATAAGTGAATGAAAGGGTTTGTACAAGTATAGAAATTATATGAAAATTATTCTTTTGCTTCGCCTCGGCGATCCGGTTGTTAGGCAAACATTGTTTCTTGCCTTCATTTGCTAATGTGTTTAAAATGAAGTGTTATCCCTTGGTTAAGGGATGAAAAGATAAATATGTAATGAAGGCATATAGAAAAACGTATAAATTTCTAAATAATACAAGAATAAAGATGCATATGGAAATGATAAGAAAATATCGCATATGATTACTGGATAACAATAGTTATTTGGGGATATGGGATATATATATTGTAAATGAAATAAAAGAAATAGATTGTCTGCTTAGAACCTAGTAGAGGGATGGATGGACATGCCTATTAGGGAGAAAAGAATGCAACATTATTGATCAGTTAACCCTGTTTTGGTCATTACATTGCCTTCGGGCCCTTATAAATAAGTCCATTGTCTCGTCTGATGATGCTCTTATGTGACCCTTATAGATAATTGTCGTATAATGATAACAGTGCCTTCGGGTCCTTATAGTTCATTGTCTCGTACAATGATTATAGCACCTTCGGGTCCTTATAGTTTCCATATCCACTTCTAAGGTATTTATAGGCATGAAACATAAGATAAATGACAAGAATATGTAAATGACATGACATAATATGAGAAGCATAGCATTTCTATGTGATGATACGTATATAGTGATAAGTACAAGAAGCAAAAATGTAAATGAAAGATTATATGAAATAAAACATGATAAGACTAATAAGTATGATATATGTAGAAGCATATCTATAAATGATATGTTCAAAACATGAATAAGCATGTGTATACGTAAATGAATGTTAAAGTTATATGCGATTGTCTAAAGTGTGATGACCCATGGCTAGAATTAAGATCCACAGGCATTATTTCTCACTAAGCTATAAGCAGCACGGGTGTTTCATCCATGTAGATGGGAGAGGCAAGAGTGAAGTTGGACATTCCACATTAGCAACGAGGCTGACCTCTTAGGTGCCCAGAGACCTTTTGGTCTATTTGTATATGTTTGATTTTGTAAGCAATGTAAAGATTTGTATATGTTGAGCAACAAGGTATGGAGTTTTGAATATATTTTGTAATCCATTGCCTCTGAGAATATATTTCAAGTTAAATGTTTAACAGTACATGAATGAACAAGTTAATGGTATGGTAAAAAGTGAAAGATAGTTACAAGTTAAGTGGTATCAGAGCACCCCGTGTTGGGGGCGTCACAAGTTAGAACGTAAAAGAGGCGTGACATAAACAAAGTGAGACAAGTCAGCACGGGATGTGACAAAGCCGAAAGAGAGCAAAAAGGTGTGGAGCTATTAGTACAAAGCTCGCGGAGCTATTAGTACAAAGCTCGCAGAGCTTGTTTGAGACCATAAATAGTCTTATGTAACCAATAAATATGATGCGGATAATCGGTGTTGCGCATGCCATGCGGCTGCGCCATATAGACCTCCTCCGTGAGATGCCCATTAAGAAAGGTATTATTTACATCAAGTTAGTGAAGTCCCCACTTGTGATTGAGGGTAATGTTAAGCACAGTACGGAAGGTAATGGGATTTATCACAGGACTGAAAATCTCGTGAAAGTCAATGCTTGGCTGTTGGTGAAAGCCTTTAGAAACAAAGCGAGCTTTATGCCGTGCAATAGAGCCATCGGGATTTTGCTTGATGTGAAACACCCATTTGTTGCCCAATATATTCTGCCCCGGTCTCGGGGGAACCAGAGCCCAAGTACCGTTCCATATGAGAGCATCATGTTCTTCATGCATTGCCCAAACCCAATTGGGATCTTGGAGAGCTTAGGCGAAAATGCAGGGTTTAGAGATAGTTGGAATGATGGTGGTGAGGCCATATTTGGGGTTGGGTTTGAGGATGGCATTTTTAGATCGGGTTTACATGGGATGATGGTTTAGTGGGGGAAAGGGAATGGGTAAGGGGTCAACAAAAATGACAGAGTAGTTAAAACCATCAGAAGATGAAACGGGTGAGGTCCAAACATCAAAGAAAATTACATCAAGAGGAGAGGAAGAGGTAATGCTTGATTTAGCAAAATGTAACTTATGGATTTTATTAATATTGCATCAGGTACAAGACAAGGAACATAAAAGGTCATCAGGAAAGGAAATATGTAGAACACTTAGAAATTTGCAAAAAATATGTAAAGATGAATGACCAAGATGACTATGCCATGTGGAGATAGCGGAAAACGAGGACCAAGCTGAAGAAAACAGAACTTAGGCGAAAGACCAATAGGGAACCGATGTCGACCAATAATAAACATCATCTCTATGCTGCCCGCGAACCAGAGTGACCCCCATGTGATGATCCTGCACCTAAAAGAAGAGTAAAAAAATAGGACAGTAACAATGTTATTGGCCTGAAATAAGATTCTTAAACATGGCAGGCACATGTAACATATTGGTAAAAAATAATGGGGTAGGTAGAGAGGGAAAGGTGAAAGAGCTAATGTTAGCAGTAGATAAACATGTACCATCACCAATAATAACATTGTCAGAGGCGATGTACAGCTCATGAAGGGCCAAGGCAGCAAGATCCATAGTCACATGGTGAGAGGCACCAGAATCAACAACCCAATCCGAAGAATTACCAGAAGTAGGGTAATGGACTATAGTGTGGACATAGGGTGCTGTGAAGGTCAGGCGCAGAGCTCGGGGTAGGGGTGGAAGGAAGAGAAGCAAGTGTCGAGGTGGATAGATGATTATATTGTCAAGCAAAGTGCCCAGTTATACCACAGATTTGACAACGCCCGAGGTAGCGACTTTATCCGAGCTGTAACAGTGGAGTTGGATGTCATGGAGATAATGGAGGAGGAGCTGTCGGCATTGCCCTAGCTGGGTGGCAAGTAGAGTACATGACTGTTGAGACCGGTTATGGGTCTGTCAGCTACTGTTGTTCGACCGACGATGGGATGAAGGGCCAGTTGAAGAAATGAAGGCAGAGGCCGGAGTGGAGGCAGGCAATGCAAAAGGTGCCAAAATATCGTAAGTAAGGAGGTGCTCAAATAATTCCTAAAAAGTAAGTGGAGTATCTCGAGCTTGTAGGGCATGGGATATGTTTGAGTAGGTCGAGCTAAGTCTGTTCAAAACACAGATGGAGAGTTCATCAAAGTCAATAGAGACACTCATGAGGGCAAGAGAGTCAATATTGCGTTTGACATCTTCCATATAATTGGTAATAGTCCCAATAACCTTGTTAAGGACTGGCAAGATTATGGCGATGGATCATGACCTGGCAACGTGAAGGAGAGGCATACGTATTTTCAAGAGTAGTCCAAGCCACACGAGATGTAAACGGAGGTAAAGATAAGTGCAGCTAAGTGGCGGAATCTGAACCCAACCAATTGTTAAACAATTGGTCTTGTCTAAGCCAGAGAATATGGTCCAAATTGGGGGAAGAGGATGCAGCATCGGGTAGAGTTATCATTGCCGGAGGACACGGCCTTGACCCTTCAACTAAGCCAAGTAAATCATACCCCCGATAGGAAGGCCTTGGTGGGCCGCCAGAGATAATTTCTTATTGTGAGTTTTTAGTGGTGCCTAGCGTGACCGGTGAGGCTTGATCAAGTCTGAGATGGATTGGTCCCGATCAGACTAGCGAGGCGGCAAAGAAGGCACGGCAATGGTGGAAGGAAAGTTTGTCGATGTTGGGGCCAGGCATGATCTTGGGCATGATGGTGATGACTAGGTTCAGGGTTTTTTTTTTTTTTTTCTTGTTAAAACTAGCAGCTGATACATATTATGAAAGATAATTAATTATTATTAAAAGAATTAGGTATATATATACATATACCTAAAAGGACAAAATAGTAAAATCATGAACCCAATAAAAGGAAGCACTAAAATTATCAGATAATATTTTACTTGAAGAAGAGAACCTGCCACGCAGCTCACCTAGATCCACTCCAATTGGAAGCTAACCAATATAATCCAAAAAAGTACACATTTTCATCATTTAATCGTAAATTAACCTGCGTGGCTGTTACTTTACTCATGCACCTCGATCGATCTGGAAACCAACCTTCTAATCCAGAAAGTACAAATTTTCATCACCTAATGGCAAAGCTGCATGGCCATCCGACAGCCACGTAAAAGCTTTTGACTAACATCTAACACAAATTTGCACCATCACATGACAGCCACAGGTTTCGATTTCTAAGTACTTAAAAAAAACCAAAAACGTATAAAAATCTGGAGGACATGATCCGGCACCTTCACTACCTAATTAAGATTTTCATTATGGTTTGAATGAATAATTCAAAAAGAAAGAAGTAGTTGGACATATAAAGAAGAGGTGGGCAATGAGCCCCGTGTGATCGAGTTTGTAAAGTGCGACATCTCCCATCTTTTACATTGTGGCTCTTTCAGGGGCCAGACGCAGTGCAGGACCTCAAATACCATGAGTTGGAAGACTTGACTACCATTACACAATTAGGCTCCCTCAGATTGTTTTTGGCTCATGGCACATCTTCCTAATCAAACACTAACATGTTCTGATCTTGAATAAAATCTGTTTACAGAATATGAAAGGAGGGGGAAGAATAATGCAAGTGAGAAGAACACAAGAAAAGGGGAAGAATGCAAGCCATTTTCTATTCAATTCCCATCAAAAAAGTCTATTACAAAAGTGATGATTGAAAGAAAGAAGGAAACCCTAAAGCACAAAAGGAGAAGAGAATATAACTCAAAAGACCATTATACCCTTAAATAATAATAAACAAAATAAACCCTCTTAGAGTAGTCGCATCGTGAGTTTGAGGGGGATTGACATAATCAACATTAGAGCATGCACACAGCTCCAAAGAAGAGGTGGATGAAAGTAGAAGACTCTAAAAGAATGTACCTCAAAGATACCAAAAAATACAATGAACAGCTGCCCAATGAACTTTAGTAGGAAAAACAACAAAATGACTAATAACATGAACAACATAAGCAATATCAGGACAAGTAATAGTAAGATAGACCAAACTCCCAACAACAATACGGAACAATGTAAGACGTGACAAGGGCACACCATTAAAAGAACAATATTTTGCATTAACTTCAATAGGAGTATCAACAATCTTATTATCAATAATTATTTCCCGCTCAAGAATATCTTCAGCATATTTTGACTGAGAAAGAAGATAACCTCTAGGAGAGTAGGCTACCTCAATACCCAAGAAATATCGTAGAGGACTCAAATCCTTCATTTCAAATTGTTTAACTAATTTTGCCTTAACTTAAATACCATCAACATCATCACCAGTAATAATAATTCGTTAACATATAAAGAAAGAATAATATGACCAGAGCGCATTAGTACACTCAGCAAAGAGAGCATAATCAGAACTACTAGCAACAAATCCAAGAGAGGAAATCACAACAATAAATTTCTCAAACCAAACATGAGGTGCTTGTTGGAGACCATATAATGCCTTCTTGAGCTTGCAAACATACCTAGAATCATGAGAAACACCAGGAGGGGGCTCCATATAAAATTCTTCTTGAAGATCCCCATTTAAGAAGGAAGTTTTAATGCGAACCGAAGCTACTGAAATAAGAGTGTGAAAAGTAGTCATTTTTGCAATAGGAGCACAAGTCTCCTCGTAATCCATACCGTAGTATTGTTCCATCTAAGGCAAGCAAATCAAGAAATTTATTAGAAGTATATTCACCACCCATGTCACACCTAAGACATTTGATAACAGTAGAATGTTGAGCTTTTACAAGAGTACAAAAGGTTTTGTATATCTCAAAAAAATCATAACAATGTTTCATCAAATAAACCCAACAATAGTGAGTATGATCATTAATAAAAGAAACATAATATCTAGACCCTCCTTTTATGGGAACAAGAGAAGCCCGCTACACATAATGAATCATATCAAAGGGAGAAGAAGAAAGAAAAACACTTTGATTGAAAGGTAAAGCTAAAAATTTTGTCAGTTTACATCCACTATAATCAAAAACATCGTGAGTTTGTAACTTTCCTAAAGGCCTTGTGGACGCAAAATTTAAAAAAATGGCTCTGACCAAGACAAAAGTGCGCCATATAAAAACTAGAAGAATGACTCAAGCGAAAAGATGAAAAATCAGCATTAACGATGTAGTACTAATGTTGGCACTTCCAGCTCCTCAAGAAACATATAATCCCCTTCATGGCATCACTTGTCCTATCAACTTCTTATACTACAGATCTTGCACATAACAAGAAAAAGAATAAAATGTGACTAAATTACCATAATCATAACTAACAAATAGAAGTAAGATTTAATGTGAGTTTCGAAATATGATAAACATTAGAGAGAGACAGATTATGAGTAACAACAGAACCAACATTTTCTAAAGGGATAGGAGTGCCATCAGCAGTCATAATAGGAATAGAAGACGAATGATACATAGAAGGAAAACAATAAAAATTTGGAGACACGTAATGAGAAGTATAAGAATCCAAGATCCATATAGGAAAAGTATTCTTTCGTCTATAATCTATGGACTTGGAATAGATCATACTTAGGGAATGAGGTTTATTCTCTTAGGTTTTTGGAGTCATTGGCTTCAAATTGAGGGGTGGTGAGGTTTTTGTTCACCTTGCCTGCTTGTATACTCCTTGTATGCTTTGTAGCTTTTTTCTAATATATCGTTTATTTATCAAAAAAAAAAAAAAAGATCCATACAGAAGACGACATACTTGAAGGATTGTGAATCAACCAACCTATAGAAGAAGAACTAGACATAGCTTGTAGCTTGTAGCTTGTAGCTTGTAGGGAGAGAAACTTGTGAAATTGCTCATCCAGAGTACTAGGACCGGTGAAAGAACTTGATGTGGCTACTGTTACAATATTATATTGTGGTGGTTTGTAGCTTTGAGGTGGTCTATTAGCATAAGATTGTGTCTAATTGCTTGGCTTCCAAGCCTGAGATTGTTGTTGCGACTGATTTTGGTTTCTTAGCTTAGGACATTGAGCCTTCCAATGACCGTTCTTCTTACAAAAATTGCACTCATGAAAGGCAACCCTTGTGTAAGTCTTATTCTGATTATTGTGGAGTGGCATAAAAGGAAATGCCAATACAAAAGGATTTAGAGTAGAAAGAATTCCCTTTTCAGAATGTGATTTAAGAAGTATTTCTTCATCCAATAATTCTCTGACAACTAAGTTTACAAGCGGAAGTGGAGAACAGTGCAAAATTGAACATCTAAGTCCTTCAAAATCATTATGAAGAGCCATCAAGAATTGCACTAATCATTGCTCCTCTCCACGAGCAATATAGGCACTACATGCCTTTAATTCATTTAATTATATAAGAGTCAATCGATCCCAAAGATCTATCATAGCATAATAAAACTCCCGAACACTCATATTCCTTTACTGAAGAGCACATGTGTCAATCTCCAACTGGTATTGCTTTGCAAAATTTGATTAAGTGTATAGTCTCTGCAAATGATCCCAAACCTCCTTCACTGTCTCATATAGACTTAGCCAACTATGTGCCTATTAAATGCTCGACATAATTGTTAATCCAAGTAATAATTTTTGCATTGTTTGCTCCCAACGTATCTATATCAACAACATAATTTTGATTGGTATTTTTATGTTTCACACAAGTTTCAATAACATATCCCCATAATTTTTTTACCTTTAAGAGAATTTCTCATAACACAACTTCAATACGAATAATTTTTTCCATCCAACCTCACTCATAGATTGAAGTGAACCGTCTCTTTCAGTAGCCATAATCAAGAAACAAAATAAATAATGGCAAACGAAATACCAGATTGTAGAGAGAGAAACAATATCAAAAGAAACAAATCCAAATGCCAAACGTGCAAGAACAAATCCAAGGTCAAAATTACTGAAACCCTGACTGGACGATCGCACCAAAAAAAAAAATTTCCTATGAAATCCGCTTGAATACCATGTTAGAAGAACACAAGAAAGGAAGAGAAGACTGCAAGCCATTTTCTATTCAATATCATCAACAAAGTCTATTTCAAAAGTGATGATTGAAAGAAAAAAGGAAATCCAAAGCACAAAAAGAGGGGAATATAACTCAAAAGACTATTCTAACCTTAAATAATAATAAAACAAAATAACCGCTTTTTTACTTAACAGATCCAATGGTATGGGCTTTTGTTTAACATTGCCTTTTTAGTAACTTGTAAAGATTATCCATTTTTTACAACCTCACAGAGATGAAAGAAATGTGAGCCAAAAGTACATAACCCTTGTATCTTAAATGCCCAAATTCAAACCAATTTGGACCCACCACCATGAACCGGCAGTGTGGGATGAAAACAAATGTTGGATATATATAGAAGAGGCAGCCTCTGATCCCAACTGGGAAGGGGTTAGCTCAGCGTGGGAGGAGCCTGACGGTGGGAGGGGGTTGCATTTGGATATGAATTCTGGCGGTGAGTCAAGGCTTCTGTAGACTTGCATTTTGTCCGAGTTGATGATCTCGGTGGGGAAAGCGAGTGACGAGGTGGATGGAGAGTTTGGATTTTCCGAGTTTGCCCCGTTCCCATCAGATCTCATCTTTTGAGTTGGTGTATGTAAGTAATTTGCGTGAGAAGAGTAGTAGAGACATAAGACATAGAAAACTGACATCCACTTTTCTTTCTATGAAACATTTCATCCATATTGCAGAAAAGTTTCAGGGCTACAGCTCATAGACAAGCACAAGGACAAGGTCATCGTCATCATGGGAGCCAGCTGCAGCGGGAAATCCAAACTCTCTATCCACCTCGCCACACGCTTTCCGCCGAGATCATCAACTCGGGCAAATTTCAAGTCTACAGAGGTCTTGGCATCCCATCACTACCAACCCCACCGCCTGCTTCGAGGTATATATATTGAATATTGATAGTCCTCCCACAATGAGCTATACCTCCTTCCCAGTTCTGCTCGGCCTTGGCAGAAGTGTTTCCTACATTTCATTCCATTCCCTGTTGTCTCCAACTATTTTTTGACGTGCCTCTTGTTATATTTTGTCTTATATTCAAATCCCACATCAGTTAAAAAATGGGTTTACTTTTACCTCCTAATTTATAAAAGGGTTTTTCCGTCTTTGTAATATTTGCACCTCTTCCCCATCTTCTTTAGGGTATTTGTAGTATTGTCCAATTGCTTGAATATTTACTTTTTTGCTCAACTTAAGAAATTGATTTGTAACCCTAAGTTTGTAATTCTCTTTTATTAGTGTAAGTTATTTGTTGGCGCCCGAGGACATAGGTATTTATACCGAACCTCGTTAAATTCATTGTGTTCTCTTTCTTTTCTGCCTTTAGTTATTCTACTCGTTGTATTTTTTGGTGCGTTTGCACAACAAGTGGTATCAGAACTTTAGGTTTTTTTGAAGTTATAAGTATGCTCTGTGGTTGCAGCGCAGCTCGATCTTCCACATCAGATATTTGTCCTTTAACTATTGATATTTGAAATATGTTCAAGTGAAGTTGATAAGTATGCTTTGTGGTTGCGGCATAGCCTGATCTTCCACATCATAAATTTTTCCTTAAACTTTTAACAATTGAAATTCGTTCAAGAGAAACTCTATTGTCTAGAATATTTGTAGAATTTCTGTATAAGGAGATTGGTATTTTGACACCATTTGGACAAATCCAGCCTTTCCTGGGAACTTTTATTCTTTCTAAGGAGACTAGTCTAAGTGGGATTGTGGTGATCAATTCAATCTTTCTTGTGAACTGTCCTAGTATTCGTAAATGCAATTGTGTGAAAAATATGATTGAATCTAGGTCAAAAACAACGATCACAAGTGCAAAAGTAGATGTTGAAAATTTTGATGGCATGAATAATTTCGACTTATGGCATAGTGATATGAAGGATGCACTGTATATGCTAGATTTGGATCATGCTTTGAAAGAAAAAATACCAAATGATAACCATGAGAGTGAGTGGGAAAGGCTCAACATAAAAACTTGTAGGTTGATCCATTCTTGTCTGGCTAAAGAGCAAAGGTATACGTTTCTACAAAAGACGTCTATCTATAGTTTGTGGAAGGCGCTAGAAAATAAATATATGAAGAAAAGCAATGAGAATCAATTGTACCTATTGAAGAGGTTATTCTAGCTTCATTTAAAATCAAGTATGAGCATTAGTTCTCATATTGATGAGTTTAATAAACTAATTGATGATTTATTAAACTTAGATGAAACCTTCAAAGATGAACGTAAGGTTATGTTATTGATTAGTTCTCTTCTTAATGAGTTGGATTATCTTTGTATTACCCTTATTCATGAGAAGGAAAAACTGTCTTTTGAATAAGTTTGTTCTACATTGTTAAATTATGAAATTTGGAAGAAAGATCAAAGAGAACATCAAGATGAGGTAGTAGAAGCATTGACAGTGACAGGTCATAGTCAAAATAAGAAATGAGGAAAAAGGGGAAAGGTGACATCAAAGAGTAGATTGGGAAAATATGAGTGTGCCTTTTGTCATGAAGAGGGGCATTGGAAGAAAGATTGTCCTAAGTTGAAAAAGAAAGACAAGGGCAAATCTATGTCTGATGTGTGTGTCATTGAGTGTGGGGTGACTCTAGTGATTCTAAGTTCTATTTAGTTGGTCATCAAACTATTGCTAGTTTTGATGAATGGATTTTGGATTCGGGTTGTACCTATCATATGTGTTCACATAAGGAATGGTTCTTCAAGTTTGAAGAAGTTGGTGATAGAGTTGTTTATAAGGGTAGTGGTGATGTTAGCTATATCACTAGGATGGGTTCAATCCGATTGAGGAATCATGATGGATCAATTAGAGTTCTGACAAATGTTCGGTATGTACTTAAGTTAAAAAAGAATCTCATCTCTTTGGGGGCCTTGGAGTTTAAAGGTATTGTCGTGATTATTCAAGATGTAGTTCTAAATGTCATTTCAGACGCTCTTTTAGTTATGAAAGGCAGAAGAAGAAATAACTTGTATTACTATAATGGTTGTATAGTGATTGGAGTAGTAGCCATGGTTTTTAGTAGAGGTAAAGATTTAGAGATTACTAGTTTGTGGCATAGATGTTTGGGGCCTATAGTTGGAGTAGTGAACAAGTATAGGCATAATCCTGGTAAAGGACATTAGCAGGTAGTGAAATGGGTTCTATAGTATTTATTGAAAACCGTAGATGTTGGCTTAGTCTTTGAGCGAGATGATACATGCTATTAGTATGCTATTAGCTTTGTTGATTCCGATTTTGTTGATGACTTGGATAAACGACAGTCAACAATTGGTTATGTGTTTACTCTTTCAGGAGCTCCAATAAGTTGGAACTCTACGAAGCATATTGATGTTCACTATCAGTTTGTGTAGGATATTATTAGTGAAGGATGAATCTTACTTCAGAAGACTGAGACTACCAAGAATCCTGCAGATTTGTTGATTAAAGGTGGTGACATCAATCAAGTTCAATCATTGCTTGGACTTGATCAACATTGCAAAAGTTTGATTGCGCCGTTGAATGCATTTGGAGGCGTTTCAATTTTTGTCAAAGAGAAGTTTCGAGATGGGATTGGCATATTCATCAAGGTGAAAATTTGTTATATTTTGTCTTATATGCAAATCTCACATCGGTTAAAAAGTGGGTTTGCTTTTACCTCCTAGCCTATAAAAGGGTTTTTCCCTCTTTGTAATATTTGCACCTCTTCCCCATCTTCTTTAGGGTATTTGTAGTGTTACCCAATTGCTTGGGTATTTACTTTTTGGCTCAATTTCTTAGAAAATTTATTTGTAGCCCTAAGTTTGTAATTCTCTTTGATTAGTGGAAGTTGTTCGTTGGCGCCTGAGGACATATGTATTTATACCGAACCTCATTAAATTCTGTGTTCTATTTCTTTTTTGCCTTTAATTATTCTACTTGTTGCATTATTTGGTGCCCGTTTGCACAACACCTCTAACTCTTGTAGACTTGGAGGAAGATCAATCAGGAAATTTGAGCATGCGTGAAGATGAGGAATTATTGTTTCAATATAAAAGCTCCCTTAATTTTCATAGTCCGTCTGTTTTTCTAGAAAGTTTTCTCTCATACCACTCTGTTTCTCTTGTGAATGAATTGTAATATTCTCCTGGAAAATCAATATTTTCATTAATTTTATGTTTCGTTCACACCAAGTTGCCTATGCTTGTTAGGAGTTGTTTAATGGAAGTATTGTTCTCAAATGAAGCTTCTCTCAAAATTTCTCCAACTTTCAGCTATCAGAAGAGCTGATGAATCTCAAGAGATTCCAAGTTAGTAGTGTTTGACAATTCTTTAACAATAGTGTTGTTTAGATGAGATTCCTTTAAACTTTTCATGTTCCCACCATTCTCAGGAAAATTCTTCAACCTCAAGCAGCAAGAAATATCAAGAAACCAAACAGATTCCGAGTTGCTAATTATGTTTGGAAGTTCTTTAATACTGGTAGTATTGTTAAAAAAAAAAAAAAAAACTCCGTTGTAACATAAACTTATGCCCTGTTTGGCTTGCATTTATGTAAAAGCTAGTTTTTTTCCGGGTGTCCTCTGTTTTTTAAACCACCTCTCAATTTGATCATCCAACGACCTTGGTGTTTCCAACTTCTTGTTCAAATTGTGGTAATATCTCTTCTTTTCAAACCCTCTTATCTCTTGCAAAATCCCTTATGAGTTCTTTTCCAGATTTATGGGGTTGGAAAATAAAGGAAGTCATATGGTGAAAGGAATAAGTTATGGAAGACCTGTTGAGAAACTTGTTACATTTGGATATGAAAAATATGAGGGAAAATACAAAGTAAAGAAAATAGATAGAAAAAGTGAAGGGAAATAAAGATAGTTTTAAAAGTTCAATAAATTATTTTTACTTATACCCTCAAATTTAATGAATTTATTTTAACTCATCAATATGAAGATCAATTTTCAAGGACACTTTGGCTAGGATCTTTGAATTTCTACAGTTGAGTTTCGTCTAATGAACTTGAAGGCATCAGGTTGATCTTCTTGAATCTTCAAACTGATGTTAGAAACCACTATCACAGTGGTGTTGACAATTTCTCTCGAGTTCAAACCTTTACATGTGGGACTCATCTCGGTGGTTAGGAGGTTGCTACCTAATAGTGTACATTGAGACATCTTTATTGAGTGTGCCATAGGGAACAAGTGATGCTGGTGGTGTTAAAATCAACAGTTCCACGTCAATAGGGTCCATAGCCAACACATCTTAGTCAAGGGTTCTACCTTTATCTCTAAAACTGTACTCAATCTTACGGACTTATCTATCAGGATCTAGTCATCCTTATCTTCAAGGAGGCGACAAGGTTGAGGATTGAAAGAAGTTCAGATTTTTGGGATGAGAAGGAATATTGCAAAAAAATAGAGTACATTTGTCTTTTGATGTTCCCCTTTATATAGAGGTCTTACCACCTCTTGATGCAAAACCCTAAAGTGCGTCTCTAATGGTCTCCTAATAAATAGGGGCGTTAGGATGTGACACTCCAAGAGTCATATTTTTATTGAATGAGGCTCTTTGCATTACTTAGATTATTCTGGAGTGATTCTTTAGGCGGGACACCACACCTTGTCTGTTCTTCCACTCTATTTTTGAAATTTAAAAAAAAAAAATCACCATGATGCCAATTCTGAGTGTGATTTGAGATACTCATGCACAGGGTGGCATCGATCAGGGAAAGATCTGGGTTACTCCTAAGGTTATCATAGCAAGGAGTTAGGGCTTCCTTTGGAACGTCACTATCCTTAAGGGCTTTCTTCATCCCTACCAAATATGTGCACCTTTTGGCTACTACTATGTATTCTACCTTAGTTGTTAAAAGATATCTACCCTTGAGACTTTCTTGATATCTTGCACAAACCTCCACCCATTGTTTACGTCCCAGACATTTTGTTGGTTGAGGATAATGAGCTTTCAATCATACTTCTCCATAAAGCTTGATCAACTTCACTTCGTGATTCATATATGGGAACTTGTGATTACACCCACTAGAAAAATTTTCAAGCTTTTCATAAACTGGTCTGGACGTGCTTATTCTAAACTGATGATCTGCACCCAAGGTTATTCCAAACTCAGTGTCTTTTTCTTTTGGATCCAATGGTATGCCTTCTCTAGCTAGAACATCTTTTGAGACTGGATACTTATCTCTAGGTGTAGTCCTACCTTCTGTTGAGATGGGAAGGCTTCTTTCACACACTAAAGCATTCTTGATCTTCTTAACATGCACTCTTCCTTCTTTCGACTTCTTCTGAGATGGCATACTGATGAAAAAGTTCTTTAATCCTCCTATGGAGAAGAAGGGTTCCCTCTCATTGGATGGCATGATCCTCACATGACATGTTCCTTCTTTGGGATAATAACTAAGATATATTTCTTTGTTCCTCATTTGGATGGACAACCCTTTCCTAATCACATAATGTGTTTTGAGAGTTCTTACTAGTTAGTAGGATTGTTCAAGGTAGAGACAGACCGTGCATACAACTTTTACATAGATTAATCTTTTCCTATCAATGCTTTCACTTGCCTTAGTACCTATTAGATCCATGTGGAGTAATTTCAATACATTGGTTGTCGTATTAAGTTGGAACTTGGTGCATGACGACAAGATACATTCCCTTGACTTGTAAGGACCACTCATCTGATCAGGTTTTTCTTTCAAATCTAGATGTCTTCGGTTTGATTGTCCAATGATGGTGAAGACACTGCTACTGGTATGTTTGGACTGCTGGAATCACGTTCCTTGCTCTTGTTGCATTTCATTCATACAAAGGTTAGTGTTGGTCAATAGGTAACAATTGTCTAAGGTCATTTCCCCTTCCATGATGCATTAGTGATTTTGGTTATGTAATATACACTTATCCTTTGTGAATTGCACAAGAAGATCTTCATCACATAGTTGACTTACACTTATCAGATTTATTTCAATTCCTTCAACAAGCAGCAAATTATTTAACTTGGACAACCCTGGAATTATCAAGGAACCAATTCCCAAAACTCTTTCTTCCCCACCATCCCCAACAATCACCCAGTCCTGATTGGTTGGTTGCAGGTCAGTCAAGAAACAATTGTTTCCTATCATGTGTTGTGAGCAACCACTATCAAAATACCACTCTTCTTTGATAATATTTCTAGTGGAAGGGAAGACACCAAGGCTCTTTGTTTGTTCATCCCTGACCGTCTTGGTTTGAGTAGAATCATTTTTCATATCTTTCTCAATACCTGACATCTTTTCTAAGTGCTTTCCATTCTTTCTTGACCTAGAAGGTTTGGTTATTACACTGGTTCGGACTGTCTTTCTTGATCCGGAGACTTCAGTTCACACAGTCTTCAAGACTACAAATTTTGACTTGGAAAGTTCTTTTATCTGACCTTTACTTCCTTTCATTGTACTACTGATGTGGAATATCAGATTGTCATGAAGGTTGCCATCAAGTTCGAACGTACCTAACAATCTAATGTTTTATTTCCATCATCTCTGCCTTTTATGGAGTAGCTCCTTCTGTTATGACAATTGACATAAGAGCGCTAAGATGATTGATTTTTTTACGGCTGATTTCTTTCTTGGTCTCTATGATCTTCTTCGTTCAAAACCTGAGATCAAACCCTCTTTAAGGTTCTATCACTTTCTGCTTTCTTCAGGTCACTACATCTTGATCCCTCAAAATTTTTATGGAGGCTATCCCATGCTTCTTTTACATATTTTGAGGAGGTAATGAGTTCGAACATCCTGTTATTCATCCCACATTGGATAGCCTGGAGAGTAGTGAAGTTTGTTGAAGTTGTTTTTCTTTCCTCATAGTTCCATTCCAATTTAGGCTTGATCATTGTTTTCCCATTGAAAATTTTGGTTCGGACCGACCAGCCTGTTTCTACTTATTGCCATACTTCCAAACCCAATGATTTAATGAAGACACTCATTTGAATCTTTCAATAGATATAGTTCGTATCGTCTAGTCCACGAGGGCACCTTATGGGCATCCTGTTCTTCATTGAATCCATCTAATATTTACACACGAATGGGCAGAGCAACCAAGGATCTCACTCAGTAACTTAGAGTGACTCGCTCTGATACCAATTGACAAATATAAGTGTGTGTTCTTGAACATAGTTCCTGATGTTGGGATAGTGTTGAAGTTCGGACTTTAGTGCAGTGAGTTCGAACTCCCCTTGTGGAACTCTCTGTGTGTAGAGTAGATAAAAGAAATATGCAATAAAGTAAAAGCACACACAATATTTTAAGTGGTTCAGCAACTGCCTACGTCCACGGGACTGTTCTTAAATGCAAGGATTTCCACTAATATAATTCAAGGTTTACAATTAGTCTTATGTGATTGGAGACTCCCTCTCTACCCACGGCCCTTCTTGAAACCTAATCACTTCTAGTGGAATTCGGAATGAACTCCCTTCATTTCCCTCTCAAAAGCATCGCACACCCATAACCCACATTACATCAATATAAGATAAAGAAAATAAAGAACGTCATCTTTCACACAAGGTGAAAGGATTTTAGCATGAAACACCTCAACCAAGTATCTACACTTCACACTCTTCAACACGTCCGGACTTCGCTTGTTCTTCTTCAAGTTCTGCTCCTGAAATCCATGATAAGAACTTCCAAAGCCTTGAATTTATAGCCTTGCTAATTAGTCTTGGAAGTCTTGATAGGGATGGATCATTATCTTAATATGACTCCAACTCTACCTTCTATTTTCTATTCTTGCCTTCAAGCTATCATTGCGAAAATAGGAAACTTGTTGATCAAGTATCCTCTTCAAAATAGAAATCTAATTTGTTTCTAATTCTGGTTTGACAGCTTAGAAGTCCATTGATTTGATCTTTATTCTCTTGTCGAAATGATCTCAAGCCTATCGGTACCTTGCTCCCCAGGTACCTTGACCTCTAAGCTTGTAGACTGCCTTGCATCCTATGCCAGCTTTGCCCCTAATTTGAACTTCATGACTTTGGCACGTCCTTGCACTAGAGGATTATCCTAGTCTGAACTACTTCCTAGGTCACTCAAGGACTTCACATCTATTTCATCAAATCTTCATCAAACTCGATCTTCTAGTTTCCATCTTCTTGTAGAACTCTTGAGACGAAGAAATGGACAATCTTAAACCCAACACAAATAAACCCTTATTTTTACGTAATGTGAATATCATGAAATCCAAGACCATTTGTTGTTATAGGTTATTATGAAATCCAAGATACTGTGTTGTAATAGGTTATATTTTTAAATATTACAAAACCCTAAAAAGTTTTTAAAGTTTGTGGAAGAGTGCTCTCAAACAACTGATAAGTCTCTTACTAGAACATTAATCAGTAATTTAACTATCATAAACTTTGTTGATTCTCATACTATGCATAAGCATCTCATTGAGATAGCTAATTTGTCAACAAGACTTAAGTCATTAGGAATGGAGGTGGATGAAAGTTTCCTTGTGTTGTTCAATTTGAACTCCTTACCATTTGAGTATGGTCCCTTCCATGAACTACAATACCATAAAGGACAAATGGAATGTGTATGAATTGCACAACATGCTAGTTCAGGAAGAGACTAGATGTAAGAACCAAGGAATTCAATCCATTAATTATGTAACCAATTAGGGAGCTATAAACAAAAGGAAAAATGAAAATAAAGGGAAAGGACCACCAAAGGCCAATGAGCCCTCTTCTAATATTCACAAGAAGGAACCTAAAGTTGATAGATGACCCTTTTGTAAAAAGATTAGGCATTTCCAAAAGCATGTCTCATACATAAGGCTTGGTTCAAAAAAAAAGGTAAGCATAATGCTATTGTATGTTTTGAGTCAAATTTGACTAAAGTTATAATACTTGGTGGCTTGATTTTGGATGTACAACCATGTTTCTAACACAATGCAAAGATTCTTTACAATACAAACCACAAGACCAAATGAGAAATTTGTCTTCATGGGAAATCGAATGAAAGCTCTAGTAGAAGTTGTTAGGACTTACCGTCTTATTCTTGATAGTGGACATCATTTGGATTTATTGGAAACGTTTTATGATCCTAGTATATCTAGGAATTTAGTTTCACTTTCCAAACTTGATAAAATTGGATATATATTTAAATTTGGTAGTGGTTGTTTCAATTTGTACAAAAACACATGTGTGATTGGTGGTGGTACATTATGTGATGTATTATATAAAGTAAATATTGATAATCTATATGTTGAAAACTTATAACTCTACATCATAATGTTGGTACTAAACATAGTTTAACTAATGACCAATCTGTTTACTAGTGGCATAAACGTTTGAGACATATTTTCAATGAAAGAATTGAAATATTAATAAATAATGAAATCCTTCCTAATTTAGATTTTACTACTCTAAATGTATGTGTGGATTTTATTAAAGCTAAACAAACAAATCACACAAATAAGTGAGCCACAAGAAGCACACAGCTTCTTAAAATAAGACACACTGATATATGTGGACTTTTTGATGTCACTTCTTTTAATCAAGAAAAATATTTTATCACCTTCATTAATGATTTTTCACGTTATGGTTATGCCTATTTGCTACATGAAAAATCTCAGGCAATAAATGTCTTAGAGATTTTTTGTAATGAAGTTGAAAGACAATTAGACAAAAGGGTGAAAACTGTCATGTTTGATAGAGGTGGTGGATAATAATTAAACATATGATGAAAAGGACAACACCCATGTCCTTTTGCTAGAATTTCTAGAAAAGCATGGTATGTGTGCATGTTACACGATCCCAAGTACACCGCAACAAAATGTGTATCATAAGGGCATAATAGAACTTTGTTACATATGGTTAGAAGTATGTTAAGTAATTCATATTTACCTATTTTACTATGGACTTATGCTTTAAAGATTGTCATGTATTTGCTTAATAGGGTTCCTAGTAAACCGGTTCAAAAGAAACCTTTTGAACTTTGGATAGGTAGGAAACCTAGTCTAATTCACCTACATGTTTGGGGTAGCCTAGCATAAATTAGATTCTATAATCAACAAGAAAAGAAATTGGATGCAAAATCAATAAGTGGTTACTTCATTAGTTATCCAGAAAATTCAAAAGGGTTTAGATTTTAGTGCCTTAAACATACTTAAAGAATTGCTATAATTGGAATATGAGTTCAGTGAATAAGCAGTGGGAGAAGCACCTACAAAGGTGGATATTGAAATGAAGTGCATTATTGCTGACTTGTATCCTAATCGGGTGATTCTTCTGAGTTATTCCTCAAGTTATTAAACCAATTAATGACTTGTATCTCTAAAAACAATACAATGATTTTTGTTTTTAACAATGCGAAAATAAATGGTTGTTTTTAGTTGTGAAAAGTATTTTCTTGATTTTTAAAAATAATAAAAAATTATTTCCAAAAATAGTTACCAAGCATTGTTTATAAATATAATTTTTATTAAACTGAATAAGAGTGTGTTACATTGGAATGAGAGAGGAAGGAAGGTTGGTGTTGAATATCCGTTATTGAATGAAATTAAGTTTTGTTTTGAAACGTTTCAATAAAGGAATTAAAATCTTTTATTACCTTTTAATTTTAATTCCCCTTTCGTTGAACCTGAAACGGCCAAAGCTTCGTCACTCTTTTGTTCTTCCATTCATCTTCCTGTGCACTATTTACAAGTGTCAAGATCTCCTTTGCATAGAACTCTACCCAAGGTCGTATTCTTTCTCGTCCATCTCGTCGGTAATACAACTCAGTGATAGAGTAAATTTGTTCCAATTCGCCAAAGTGGTGCAAGGTGTTTTGCTGACCATTCATCAGGTTGTTTCATCCTAGGAGGTAGACACCGGTGTGATATTCTCTAAGCACTAGAGGAGACGACGAATCTATTTTAAGGAGATTGTGACTCCTCATGAGACTCGGTGTCTTCGATCTTTGACAAAGACTCGACTTTTTTTTCTGTAATTTTCTTTCCTTTCTTTTCTAATTTTCCTTTCTCTCCTTATTTTGTTTCCGTGTATTTGCGAACAAGTTTGTAATAGTTTTAAAACACATTATAAAGGAAGGAATATCTAGTAGGGTTGGTTCTCTAGGAAAAAAAAATGGAAATTGTCCGGAAAAAAAAAAAAAAGGTGAATGGGAAAGTAGAAGACGTTGGGGGGAAAATTTTGATCAAAAAAAAAAAAAAGGAAATCTCCTTTCTATTCTTAAAAAATTAAATAAATAAAGGAAGTTTTTAAGGGAATTATTTTTTCTTGACAAAGAAACAAGTTTTGAAAATGAAGGTGAAGAAGTTTAGGAAAAAAAAAAAGCTTGTCCTTAGAAAAAAGAAACATAAGATCTTTTTTCTAATAACAAGGGGATCTTATTCTGTAAATTAGAAATTGTCTTGGAAATGTTTTTTTTAGGCAATACTTTTTCTTTCTTGGAAAAGGAAAGCTAGATTGTAAAATCTGGTTAGTTTTAAATAGGAAAAAAAAAGTTCTCTAAATAAAGGTTTTTTTTTTCTTTTTAAATAAGATCTTTTGAAAGGGAAAAAAGAAGTTTAAAGCAATATCTTCTCAAGGGTTTTAAGAAAAAGGGAAAAGAAAAAAGAAAACAATTTGTCTCTTGGAAAAAAAAAATGTTGACAAAAGGGTTTTTAAAGGGGGGAATTTTTTGGAAAAAAATTATTGTTCGGATGAAAGGAAAAAGAACAAATCTGGTTTTTACATTTGATAGGGTTTGAAAAAATGGGCTCCTTGTGAGGCTCACCAAGCTAAGAGTGGCGCGCCAACATAAGCCCCTCGGTGCCGGCCCAGCAGCCAGGCCCGCTAGGTCAAAGGGCGCGATCTTAGACCCGAATTGAAGGTCCATATCCTGAATCAGTTGTATTTATGTCTGAAAATAGAATAACCTAACAATATATCATCATGCCGATCCAACCAAATCTTATCAATAAGGAAAGGAAAATAATAACAGATCATCACCAGTTGAATCTCCCCCCAATAAGGAAAGATTATCTCAAATAAATGACTCTTTCTAAATCCATTATAATCCCAAATCACGATAAGAAAAATCCCATCTAATGAGAGCAAATCCTAATTCACAGTCCAAGCGGTTGGACATCTACTATAAATACCATGGCCACGAGCGGTGAAAGTACGCACTCTTAGACACATGCTCATATGCAAACATATGCAACACATTACGCCCTGCGGTCTCTCTTTTCTCTCGAAGCGACTTAGGCGTCAGACCACGGGCACGGCCGCCGGCCCCCTTCTTCCTTGTTTTGCGGAGGAGTGCTACGTCCGAGGAGGCACGGATCAGCGGTGTAGCCATCCTACCTCGGCGACAGTCCCAGCGCTGCATCCCGGCCCGCGAGAACGAAAGTAAGATTCGGGCCAGCGGCCTACGCTCTGACCCGATTCGTTGAAAAAGGCATCATCGGTTAGCGTAGATGCGTAGAACGGCAGTTCTATATAAATATAAGCGATTTCTGGAGTTCGCGATGGTATCAACGGAACCGCAATGAATGCCTTAATCAGCCCAGGATGCGGGATCCACCCGGCGGCGGACAATAAACCTCGTGGGACGGTAGAAGCCGTCTATGACGATACGAGCGAAGTGGAAGCACTTACGCCTCGTCGTCCAGCTGATGAAGAGTTAGAACAACTTGAGACGGAGGCAACATCCGCGGGAGACACGACGGACCGGGGAGGTCATAACGTTCCCCGCGTGAGAACAGCACGATCCACGACGTTCCAGAGTCTTGAAAGCAGGCGAGGAATCCGCGAGGGCAGGGGCCGCGGACCACGGTGGCCTGAGGAAGGGAAGCAGGCTTGATGCTCCCGGAGGACATGTCGGAGCCTTCCCATCACCCTCAACCGGGAGGCGGGAGAGCGATCATGGGACGGAGGGTTTGGAGTCTTCAGCAAGGCTCGGCCGTGTGGAAGGAGGTGGTTAAAGGACACGGCCGGACACTATGGACACCTTAGTGCAATGGCTGAATCACCCTTCATGGTAGAAGTCTTCATGCCACCCCCTTCAGTGAGTCGAGTCACCACAAGTGGGAACGATTCGATGGAATCAAAGATCCGTCGACCACCTCAATACTCCCACAAAAATCAAATGGGTTACATGGGTGTCGGGACCACCGTACGTCTGGGGCTTGGCTACCACACTAAAAGGCCCGGCCTTGGCTGGTTTAATAGAATTCCGCTTAAGTGATCTCTTACGTTCGGAGGCGCATCCATTGCGTTCGTCTCACTTCATCGGGCAGGCGTGCTGACAGGGTTACCATCTATTGATCAGCGGGGCTCGCGGGAAAGTCTGAAGTCCCTACGTGCAAAGATTCAACGCGAGTCCACGAAGATAGACATGCAGATAAAAAAATTCGCCAATTCTTTGCATTCATTCTTTGGAGTTAGGAGTGCGATCGAAGGATACGATATTTTCAGCTCAAGAACCCTCAAGCAAGCATAGTAGAGGTGCTCACAAAAGCGAGTATATAAACGGCGAAGAAGCCCTCATATCAAGAAGGAGGCTCCTTTACCGCAAAGAAAGTGGGACGAGATAAGCAGCGAGGTGAAGCCCACACAGACAAAGCGTTCGGAAACATCCCCCGAAAGATGGAGAAGCGATCCCCCAGCGTGGAAACCTCGAGGATCGTGCGGGTCCACCGCGGTCGAAGGCGGCGGCGTTATTCGCCTCGGCGGTTCTCCCCAAAAGCGACCTCGGTGTCCACGGGTCCTACATGAAGTGCAGGCAGGCGGTTCCTAAGGTGGCTAACTTTCGAATGAAATGGATAATGCACGAGAATGACGCGCAGTAATGCGAATTCGCAGGGACTATGGACCTTAGCCGCGGACAAGCTGTATATAGCTAAAGAGAGAAATAGAGTACTTAATGGCGCGGATACCCAGGCGTTTCATATCTCGAGATACTGGGAGCCCGAATCAAGCGGAACCAGGCTGACTGTGTAGTAGGCCGTGACGGCGACTCAGCACCAGCCTTGGGAGAATCCAAGTGATCTCGGGAGGATTCACGGGAGGAGAGTCTAGTTCAGCCGGAAAGCCCATCTGCTTGCGACGTAATTCGTGAATAGGAAATCAATCGGTATCAAGCGCCGCGACTCGACATCCATCACATTCTCGACTCGGATGCGGAGGGATGCCAACACCCCATGACGACCCATTGGTGGTTTGCGCAGTGTGGCCAACAAGGCGGTTCATCGGGTTCTAGTTGATACTTGGAGTTCGGTGACACCATCTTAGCGTCATTAGCCGATAAAATAGACCTTGGGAGAAAAGCGGAGCTGTCGGCCTGTCTGCGGGGGTTTTACGGGAAAATGTATTACCTTTGGGCTGGTCTGGTAGTGCTCACCACAGAGCCCCCTTGCCCGAGCAGCGACAACGGCCGAAGTTCACTGTTGTAGACTCCCCATCGACATAATATGTTGTTAGGTAGACCCTCTCTCAGCGCCAATAAGGCCGTCCCTCGCGTACCACGCAATGTCGGTTCCCAACCATACGGAGTAAGGATAGTTCGAGAGATCAACGGGTAGCGAGTGCTACGACCTCCATGAAGCAAAGCAATCGACAAACGTGAATGTGGGCGAGCTTGACATGCGTGACGAGGTGCTCACCCAGGCGAGCCCTCGAGAAGAGCTAGAATCGGTATCATTTGGATGGCGACCCGGAACATCGCCTATATCGGCTCCAAACTAGCGAGGCCTTAAAGCCTCCTTACTCGGTTTTGAGACAGAGCGAGAACGTCTTATGGAAAGCCTGAGGCGGACATGGGAGGAATTGACCTACGGTAATCACTCATAGTGAACGCGGCCCGTCCTTGAGCCCGATTGTGGCGGGGAGCCGCGGGAATGTGGCCATCGATGAGGGGTCGACGGCTCCTCCAGGCGGGGCTTGATCGGGGAGGTGGAGTATCTGAGTGGTTGGCAAGCGGGTGTAACTCGTCAGCGAATGGCGATGGCGACTACGTATCGACTTCACGGAACATAAGCAAGCGTATGCCCGAATGGCGACTTCGGCACCAGGGGATCGACGCCTCGCTCGTGGAGCGCCACGGCTGGTCGCCAGACTACCGGTTTATGGATGCCTTTTCCGGCTACAACCCGGATCGGTATGGACCAGACTGACGAAAAGACCTCTCGTTAAATCCGCGGCCACGGGAACTATTGTTATCGGGGTGATGCCGTTTGGATTCGAAACGCGAGAGCCACACACGGAGGTTGGTGAACGGATGTTGAGAAGCGGATAAGGCGCAACGCTGGAGTATGCATAGGCGACATCGCTGGTAAAATCCACCGTAGACCTTCACATCAGCTCATCTCTCAGGCGTTCCGATACAAGTTATAACATGAAGCTAAACCAGGCGTGCCTTGGCGGCGTGTCGGTAGGAAAAGGTCTGGGTTTCGTAGTAAACCACGGGGAATTAGGGCAAATCGAGACAAGATAAAGGCGGTGCTCAGCATGCGTCACCCTCTGATATAAAGTACGGTAGCGACGGGGAGGATTGCGACTTTGTGGGTTCGTATCCAGGGCATGTGATAAATGCCAGCCTTTCTTCCAAGTTCTGAAGAAAGCCTTTCAATGGGATACAAAGTGTGAAGAAGCATTCTCAGCTACCTGAGTTCCCCTCCCATTCTAGTAAGTCCTGTAGAAGGGGAGCTCCTTACCTCTTATGCTGTGGGTGTCGAACTTTTCAGCAGTTCTTGTCGAGAGATAAAGAGAGTTCAGCACCGAGTTTACTATTCTTGTAGAGCTCACAAGAGGAGCGGAGGAGGTACCAAGAATGGAAAAGTTAATTTTGGCTCTAGTAGTAGCTGGAAGCTTAGCCTTGTAGTATTTAGGGCTCATACCATAGAAGTTCCAGCGAATACCCCGATGAAACAAGTGTTGCATAAACCGAGACCTCGGAAAGGCGTGAAGTGGGCAATAGAATTTGGCGAGTTCGATATCGAATCTGAGCGAAAATTGCAATAAAGGGCAAATCTTGGCGACTTCGTCATGGGTTATCAGCGGAACCCTTCAGGGCGCCCAACAACAGCCGACCTCTCCACTTGGAAACTCTGTAGATGGAGCTTCGAGCGCGAGGAGTGGAGGCCGAGGTCTTATCCTAACTTCCCGTAAGGAATAGACATTGATGCGCACTCAGATTTGGATTCCATACTTCCCAGCCAATGGCCAGGAGTATGGGGCGTCATATGCGAGGCCCGACCTAGCCCATTCATTAGAAGTCGACCAGCTAGAGGTCTACAGTGACTCCCAGCTGGTGGTCAGACAAATAGAAGATACCTATGAGGCCAAAAGTGAAAGGATGATTCTATACCTCAGAAAAGTTCGGGACGTATTAAAAATTCGTGTTGGTTCGAGTCAGTATGTCCACGGACGAGAGAACTCCGTGACGCCTTAAGCGAAGCTGTACTGACCTCACAAGAAGACCTCGGTGGTCTCGGCCTGTCGAATACAGGCGGAACCCTCATCGTCTCTATGCAGGTGGTTGCAGGTCGGGTCCCGGCAGGCTTGGATGGAGCGTTGGGATTATATTATAGACGAGCTGCAGGGCATTTAGAAAGAGAGCGGCTAAAATAAGGCGGAGTACGCTGGGTTTACCAATCACAAGGGAAGCCTCTACAAGCGGATTTTCACCTTTCCTTAAATGCATCGCGGGGAGAGACCGCCGTGCGTCTTTGAGAGAAGTACGAGGGCATATCACGGGAATCATATCGAGCTGAGCATTAGCGGGAAAGTCTTGAGGCGGGAATCTGCGGCCTCTGATACTCAAGATGCAGCAGGCCTGGTCGAAAATGCGAGAATGCCGAGGGGCACGCGAGATCTCGCCTCCCATCGGAATATACTTGTCGATCCTGGCCCTGGCCTTTCAACGATGGGTTTGGACATCTTGGGACCCACTGCCCATTGGTAAGGGTCGGTGCAAATTCTGTCGTCGCGAGTGGTTAGCACAGTGGGCGAAAGCGAGAGCCCTTAGCCACAATTCACGGTAGAAGATCGCAATTTTGTGGTGAGGCCATCATCAGGGTTTGGTATTCGAGAGCCACAGTATCGGACAACGGAAAACGGGTTAAATGACGCCAAATTCGAGATTTTGTCTTAGAGCTGGAATTAAAAATTATTACTCATCTCAGCCTTTTATGATCAACGGACGGGCGAAGTCACTATCGGAACCCTTAAAGCGCCTTGAAAGCCAAATTAGGAGGCCTTAAGGAAGTGGGTAGAATGCCTCCTAGAGGGTACTATAGGCCTCTGAGGATGACCGCAGTCGACAACCAGGAAACCCCATTTGCCCCAGCCTTGTTTGTGTGGCCAGATTGAAGAATTAGGTCGCGTCTCCGGGGATCGAGTTAGCATCGGTAGAACACAATGGCGAGGCCCATACGTCTAAATTTAGAACTCTAGATGAAAGCGAGAGAGCAGGGCTAAGGCGTCGCAGGAGGATTATCAAAGGAGGCAGCAAGGTATTATAATAAAAAAGTCAAACCCGGGGAGCTATATGTAGGGTGATTTAGTCTTAAAGAAACCACACGGCAAGGAGGCAGGCGCATGGAAGCTGGGCTATTTGGGAAGGTCCTTACATCATATCCTCGAAATTAGTCGGGTAGGGCAATTATGAAGCTCGAGACAGAGGAAGGAAAAAATCTTCGGCATACATGGAATGCACGGAACATCTTAAGCGTTTTACCCATTAGCATCGGTTTGTAGGTTAAATAGAGCCTTGTTAATCCTTAGGTGGCGAGTTGAGCGTTCGTAATTATGTTGCATGGCGTCGAAGCAGGTTCGGATATATACAAAATCGAGAAAAGGGCACAATAAGAAGGTTCATATACATAAAAGGAAAAGTTTCTCTTTATTCCAATTGAACTACATTCAATTACAATCAATGGTGTCATCGATTACATCTCGGAAACACACAATACAAGCAATTCCTTAAAAAAAAAAAAAAAAAAAATAAAAAATAAAGAGGCTGAAGGAGAAAGAGAGAATGAAAGAAGGAGAAGGGAAAGGAAAGAAGTGGAAAGGAGAAAGAAGAAAAGGGATGGAAAGAGTTTGTGCGGAAGGAAAGGGAAAATGGGAGAATGAGATGTGGAAGAAAAGATGAAAAAGAAGGAGAAGAAGAAAGGAGGAAGGAAGAGAAAGAAGAACAGAAAATAGAGGCGGCGAAATGCATCGCCCTCTCGAGCATTCCCTAACACGAAGCTAGGGAATAACATGACTCCCATAAAGGGAGACTAGGGAAAAACACAACTCCCACATGTAGAAGAACAGCGGCGATCCCAGATCTTCGAAGGACCCCCGGCGAAGGCGACTAGACTGACGATTCATCGCCCGGTGCGGTTACGCACGGAAGAAAGCAAAATATCTGATATAAGCCCCACAATGATAAACGCCATTTATAAGGCCAAAGCACTCAAAAAGTCACTGAGCGTTCCATTCTCCATCAATCCAGCATTAAAGGCGTTCGCACCTTTCCGAAAACGCGAGAAGTCGAATGGGCGCAGCGGTCCGATCAAGCAGTACGTGCGGCCCGAGGGAGCCCGATAGCTCGCGGCGAGCTCATCTCACCACTGCACTTACGGTACGCGGCGCACCGGTCGAGATCAGCAAGCTATATCGCCGCCGGCTACATCGCCGCACCGGATGGAACGCCACGAGGCCACGGCGCCCGAGCCCGTGCTTCGCTGGCGAGCTCATCTACACTTGCAGGCCCGCGGCGCCTCGAAATCCGGACCATTTCGGGCTACATTGCCGCTTTCATTACGTCGCCGCTTTCGGCTTCGGCAGCCGCCAAGGCCATAGCGCGGGAGCGGCTGACTCGGTGGCCGAGGTGATCCCGCCGGCTAAGCTACGCTGCCTGCTTAGTCATATCGACTCCGGCCCGGAACGGACGCCACGAGGCCGCCGCGAAACATCTGATTCGAGGCAACAGCCAGCGGAGCCCAGTAACTCACTCGGCGAGCTCTGCAAGCGTGCGTGTGAGCTCTTCCGTGATTCACGTGGAGCCGAGCTCTGCCCTAGCTGACCGCGTGGCGAGCTCGGCCGGTTCCACATGGGCGAGCTACCTTAGCTGACCGCATTGACGAGCTCTTCCTAGAAGTCACATAGGCCGAAGCTCTGCCCAGTTCGCATTGGCAGGCTCTTCCAGCGGTTCTGGGCGGAATCCTTGGCTATTCATAGTGCGACTAACAGCGATTCCACATGGTGAGCTGCCTTGACTATTCGCATAAACCAGGCCCCTCCCGGCGGCTCAAGCTTCATTTCGGGCAACTCTGACCAATAGAGGCCGCAACTCACATTGGCCTTCCGTGATTCATCGCGAAACACGACTGAATCATTTCAACTCATGCAAGTCAGCTGATGGAGGTGAGCCGCCCAAGATGACGAGCTCTACCAAAAATAGGTCATGCAATCTAAGGAATCAGTTCAACTCATGTGCAAGTTAGCTGGAGTAGGTGGGCCGCGAGATGGCAGGCTGCGCGAGTAGATCATGCGACCCTAAGGAATCAATTCCAGCTCATGCGAGTGTTGATGGAAATTGGAGCCACCCCGAGATGGCCGAGCTCACACTTGTGGAGTCATGCATCTAAGGAGTCCCGGATCGGCTCGGGCGAGACGGAGTCATGAGACCCGACTCGATTTGGCGAGGCTCGCTGTCCACAAGCCATACGGCTTAGGAATCGGGCCGTGCATTACAAATTAACCACGAACCTCGGCGACTCATTTTGGCGAACAATTGCTGACTCGGACCCTCGGTCGGGCCGCTGAATTCCTTGAAGAAAGCGAAAATACTACGGTGAGCGGACGATAAAAGGAATATTTATTAAAGGAGAGCTACATATAAGACCGGGCGGGTAAAAGGGAAGCAAGTGTACATAAAAAGAAAAATATAAAAAGTCGATTAATATCAGTGAGGGCGAGAAATGGCGTCACGAAACTGGCGTCGGCGGGAAGACGACGATGAAGAGGGAATGGGCTTGGCGGAAGTGCTAGTTCTTGAGAATAATTTGCGAGAAGACTCCTCTGCCTCCTCAAATCACTTGGGAGATCAGTTGAAGTCAAGTCTAGGTAGGCGTTCTGACGCCTGGCGAAGCGGAGCCGCAGGCCAGCGAGCCGGCTTAGTCCCTCGATCTGCTAATAACGCATCATCCGCCACGAGCGACCCGAGGATATTTCTTTGGTGAAGATCCCAGCCTTGTCCGCGACCTCCTCATTCGGCCGCTCCGTCGAATTCTGACCTCGGAGGCCTCCACGATAGGCAGCGTCAGCGGCGCCACGGCCTTGGAGGCCTCGCCGCGAGCCACCATGGCTAGGCTCTTGTTCACTATGTATGAATCGCCATTGGCGCCTGCGACTCCTCTTGAGACTCCGCGGCTCGCCCTAGGGATGTGAGCTCATCCTAACCGTCCCGAAGCTCGTGCGGGAGGGTGGCCCATCCGGGTCTCGATCCTTATCGTCGGGCGCAGCTTTGGGGCCTCACCCCGGACCTTAGAGCTCTCCTTCAACCGCCATGCTTCGCCAGAGCTCATCCTCTCTGCTTTCCGCCCGACGGCCAGACGCGGTATGCTTTAGATTAAGTCTCTCCACCTCTTCACATACGCGCCCTGCTCTGCAAAATGGTCCGCTTTTAGAAGAAAGAGATACCGCCTTCGCCTTATAAACTGCCGATTTACATGCTTTTCGTTTAGTTTGGCCTTATCACCCGTGATCTTCAAAATGAGTGGCTACTCTACACATCAAACATGAAGTCAATATCCAACACAGGATCAACTCCGGAACAGACACTATCGTACTGTGGATCTTTACCGAGGTAACCCATGTGGATAGGAACTAGAGCCTCATCAACGAAGCAAAGGCTTCGACCTCCTCTGGGCGTCGAATCCTTAAGGACTGACTTTAGATCGCACTCCGTCGCGAAGGTCTGAAGATTGGAAGAGCAAAGAGTCCATCTTCGCCAACTTTTGATTCCAGATTTCTTCTCTCTTAACTCTTCCACCCTTCCGAGGAGGTGCCTAGCACTCTCCGGTTGGCTGATTCCGCATCTGTAATAGGCATAACTCGCCAACAAATGTCGACGGCTCCATCCAAGAGATTTTTTGCCTACAGCAGGCGCTTAGAAGGGGGGAAGGAGAGCTCGTGGACTTGGCTTTAGGAGCCTCGCCACAGGCGATCGCGCCTCGTCCGGCTTCAAGCAAGAGAAGTCGAAGACGCCCACTTCGAACCTTGACCAAACCGTCGATCCTTCTCGTTGGAGCCCGATTTTTTCTGCTTTCAGACCGGCTTCCGAGACAAAGTGCTCCCAATCGCAACCAAAATTTCTCCCTTTAGTAGGAGTGGGTCATACGTACTTAATGGGAGAGACTCCTATGGCGGAAGGAGGCAAGGGCCTCGGGCGTAGTAGAACGTGCGCACTTCACTTTCGACGCACGTGAATGTCCGACGACACCCGCATAAAGACGAAAGCAGACATTCCGCCAACGCCGTAGCTACAACATTATCTTCAAAAGACTAAGGCTTCAAGTCGAGCACCCGGAAGCATGAGAATAATGCAAAATCGTAAATATTCAAAGAACCTTCACGGTTATTATACCGAAAAATGTGAGCAACACTCACGAAGATTATCGTGGTCCACACCGAAAGCCCGTGAGTGCTCGCCCCTTTTGGTTTCTAGCTGGGATCATATTCAGCGCACCATCAATGAAGAAATAGCCCCTTCCACGACCTATGGGAGGAAGGAAGACTATAGATCACTGCAGGAGCCCTGTGGCGCCCGGAGAGTCAGTTGAAGCCCTCTCAGGGTCTCCTTGGGCTAAAAAGATGTGAGGAGCAAAGCCACACTAGGAACGCCAGCCTCTATCCCTAAAAAAGGCCAATAGGCCCACCAAAATACCTCAACCGTTGGGAGCGAAGGGGAAGGACAAGACACAAATGCTGCAACCCTTTCAAGGAAGGGGTGCAAAGTGGAAAACGGGTTCATTATCAAAGGCAACCTCAAAGAAACATACCATCCTGCACTTGCTATACAAAGTCAAGACATCGTGGGTCCATACTGAACGCCGTGAGGAGGCTCATAACGCTCAACAAAGGTATCCTATTACGGCTGACCGACCTCGCTAGGTCCCATGCAACAGGTGCGTGAAGCTTCTTTTCTTATACTGACTGCAGACGGCTAATCGACCCCCGTGATATTTAATTAGGTTTATTTCCTTATCCTTATCCAAGGGAAGAGGAGGCGCCTAGAACCGCTTTTCTCGCTGTCCAACCACGGCCGAACGGCCGAAAGCATCCCTAACCCGTCCAGAACCGGCAACAACTGAAGAGTCATCACCAATACGTAAAGAAGAAGAGCGACCCGGACCCATAATAATAAAAACGAAATCTAATCAATTTAACCCTAGCGCCTCGTCGTACCAATCGAAGAGAAACCAAAGAGGTAGAGACGCAGTGGTCCCAGGAATAAGACTAAGAAGTTACCTCAGAAAATGCCGTAAAGACTCTACACAAAAGGGTCAAAATGTGAGAACTCGAGCAAATAAAGTACGAGATCGCATGAGGTCGAGGACCGTAGAAGCACAGACAAGAGGGGAGGTCTCACAGAACCGAAAGAAACTTAGAAGAGGTAGGGGAACGAGTTCAAAACCCAAGAGTCATCATTATCATTGAAGACATATGATCATTGACTTTCTAAGCCTCCTTAACTAACCCAACCTCAAACAGACACTTGGAAATTGCATCTGATGCAAGAAACGATACAGCCCTTGCCCACATACACCGTACCCAAGGGCTGGGGGGCAACTGATAGGGTTTGAAAAATGGGCTCGCAGGCCCACTCACCAAGCCCAAAGAAGTGGCACGCCCAACGCAATTCGTACCCTCTTCTGATCAAATTTGAAACGGCGTCCGCCCGCTAGGTCCAGCGATCTATCTTCGGGACGACTAGAAGGTCCCATATCCTACAAATCGTAGATTATATTTCGCCAATACGTAAAATAGAATAACCCTAACAATATATCATCCCGTCAACTGTTCAAATCTTTATCAATAAGGAAAGGAAAATAATAAATATCATCACCTGGATCTCCCCAATATGAAGGGAAGATTATCTCAAATAAATAAAATTTCTTTCTAAATCCATTACCAAATCCGATTATCGATAAGAAAATCCCATCCAATGGGAACAAATCCTAAGGTTACAAATTCAACCTGTTGGACATCTACTATAAATACATGGTAATACCCTGGGGTTTATGAGTTGCACGACTTACACATACTCATATGCAAATGATATACAACACATTCGCCTCTGCGCCTCTTTCCCAAAGAAACCGACTTAGGTCGTGGAGCGGCCACTCTGGCACAGCCCCGCCTCGACCCCTTCTTCCTTGCTTTTGGTAGAGAGGCTAATACCCAGAGCCCTGCATCAACAGCTTGCAGCGATCCTACCTCAAATTAACAATCCAGACGCCGCATCCCCAAATTTCACAAAACAATCCGGTCTCGCCCAACGACCCCTACACGCTCCAGCCTGAAGCTCCTGCTTGAAAGGCATCACTTCACACGTTTTTCCAAGGAAATTTCAAGGTTTTAAGTAAAACAAAATCTTAAAAAGGAAAAATATTTATTTTTGCTTTATCCATACATCAAAAGGAAAAACAGGGAAAAAAAATAAATAGAGGTTTTTTTGGGGAAAAAAAATCTCTTTTTTGAGGGAAAGTTTGAAAAACCAAACAAACAAAAGTGATTTGTTAGTTTATTGGAAAATCCTTGTTATAAAAATACAATGTAAATGTTTGAAGCTATGGCTATTGGTTGTGAGTTTCCTTGTGAGGAATATATGATAAGGAGATAAGCCTATTAGGCTAAACTCTACACTCATTTTGAGTTTGTACCAATTTTTTTGTGGTCTTAGGAAATTGAAAATTACGATACAGAGAAGTTTTGTTTAAGGAGTTTGGATCTTAAGCGATACCGTTTGTGACCCTTCCAATCTTTCCTAGGAACTGAATATTTTGTCTACGGAGGTTGGTTCTAGCATGGGTTTCTATACCTCATCAATCTTTCCTAAGAATACTCTGTAACACATTATTTTCAATTATTCTGATAATTGGTTTTGAGAAAAGAAAATTTGACGAAATTTTTACAAATTTCTAGAGAAATTGACTCTGATTCACACAATGATGTTCCATATGCATCTGCCCAAGTGGCGATCCCTACTGTGGCACAAGCGCCAGTGATGCCTACAACAATGCCTATCTCTATCTCACTTGGAGAAAAACCAAAGAAATTCAATGGACTTAATTTTAAAATGTGTCAAAAGAAGATGTTATTCTACCTGACCACCTTGAATCTTACGACATTCTTGATTGAAAATGCTCCTAAGCTCAAAGATGATGAGCGCAATATCCAAGTTATCAGTGTTGTAGATGCTTGGAAACATTTTGACTTTCTATGCAGAAACTACGTCATGAATGCTTTGACTAGTTCTTTATACAATATGTATTTAGATAAGAAAATAGCCAAAGAGCTATGGGAATCACTAGATCAGAAATATAAAACTGAGGATGTTAGGGCCCAGAAGTTTGTCGTGGGCCATTTCCTCGATTACAAAATGGTAGAATCCAAGACCATGGTCAATCAAGTACAAGAACTTCAGGTGATCCTCCACGAGATCCATGCTAAGGGAAATCGATGGGTGGAGCAAAGTTTTCTAAGTCATGTGCTATTATCGAGATGTCATTTCCAATTGGAAAGACTTCAAGAATTACCTCAAGCATAAAAGAAAGGAAATGAGCATCGAAGATATGATTATTAAACTTCGCATCGAAGAAGACAATAGAGGATTTGAGAAGAAAGGGAACACAATCACAATGAGGCTATAACTTTCGTGTCATGTCAAGGTTCCAAGTTCAAGAAAGCCAACAATAAAGGGAATGGCACTAAGTTGGGAATCTCCAAGAAGCTAAAGTTTCAAGGAAAATGCTTCAACTATGGGAAGTAAGGTCACAAATCTAAAGATTGTAGACTGTCAAAGAGGAACAAACCCAAAGAAGCTAATGTGGTTGATGACATCAGCAAAGATGTGTATGACATTGACCTCACAGCAGTAATCTCTGAGGTGAACTTTGTGGGATCTAACCCTAAGGAATGGTGGATTGATGCAAGTGCAACCTGCCATGTGTGCTCTGACAAGAAGAAGTTCTCCACATTTGAACCAATTGAGATTGGGGAAAAGGTGTTCATGTGGAATTCTGCCACTTTAGAAACCAAAGGCCAAGGAAAAGTGGTCTTGAAGATGACATCTAGGAAGGGATTGACTCTAACCAATGTTTTATATGTACCTGAAATTCGCAAGAACTTAGTGTCTAGCTCATTGCTAAATAATCATGGATTTCGGTTCGTGTTTGAGTCAAATAAATTTATTTTTTCAAAGAGTGGAATGTATGTCAGAAAAGAGTATATGAGTAATGGCATGTGGAAGCTTAATGTAATGACTATCATTAAGTCAGATATGAATAAACCTAGTACTTCTACTTATATTCTTGAGCTAGAACATGTTAATTATGATACATTGCGTAAATTAATTAACTTAAATCATATACCAACATTCCAAATTGATTCAAAACATAAGTGTGAAACTCAGGTTATAATAAACTAATAAGTGTCATTTTTCAAGTGTTGAAAGAATACAATGAACTTCACTTTAATCCATAATGACATATGTGATTTGAAATTTGTATAAACAAGGGGTGGTAATAAATATTTTATTGCCTTTGTTGATGATAGCACTGAGTATTGTTATGTGTACTTACTCAAAAGTAAGGATGAGGCAATAGAGAAATTTGTTATCTATAAAAACGAGGTTGAGAATTAGCTCAACAAGAAAATTAAAATGCTAAGAAGTGATCAAGGTGGTGAGTATGAATTGCCATTTGTTGATGTTTGTGCTTAACATGGATTATACATGAAACCATAGCATCTTATTCACCTCAATCCAATGGAGTGGCTAAGCGAAAGAATCGCACTCTAAAGGAAATGATGAATGCAATATTGATAAGTTTTGATCTACCACAAAACATGTGGGAAGAAGTCATTTTGTCTGCTAATTACCTTTTAAATAAGGTACCTAGAAAGAAAGCAAAGAACACTCCATATGAGTTATGGAGAGGACGACAACCATCCTATAAATACTTGCAAATGTGGGGATGTTTGGCCAAAGTGGTAGTTCCTCCACCTAAAAAGGTGAAAATAAGACCTAAAACTATTGATTACATTCTTATTGGTTATGCACATAACAATACTGCTTATCAATTTCTTGTCCATGAGTCGAATGTCCCTGATATTCATAAGAATATGATAATGGAATCAAGGAATGCATCACTCTTTGAAGATGTATTTACATGTAAATCCAAAGAAGAGCCAAGTTCATTGAAACGAGTGCTTGAGACTATTAACAAAAATAGTCAGGATCAAGATAAAGACGGTGAGGTAAAACTTAGATGCAGTAAAAGAGCAAGGATAGAAAAATCATTTGGTCAAGATTTTCTGACATATGTGCTTAAAAGGGAATCTCAAACTTTCAAAGAGGCAATGAACTCTACAGAGAGTCTCATGTGGAAAAAGGCCATTCAGAGTGAAATTGATTCCATACTGTATAACCATACTTGGGAACTGATGGATCTTCCGCCAAGTTGTAAACCTTTAAGTTCCAAGTGGGCTTTCAAGAGGAAATGAAAAGTAGATGGATCAATTGACAAGTATAAAGAAAGACTTGTGATCAAAGGCTACAAACAAATTGAAGGCTTCGATTATTTTGACACATATTCTCTTATGACGAGAATAAATTCCATAAGAATCATGCTTGCAATTGTTGCCTTAAGGAACCTTGAAGTACATCAAATGGATGTGAAAACAACCTTTTTTAATGGAGATTTAGATGATGAAATATACATGGAGCAACCTGAGGGGTTCTCTGCTCCGAGACAAGTAAAGAAGGTCTATAAATTGGTGAAATCATTGTATGGGCTAAAACAAGCACCAAAGCAATGACATGAGAAATTTGACAATGTCATGATATCACATGACTTTAAAATTAATGAATGTGACAAGTGTCTGTATATCAAAGACATAGAACATGGATATGCCATTATATATCTGCATGTAGATGACATGCTTATTGTCGGTAGTGATGATAAGATGATTACATCTACTAATAACATGTTGAATTCAAGGTTTGACATGAAAGACTTAGGACTTGCTGATGTTATATTGGGGATAAAAATCAAAAGAACATCAAATAGACTCATTCTAAGTCAATCACACTATTGACGATATTCTTGGAAAGTTTGACAAAGATAATTCTGGTATAACCAAAACACTCATAGATGTAACCATGGATTAAAATGTTGTGAAATATCGACGATATATCGTCGATATTTCGGGTGTCGGTCCATTCCGACATGATATAGGACAACGATAGTCGATTGGGAGAAAAATCGGACTATATCGGCAATATATTGCCGATATATCGGTAACACAACGAAATGTCTATGGTATTATCGACGGGAATCAATGCGTGGAACGATGCGCAAATCGGTGGTGAGATTTGTGCATTATTGGCAATATATCATTAATTATCGCCGACATATCGATGATAAATCGACAAAATAGCCAATATATCAACGATATATCGATGTTGATCCAACCGCTTCTGAGGACATGTGGAAAGCTAAGATTATGGCTACGTTTTTCAAAACCTCCAACGGCTACCGGCAGGATCGTACAAGCATAATTGAATCCGTGTCGATCCAACGGTCAGGATTCAATCTAGCAGTTCTTTTAGGTTCCAACGGTCAGATTTTTTATCTGACGGTGGATTTTGAATATTTGACTTGATCTAATGGCCATAAATGATTTACAACCGGCTACATCAAGATCTAACAGTCATATTTGATCCAAAATCAAATCCAACGTCCATAATTCATTTCTAATGGTTTTTTTTATCAAAAAACAGCTAGTTTGATTCCAAAAATTTTATAAATCACCTTAAAATCACTAGTTTTTTATATCAAACTCACCAATTCTTGTTGATCTCTCTCAAACAAAAAATTCTTCGTGTTCAAGTCTTCCCTTCAGTACATCATTTGTGCAATTTAAGGTATATTTCTATGTTAATTAATTTTTTTTTACATTTGTGCAATTTAGTAATTAATTTAAGTTTATATTTAGATTAAGATTAGGAATATGAAATATGAATATATATTATAATTAATTTACCTTATATATTAACATTTTATCTATTTTTAGATATTTAATATAATAGATTATGAATATGAAATTTAACAAATTATTAACTAATGTATGAACACATTTTATTTAACTTATGATAATTAATATAACTTTATATTTAAATTGAGATTATGAATATGAAGTATAAAAATTTGTTAATTAATGTTCGAAATATGAACATATATTATATATATTTAGATATTTAATATAACTTTAGATTATGATTATGAATATGAAATATAATCAATTGTTAATTAATGTAAAAACACATTTTATTTAACTTATGATAATTAATATAACTTTACATTTAGATTGAGATTAAGATTATGAAATATAAAATTTTGTTAATTAATGTATGAAATATGAACATATATTATGTTTATTTAGATATTTATTATAAATTTAGATTTAGATTATGATTATGAATATGAAATATAATAATTTGTTAATTAATGTACGAAATATGAACATATATTATTTATATTTAGATATTTAAAATAACTTTAGATTTAGATTATGATTATGAATATGAAATATAATAAATTGTTAATTAATGTAAAAACACATTTTATTTAACTTGGTGTTAATTAACACAACTTTACATTTATATTGAAATTATGAATATGAAATATAAAAATTTGTTAACTTTATATTTATTTATTTTTTAGATATTTAATATAACTTTAGATTTAGATTATGATGAAATATAACAAAATGTTTTAGTATGAACACATATTATGTCAAATGTATATGTTATACATTTTATTTAACTTATGATATTTAATATAACTTTATATCTAGATTTGATTTGAATATAAATTGATTACAATTATTAAAGTTTATACGATGGATAGTGTGATGCCCCAAAACTCGGGGGTCCGTTGACCAACCGTCAACCCGCGGAAAACTTGTGGATGTCAAGTAACCCGATACCACACTATTGTGTCCCCTTTATCTAGACCTGCAATTTAACAAAATTGGACATAGTCCGCTTTGTATAGGAGCTCTAAATCAAAATACAACTCAGAGAATAGAGCAATAGCATGACCTATATCTGTGTACAACATCATATCATGACCTCTCCGAGTCCATCTATGAGTAAAAATGACCACATATGGTACATGTACCCATACTCAAACATAATGCACAAGGCTATAATGTCATAGTCCTTAAGAGTTTAATTGCAATACTCTTTACACAAAAACATATATCAAAACAGATTGTTCTAATATATTTACAAAAGTAAAACCAAAGTCACAACCCGACTTTCTTCACAATGGCGGCATCGATTGCTACCGTCCCGCACACCCCAGACCGAAAGGGTCCCACGACGAGGTGAGCAATGTCTAGTAGAGTAAACTCCTACAGAGGCTACTCCCCACCTAAGTGCACATGCAATAGTCATGTCACCAAAAAAACACATTCCAATCAAGATTGGCGTAACCTAGAATGAAATTCCCAGCTACGCACGACGCGACCACCATGTCCCATGTACTGAGTCCTTACCGACTCCATCAAACCCGAGTCCCAACCAACTCTTATCACACAATGCTGAAACCCATGCGTGATAAAATCCATTATTCTTGGATTACATCTAATGATCATATTACAAAACAAATTTCATTTGTTTTCAAACCAAAAATTTTTTGGATGTTCACCTCAATTATCATTTGTTTTCAAAAATCCATGTGTCTTTTATGGGTGGCGAATTTTCCAAGGTCCCACCGCAAGCTTTGCAAACCTTCCCACACTTTTACAGGCTTTCACCGATGGATCCAAAAAGATGACGGAGCTTTCACCCAACACATAATTTAATTTTCCATTTTCAAACCGTGCGACTCAATTTAGACATTGTCCCATTTTTCGAGCCTGCACAATCAACACCAAATGCAGTGTTAATTTACAACCATGCAAACCGTGGAACTCTATTGGATGTCGTCCAAGGTACCGAGTCCACCATCCATTCACCAAGAATGGTGAATGACAACAACCATGTACACACACCCATTTCATGCGATGTCCCCATGCATATGAAATGCAATTATGTCATTTCACACATTCAAGTAAAAACATACACATTCCTACTCAAATGTCTACATGCCAAGGATGAGAATGTGACTCACCCTATCCCATGTCTCAAGTCCTCACCGACTCCCTCACACATGCATATGCCAAGTGTGAAAACCGCCATTTATGTTCCATCAATGACCATTTTTCCAAAACAAAAGCTTTTTATTTTATAAGTCAAAATCCATTTGACAAACTCCAATATTCACTTGTTTTTACCAAGTCCGATCCATTTTTTTGGGTAGCGAATTTTCGGAGTCTCACCGCAGGCTTCCCATGCTTTCCGACACTTTCGCAAACTTTCTTCTCTAGATACATATGTTTAACCAAGAATACCGGGTTTTTCACCCGATGGGGTATCTATCCCTACTTGATATACCCAACACACGTATTTTTCATTTCCTTTTTCTTTTATGCGACCGTGAGACTCATTTTGGACGTTGTTCCATTTACCGAGCCCACCCAATCAACACCAAAAGCAGTGTTAATTTACCAACCATGCACTCACACCAATTTAATGCGATGTCCCCTTACATATGCAATGCAAGATGCCATTGCATGTTATATCATGTCACATGCATAATGAATACTACATGGACAACACAATCCACACTACTTACCGATGTCATGGACAATCACATCACCTGCATATGACTTCCATAAATCATTTCATTCAGGTCAATATATCATGCAAGCATATAGCAACATTCACACTCAACATGTCATTCTATGATCAAGTAATGACACACACAAGCAAGCCATTCAATGGCCATTGCACATACAATTCATCACATGTCAATACGTTGGAGTACACATATTGACATCCACACAGGTCACTACATTATCAAGTACTGGCACACTCACAATCGAGTCATGTCATGGCCATTTTCACATATAAACTTATCTCATGTCAACATGTTAAAGCACACACATTGACACCCAAACACGTCACTCTTAGTCAAGCAATGACACTTGATCCTCAAGACTAGTTGTGGCATAGAGATGCATACAAAACATTCCACACAACAAGCTATAATAGACCACATAATAGTTCCAAACTTAGTTCAGAAACTAGTCCTCTAACAATCCCAAAATCTAGACACAAACCATTAAACAGCCTAAGTTATAGCAGTTCTGAAAAAGGATCATAACTTGAGTTATAGAGGTCCAATTTGGGTAATTCAAAATCCTAACATTAAGTTCTCAAATAGAGCTACAATTTCCTTGAAGGATACTAGTCCAAATTCTCACTTTTTCCTAACCGAAAATCAGTCCCAGTGGCCAGTGGATAGTAGATTCGGCCAAACAGTGCTGTGGCGCCCTGAAAACAAAACCATAACTTGGGTTATAGAGTTCCAATTTGGGTGATTCAAAAGCCTAACCTCAAGTTCACAATTTCAGCTACAATTTTCATGATGGATACTAGTTCAAATTCCCTTTTTTTCTAACCAAAAAGCAGCCCCAAATACTGGACATCATATAGGGTCAAAACATGACACTATTCCCATAACCCATTATTTTGTCAAACAACCCCTTAGGGCATTAAAACTCAACCAAACAGCCCCTATAATGGAAAATAAACCTAAGTAGGAAGAATCTCTACCTCTTTGAGCATAGAATAAACTCTAGGTGTATCACCCTCTTTTTTTTTTCTTTTTTTTCTTAAAATGTCGCGACCTAAATCCCCCTCTCGACCCGAATGGCGGATCCGAACTGGAGTCCAATTTACTCCGACCGTTTTCATTTATCTTGTCAAAAACATTTCATTTGTGTCATTTCATTTTAGAGTTTTCAATTACGCGAAGCATTTCAAATGGTAGGCCCATAAACATTTACTTTTATACAATACGTTTACAAAATGGCACCATGCCTTTACAAAATGATGTACAAAACCATAGTTTAGAGATTAACTCTTTTGTTCACAAAATGTCACATGTTCAAAAAGGATGGTATGCATATGACGGGGTATATACTTATACGCCGCAACTTTCCCTATGACTCACAGCTTGATCTTGCCTTCTTCCTAATTACTCAAACCACGCATAAATAAAAACTACATGCTACATTTTCATGCTTAATGGTTCTATACGCTCTATTTCAATTTTCGCTAACACCGACATGCATTTTTATGTCCATGCTCTTATATCAAACTATAATCATACTTATTCATTTTCACATGCTTTCTGTCACACCCCCACCCCTACTAGCAGGCGGTGTGCCGGCCACCCCACAGAACCCCCAGCCGTTACTTCTAACGACTAGAGAATCTTGTGAAGCAAAGTCGTGTTGCTTGCTGAAAACCCATATAAAATTTTTTTTTTCTTTTCTAAACTTGTGATTTTATAAAATTTCTACAGCATAACAGTTGCATACAGGACATATCCCAAAACTTGTATATACAGTTTACACTTTTAAAACATGACAACCTACAACACTTCTTCAAAAGAGACTCAAGTTCATCACATTTTAAACTATGTACATAAATATACACAACTATACAAGTTCCAAGTATTTTCTTACAAAAGTTAGTTAATATAACACTTATATTAGAAGTCAGGAGAATCCTAATGTCCAGAAATAGTCTCTATGGTCTGCATCTCGAAAGTAGCTTTAAAATAGGAAAATAATGAGCTAAACGAGCCTGAGTGTATGCTTAACAACAACATAAATACAATCATATATGACAAACACGCACTTCGTCACTTTATAAAAGGCTGCTTTTTCTAAAAATGTCTCAAAACCGTAAAACTACCCTTTTACAAAACATTTTAAAAACCTTACTTAGCTTTGTATAAAAGTTTCTAAAACTTTCTTTAAATCATTGCTTATTTGCTTTAAAAGTTTCTAAAACTTTTCATGAAACTACTTGCTTGCTTTGCTTTAAAAGTTTCTAAAACTTTTCATAAAACTACTTGTTTGCTTGCTTTGAAAGTTTCTAAAAACTTTTCATACTATGCTTGCTTGCTTGCTTTAAAAGTTTCTAAAAAATTTTCATACTATGCTTGCTTGCTTGCTTTAAAAGTTTCAAAAAACTTTTCATAATATGCTTGCTTGCTTTGAAAGTTTCTAAAAAACTTTTCATATTATGCTTGCTTGCTTGCTTTAAAAGTTTCTAAAAACTTTTCATAATATGCTTGCTTGCTTAACAGTGGTTGATTTTAAAACTGTATAAAAAATGCTTATAGATCAAGATCAACCACTGGATGTGTTTCTTGCTTATTGTACCCTAGTAAACACGGGAGCCTAGGCTTCAACCGTGCCGATGGAAGGACCTGGGTCCACATCACCTTTTTCGGTAAATATGGTGGAAAGACCTCGTGTCTACATCACCATATAATAGTTAGCGTGCTAACCCTATATACTCCAGTACGTGCCACGGTCCCCTTTAATATGTCATGATGCATGAACTAAGTTTGCCAACCAGGAAAATCTAAAATGCATGAAATGATGTCCTAACTTCACCATGCACTTACGTATCACCGACCGCATGGTTGCTTAAAAACTAGATTTCATTTATTTTATAAACATTAATTTTTGCTTGCTTGCTCTTCAAATATGGTTTTACAAATCAAAACCATGCCGCCGTCACTTGCCGTTCTTCTAAATCACATTGCTTGCTTGCTTTTCAAATATGGTTTACAATCAAAACCCTTGCTTGCTTGTTTTTCAAATATGGTTTACAATCAAACCATTGCTTGCTTGTTTTTCAAATATGGTTTACATCAAGCCATTGCTTGCTTGCTTTTCAAATATGGTTTAATACTTTAAAATCATTGCTTGCTTGAAATATGGTTTAATACTTTAAAACCATTGCTTGCTTGAAATATGGTTTAATAATTTAAAACCATAACATACCGTTGTAAAATGATTTTATAAATATGAATTAGTTTTGAAAAATAGGTTTAGAACACTCACATTTTCGGTTACAAAACTTGAGCACGACTCCACATCTTCTCCGTCTTTCCTTTTACCCTACATACTCAAGAGAATACGGCGAAAACATTAATCGTCTGCGTAATTGTGTAAAACTTAACGTAGGCTTACAAAGCGACTATATTGAAACGGATTCGACATCAAAACTTCACACTATGCCCATTAGGTCGCACAATATCATAGAAACCAAATGAACAAACATCCTTTGAGCACAAGCCTAAAAAAACCACTATTTTGGCGCTTTTTTTTTTCACGCACTTCTCCGACTTTATTACCTACAAAAATTATTCAAAAGGTCTTCAAAATTATGAAACTCTCCTGATCATCCTTTATATATCCACGACATCTCTTTAAATTTTTAATTTAAAATTCCTTCTCTAAGGCCCTCAACTACATAACACAAGTTACAACATTTTTGATGCCAAATTGGTTAGCTCACTGGATCACCTACTGTTATTCTTGATTTCTGGGGTCTTAACTCCATAAATTGAAAATGGTTTTTTCACTCATTTGAAGCTATGGTTCTAAGGTTTCTTCTCTCCAATTGAATCACCCAATTTCACCACTCAAACTCAAAAATATTGTATTTTTACATCTAGATTAATTAAATTTGCTATAATTAATCTGTACATAGTTCCTAATTTTTGATTATTTCTCAGAACTTTGTGGGTTATAATTATACACTTCCTTCAAAGAATTATTCTGTGTTTCATTTAATTAGACTCAATCGCCAATTTGATGATGAACTCCTAACTTACGCCAAACACTATAATAACATTCTAAACAGAAGGATAATCCTGTGAGCTACACTGAGGTCACCTTATCCATATTTGGGATTTTAAAAGTTGCACTCTACTTCTTATTCCCTTTCTCAAGCGCTACTGTATCCTCATTCTTATGGGCTCTCAACACCAGAATCACTTCATTTGGATGACAGAACTTAATCTATAGGCAAAACAAAACAAGGGTTTTACAAAATTTTGACAGCATTTCTTTGAAAACCAACATTCTCCTTTTTTTCTTTTTTTTTTTTAACCATTCCTCAAACCAATCCAACCAATCAAGACAATACAAAAACAACCTCAAAAACTAATAGGGACATCTGAAAACCACTCACAAACACTGGTATTGGTAGTTTGAACTTCTTACAACTAATCCTAGGTAAATCTAAGAATCTACACTAAGGTCTACTAATCATAAACCAGAATTGCACCATGATTATCTTATACCAACTAGGGTTTTACTCCACACAACTTCAACAATTTGTAGTTAGATGATCTTTAACAAACTCTGAGGCCTTGAACAGTTTCAAAATTGCCACAAACCCTTAGTAATCCATACAAACCAAACCCAGGTAAACCCAAAAGGATCCATACCTTGCCTTCCTCTCCTTCCTCTTTCTCTTCTCCCTCCTCATGTAGGGTTTTCCCAAATGTTCAGAAATATGAGAGACCACTGGCCCCTTATATTAAATTCCTTCCTTTATTTGCAATTTAAGTCCCCAAAGCTTTTCTTTTTGCAAATCAACTTATGTTATTCTGGAGAATATGAGATTTCCTTTGATTATAACCTTCATATCCTTTAATTAATATATAACTTTACTCCTCTATTCTAAGACAAAATTCCAAAATAATACAAATGCACTTAACTAATAGGAAAGTCTTGGCGCATATACGAGCCCCTACAGCTACACATACCGTACACCCTCTCTCGTGATCTGGCGTTACACTCTTACCTATGAAATCACTGAGATCAGGATTAAATGTATTTCACATGTGAACAATTTTGTTTAACTCAAATCATGAGACTCAAACATTTACTCCCAAGGACAGGTTTAGCTATAAAATCCCATTTACACTAACAAAGTTTGCTATTTCACTTGTTCACATAATTCATTCATGATCAGACCGTCCCATGGAATCGCCCTTTTGTCATCTCATGTTTCCACATCAATTTCCCCGTCTCCATCAAGCACGATGCTACAATTAGTGCATCCCGCCATGGTCATCATTTAAAATGTCGGAACACCATCATGACGATGGCTATCGATGTATCCCGCCAGCGTGGGACATTTTAACAATGCCATACACCATCATGACTTATGCCATTGGCGCACTCGGGCCATGATACGAACAATTTCGTTTGCCTTCATGAGATGTCGATTGGCATCTCGCCATGTCGGCTGCCCAAGATATTTGATCAATCTAAGATCTCAAGAATTGACCTATTTTGCTTTACACTTGATTAATCACTCACAAGCAATTAATCACAAACATTTCAACATCAGTATTTTCAAACTATATGTACTTCAGAATATCATTTCAAGGATATAATCATCTCAAATAATTTATCCAGCCATTTAGTAATTAGCCAACATCTGAATCACACTGCACAAAGAACTAACAATACTTGAATCCGAATAGAGGTCCAATATCCAATCGAAGTCAGTTTGCTTCCTGCTTCTCCTCGATCTCTCGGGCCCTAGGTTAGGTGATCCCCACCCGGTCCCTAGTCAATAATAATTATACCACCTTAGTGGACAAACAATTATTATATATTTTGAGTTAACACAATTTTAACTTCGTTAATCTGGCCAGTTAAGACACAAGCCCGCCTAAGGACTTCGCTTCACCTCGGCGGTGAGGTACGATGCGTTTTTTACTTAGTTTCATTCTTATTTGAAACCCCATTACCCTTTATTTGGGTCTTTAATAATCGCAGATGAACATAGATTTAATGAGCGCAGCATGCAAAATATAAGACGTAGAACATTTCAAGACATTTTATCACTGATCTGCATCAGTACTACTCTTCTGATCAGATTGCACTCAAGACTCTCAACTTTTAAAATTCTTATTCAATTCCCCAGCATGGTACCACCCACTTCAGATCTGGTAATTAATTGCAAAGGGATCTGCCCAGAATGAAGGTGATTTTGCCATTTCACCACAAAATCTCAAATAACTGATCTAAAATTTTATAAGACCATGAACTCCACCATGGAATCCAACTTGAACAACTCCAAAAGTGGGTTATAACCAATACGAACCACCTTTACCCAAGTTTTCCCAAATCAAAAATCACAAAGAGGAAAGCTAGGTTTGATTTACCTTGACCTTTAAATCTTCAGAGATTGATCATCTTAGAAGAAGAAAATGGGAAAAACATCCAACCCAAAGCTTCAGATCCTTCTCTCATTCCCTTAACTTCTCCTTTTCCTCTCCTTTTTCCAAAACTGGATGTCAAGAACAGCCTCTATACCAAAATTTTAAGTCTTAAAATTCATTTAAGTGTAAGGCCATGTTCTGGGCTCACACACAAAATCTCCATTTCTAATTTTTCTCCTTTTTGTCTTCATTTCACTTTCATTTTTCATTTAATTCACTTTAGCATTTAAGCTTATTCTATTCTTGACCCTTAGGTCCTCATTTTACCAATTCCAAATTTGCCCTTTTTACACTTAGGTTATTTTCGGGTTCAATCATTTAATTACTTAGTATATCACATTCAATCATATACTCATTTTCGATCATATAACATTTAACATTTTCATTTAATCATTTATTTAATCTAAGTCCCCATTCACCGATTTATACCCTAAAGATATAAAATTACGAGAAAAATTCAGGTATATTTTTAGTATTACACTAAGAAGTCCTCAGAGACATTTCCTAAACCCAAACCTTGATTTCCCAAACTTTTGCGCTTTCTTGAATCCTTGAAAATCCATGTTTTTGATCATGACGTGAGTCTTATTTAGTAAATGAATCTTATTTTGCCTAATAATTTCACCTGACTGGGGTAAAACTATGATCAAAAGAAGTTTTGATTTACTTTATTTTTTCTTTTCTCCCTCCTCACGCACAGAAAAAAGGAAAATTATCTTCTTTTTTTCTTCCTTTCACCTTTTAACTTATCTTAAGTTTTCTGGATATGACTCACGTTGCGCCACGTGTCCGCGACCCGTTCAGGTCCGTTTTTGCTCCAAAACAATTTATTTTCATCTCGGTTCAAGTTAAATTTATTTTAAATGAACTTAATTTGAGTTATTTCCTAACTCCCGATATTCTCATAAAAATCTCGTCCCTGGGAGTCACTAGACGCATGTTACCTTAAAATCGTGGAAAATCCGATCGTTTCTAATTAGACGGAAAATTTTCAATTAGATTTCAGCATGAATCCAAATCTGAAGTGTCCATTTCACCATCCCGAGATCTAGAAAATTTTCAGTTTCCCGAACCATTTCAAGAATCTTTACTGCTTTTGTTATTTTTCGTAAAAATTAAATTTTTCTCGTTTACCGTATAGTGGAAGTGGAAGCACATGAGGTCAAGATCCGCTGGAAATATTAAAAGACTTATTGAAACAGAACATAAATGGTTTATATATTGGTAGGATTAAAAGTATTGGATTACTCAGTTTAAATTTCACTTATCACATATAGATCCCCACTCAAATAGCAAGAAGTGTCCTAATGTGCCTCCTAAAGTGAAAAAAGAAATGAGACAACTTTTAGTTCAAAGGAATAAAGCCAAAGTAAAGAAAGTTGTAAATATTGAAGAAATTCGAGTTGAACTACGAGGCACAATTGGTAATAGCCATAGACATCTCATTGATGATGATGATGAGGAGGAGGAGGAGGAGGAGGAGGAGGAGGAGGAGGAGGATGTCTATATATATCCAACTGACATGAACCCTGACGAGCGAGCTGACTATCGAGCAACATGTCATGCATCCAAAGCTAGTGAATGGAATCGACAACAAGAAAAAGGGTTTATGAGAGGCAAAAGAAAAATTGATCAATCTTTTAACTTAAATTTATTTTTATAGTATAAACGGATTCACAAATATTTCTAATATATATAATTGTAATAGGTGAGTCGTCACAATCACATCCAACTAATCCAATAAGGCACATGCAAAGATCTCAAAGTATGAGACAATCAGATCCATAACCACTTCTTGCTCCATCATTATACAAATCTTCAGCATCAAAATCAAAGAGTTTTAAAGGAGGTCAATCAAAGAAATGATGGGCCGATTAATCAATAAACTCTTCATATATGAGAGTGTTGTGCCTCACAAAGCAGACTCTCACCACTTCAAGAACATGATTGTTGGTGAACAACAAGCTGGTATGTGAAAATTAGTTTTCAATTTCTAATAACATTATTATCTTACTTTCTAGTTCCAAACCATATAATTATTTACTTTAACTTGTAGGCATGGGAATAGAGCCACCCTCTTCATATGAAATCAAAAACAAATATTCGATATGGAGGAGGTGATATGAAGATTGTGAATCTCCAAAGGGAGAAATTGAAGACCTATGGGTACACAATTATGTGTGATGGATGGTCTAGTCCCACGAAATTAAGCATCATTAATTTCATGGTATATTGTAAGGGAAATACAATTTTTCTTAAGTCCGTTGATGCATCAAAAAATATCAAAGACAACAAATAAATTTATGGTTTTATGAAGGACGTGATAAAAGAAGTTGGTGAAGCAAATGTTGTGCAGACAATGGATCAACATTTGTGAAGGCTGGGAAATTGGTAATAAAGAAGTACAATTTATATCGAACTCTATGTGCAACACACAAGGAAAAACAAATCGGATATATTAGCCGATATATCCGATATCAGTAGTGGGTAAAGCGAAATTTACCATCGATAATTGGTCAACGGCTCGATAAAATATCAAAATATCACGACATATCGTGAGATATTCTAATGTGCGAAAGTGCGTTAAAATATCGGTTTCGATGGGAGAGACGTATATTTGATTTTACGATATATCGGGAGATATATCGATATATCGAGATAGGTTCAAGGATATTTTTGGCATGAATATTGATATAGTAGAAATTAACAAAAATATTTTGAAATTCATGAAAATACTTTGTAAAAGTGTAAAAATGACATTAATAACGAAATATAGACATTGATATTACATTGCTATGGTCTTTCACCACCAAAATGAAGATCGATGTGGCTCCATTGCAACATTTGATGAAGTGGATACCATCTGTGAAGACAATAGTCATACCAGATACTTGCTATTCACACATTGATTATAAAGATCGAACATGTCATGCATAATACCTTTGATTTGTACCATAAACCTCTCCATGGATAGGAAATTCGGTTCACCACATGTTCGTTTGAAACTTGTTACTTTGATATGGAATGTGGAATGGCATTTGTTTAGCATGAGGATAATTTATCATTCCATATTCTTCATCAATGGAAGCCAAGGATTTGAAGAAGGCTATTCATAAATCCATTAATGAGGAAAATGTTATCGTCATTGGATGAATTACTGCATTGAGTGCCAATGCTCATTTGATTCAAACTATTTGACAATGAATCTTCATTGTGATGTGGCATCCTTCAAGTTGTCGAATTTTTACATGGCTTTCCAATGGCTCCAATACCTAGACCAACTCTCCTAAACCCGTGGTCTTCATCTTGTGTAGCATGTGTGAAATCATATTCACCAGTGAATAGACTCAATGGATATTGACTTATTTGTCGATCTGCAATATCTCCACCATCATTTCCAGTATCACAACCATCATTGGTCCCTTTCTCCTCTTGAGCCATCATAGCCTCGTAGTCAAGTACTGCAAACCGGGTCACTACTATGTTCGCACTTGAATCAAATGAGGGTCGAAAAGTAACTGCGGGCTGAAATGAGTCTCTTGTGTCTTGATTGAATTTCTCTATGAACTTCTTCAAATAAAACACGGTCAACATCAACACCAGCTTCTCGAACATGTGCACTAATTCGTGGATCAGGATTTCCATCTTCATCATCCAAATGGAGAGGTTTAACCCATTAGAATAATTGCTTTTCTTATTCTTCACCAAACTCGGCTAAAATGTCGAGTAAATCAAGGTAATTCTTTTCAGCAACTTTATCGGTCTCTGCTTGCATATCACGTATCTTTAGTTTCATGTCATAGTAACAAAAAACTAATTGTCGGAACCTAGGGTAAGCAAGCCAATTTCTTTGTTTTGTATGTATTAGAGCAAATGTGCTCCAATTTCTCTCATATGCTGAAGAAAATGCAATTTGGGAAAGAACTTTAATGTAATAAATTCCTCAATGCGCGGAGCGTGGTTTTATACATGAACCACTATTCACCATGTATAAATTAACATTCAAAATCTAATAATAACATGATAATAGACTTTACTTTTAAAGTTTTAATGAGAAATAACACTAACCAGGAACCATTAAATCTCTTGAGGCTATTGCTACTCTATCACCGAATCCTCTTTTCGCATCTCGAAACATTATAAGCTGTGAATTGAAAATGTACATGTCAAATCGAAAGATAAGTGTAAGGCAAACTAAACAAATTGACCACTTTAGAATTGTAACCTATTGATGTACCTCATTTCCAAATTACCATAAGGCCTTCAAGAGTAGAAGATAATCTTGCAAATACAGAATGTTTTGGAATAACTCAGGGTCACTACTAACTCCAGGTCTATATTGACATCTTGGATTCAAATAATATGCTACAAAAGTAATTTAGAATTAGTATGTGATAAAAGGAAAATAATATACATTAAATGTGATTATGATATCGCGCATGAAGAGGATGTTTGAGGGTTCTATCCCAACGATCTGCAATGATTGTCTTGACCCAATCTTTGGCATTGAGTTGATGTAAATTTTGCTTCATTACCCAAATCAACTCATACACAAATGGCATTGTTGGGACGACTTCGGAATCAATAATGCGAAGAACTATATATAGTGCCTCATAGATTGGATACTAGCTTAGAGACCTTCTCCCACAGCGTATGATCAAACATGAGCACTTCAACCTCATGTCCAATGGTTGATTGACTAAGCTTGTGAGAAGCCCATTCATCACTAATAAATATCTTCTTCAAATCAGCCCTCTTTTTTAGAAGACTTTCTAGGGCCCCCGGAAGCACAATATATCCACCATAGACCTTTCTCATTTCACAACCAACCAACCATGATTGTAGACGGTTGGCATTTGCATTGGTAATTAATTCAACTGCAGCTCTTACCAACGCCTTCAAACATCAAGTCAACGATTATAAGCTGCGCACGAGTCCAATATAAATTGAATACTTCACAGCAACTTTCCCGCCTTCACAAACGTTGATCCATTATATGTAACAATTTGCACAATATTTGCTTTACCAACTTCCTTGATCACGTCCTTCAATAAACCGTAAATGTATTTGTTGTCTTTTATCTTGTCGGATGCATCAACGGACTTAAAGAATATTATGCTTCCTTTCGAATATACCATGAAATTAATAATGCTCAATTTCGTGGGCTCAGTCCATCCATCACACATAATCGTGCACCCATAAGTCTTCCATTTCTCCCTTTCGATGTTCACATAATCTTCCATGTCTTTATACTCCTTATCCAAGTATTTGTTTTTATCTTATACGAGATGGTGGCCTCTATATTCTATGCCTAAGGTGCAGAATTAATGGAATTAATTATCTAGTTTTCAATTATAACATAAGATAATAATTTATTAGAAACTGAAAAGTGATTGTCACATACCAGCTTGTTGTGCACCAATAATCATGTTCTTGAAGTGGTGAGAGTTTGCTTTGTTAGGCGCAACACTCTCATATATGAAGAATTTACTGATTAGTCGGCCCATCGTTTCTTTGATTGAACCACCTTTGAAAAGATTTTTAATGTTCTTTTGTCTTGCTGCCGAATATATGTATAATGATGGAGCAAGAGGTGATGATCCGATTGTCTCACACTTTGAGATCTTTGCATGCGCCTTTGTCGATTAGTCGATTGCGATTGTGAAGGCTCACCTGTTGTAATATCTCAAGAAAAAATCGGCAAACTCGTTTATTTTATCAAAATTAATTTAATTTAAAGATTTTACCCATTTTTCTTTTCCTCGTGAAATCCTTCTTCTGTTGCTCTGCTCCATTCATTAGCTTTTGATGCACGACATCCTGCTCGAAAATCAGCTCTTTCATCAGGGGTCATATCACCCGGATATATATATATATATACATCCTCCTCTTCTTCCTCCTCATCCTCATCATCATCAATGAGATGTCTATCGCGTCCCCCCCATTATGCATCATAGTTCAGCGCGAATTTCTTCTATATCAGCTGCTTTCTTCACTTTTTCTTTATTTTTCTGGTCTAAAAGTTGCCTCATTTCTTGTTTCACTCAATGCACATTCGATACTTTTATATTGTGAATGGATCCGAATGTGATAGGTGATATTTAAAACGAGTGATCTCACCACTCCTTATCACCAAACCACAATAATTGTATATTGTACCATTTCTATTCCCCTCCATATGTGTGCAATATTTCCATACTGGATCTCGGCCTCCAATATTACTTCCACTAGCCATCCTATTAAATTGAACTATATTATTATACAATTCAAAAATGAATTTAGTTTCTATATAAAACTACAAATTTATAATATAGAGAGTATATATATATATATATATAGTATATATATATATATATATATATATATATATATATATATATATATATATATATATATATATATATATATATATATATATATATATATAAATATAAATATATACACAATATTAACTAATATATAACTTAATTTAAAATATTAACTAACATGAAAAGCTAATTAATTGTTCCATTATATCTTTCTCTTAAAGATTCTTGAACTTTTGCTGTTAGGGCTGTTGGAAGTCCAAAAAGAAATCTTTCTTTCCAATAAGAAGCCCTAGCATCATTCCTAGTCATTACTTTGGCTAGGAATACATCATGATACCATTTGAAATCACTAAGAGTTCTGCATTTCAAATTTTGAAGGAGTCTAGAATTTCCCTTTTCAACAAACATCTATTTATAAAATGTTTTGTTATTGTATGAACAAGAGTAATGATCGATCTTGTTCTCCTTTCTTCATTAACACCGGGTTAATATAAAAATTTTTCTTTTCAAGAGAAAATTTTCCCACCAATATCTTAACGTGCTGGCAACCTTATTTAGAAGTAATCGACAGCATTATGATCTTTCTCTATCTAACAACATGCCAGCCTCTCGCCATTTGCATTTCCATTTAAGAACAATCAAGATTTCATGTTCGTGAGAGGCCATCTATATTCCAAGAAATATATCACGCTATTATAACCTGCTTTTGTTTTAAATGGCTTTCTTCAATCAGAACTGGAGGTGGAGGTCTTTGATAAAAAATTTTTTGATCTTTGGTGCCATGTTTTAATCTATTTATTGATCTTCTTTCTTTATCGATACTTCATAAGTGTATCGAAGATCTCATTGTCACTAAGAAATTTATTTGATCTTTAAGTAAAGAGGAAGGCCTTAATCCTATTGTATTTAGCTTTTGAGTTAAAATTTTTATTAAATCTTCATTGTTATTGTGTCTTCCTAACTTCAAAGGTTTTATTGGTTTGAATATAAGATTATCAGTAATCTTTTCTTTTTCAGGTTTTTCAGGTTGTTCTGAAATATAATTTTTTGTAAACATTTTCCCTTCAATTCTATTTAATTGAGAGGAAATTGTTCCCAAAATTTGGTTTGAAAAATTATTTTGTTGTTGAAGACCTTATGTCTTTTAATTTGTACTCCTATTTTCATCATCATTTGAACTTATTTGTTTGAAAGGTGAGTTGTAGTTTCAAATACCTTGAGTTTTGATTTTTATTTCTTCCAAAGGAGGGTGAGTTGATACTATCTTCTTTCGTATAGTACTTGCTTTCCATTCCTTTGGAACATATTTACTTGTGAAAAAGGGTATTTTATTTGATTATTCAAGCATAAATATCAAAAGAATATGTGAACATTGAATATTCATTTCCATTGTTTCCCATAGTTTGATACCATTGTTCTCTAAATTTTTCTTTTATTTCTTTTGATAATTTAGAGAAAAACCATTCTCTTTTTTCTTTATGTTCTTCTGATTTTGCTTCTTTTCTTAGATATTCCTTGTCTATTTCAAACATATTTTCTGCTGTCATCATCATGAGCTGTGCAGGCTCATCATTTGGTGACATCATTTGAGAAATGTTGAGACCTATCTCGGAGAATTTGAATGTTTGTCTGCCCTGTATATTTTAAATCTCACAGTAGAGGAATAATCTACTTCTTCTAGATTTAAATTTATAATTTAACATTTATCCTTCTCGGGAAGGGGTTCTAATTTCTAAAATAAGAATTAGAAGACCTCAGAAAGAAGGAGATCTGTTAAGTTTTCTTTTCTCGGGTTCGTACCACTTGAACATTGCCCATCTTCTATTATGGATAAGAGTTTTGGTTGTTCAATTGGTTTTGAGTCAAGAGTTGTTTGAAATTCCATTCCTAGGGATTTAAAGCTGCAACATTCCCAAGGAATTGGTTTTGGAATTATGACTGTTGAATTTTTCTCATTTGCTTGCCAAATTAAAGTTTGATCTTTCAAAGTAGGATAAAAGGCAATTCCGATTGACTAACAAGCCGCTACTTTATACGCACTGCATACTATAAGTACGCTCCCTGACCTGCATCCATGTCATAATTTAGAGTTTGGATGTTTAGAGTCAAGGCTTTGGTGAATGCTCTTATCATTCATAATAGCCTAACTCTAGGTTTACAATGTGAAATACACCTTGGCCCAAAGGATGTATTTGAGCCCATTGAACTTAGAAGGAATCTTGAAATTTATTATGCCTTGCATCTCTAAGACATATACATATAGGTTTGTCTAACCCTAACCTGGTTAAGGGTTTGGCTGCTACCTGAATAGCTCCTATATGAAGAATTTTGAATTTTTCAATTCTTGTTCTAGATCCTTACAAGATCTGGGTCTACCAGTTTCGTCCCTGCAACCTATTGAATGTGTATTTTCGTAGATTTTGATCCTATAGTCTTTTTGAATCTTGCAAAGTTCCTATTTTGTATAGTTCTTTTATGTTTTGTTTTGCATTTCCTAATTTTGATGTACGTTCCCAATCTTCTATAGAAATGTAAAGTTTGTTTTCAAATCAAGGAGTATTTTCAGATATTTCTAAGAAATTCTCGAATCTCCTTCAAATTTGAAATGCGTAACTCTTAGTGATTTCAAATGGTATCATGATGTATTCCTAGCCAAAGTAATGACTAGGGTTCATTAGCTTCTTATTGAAAGAGATTTCTTGGACTTCCAACAAAATTTCTAAATGAAGAAAAGTTCAAGCACCTTTAAAGATATAATGAACAATTCCATATGATACTCTTTTTCTATGGAGATTTAATTAGTGAAGCAAAAATGAAGGTTCTAAGTTATGTACTAACTTAGACTTCAATTTCAAATTAAGAAAGATCTAAAAGCTTCTAAAAAGATTTCAGATCTTTTGTTCTCTAATATGGCATTCGGGATGCCAATTCCACCTAGTCAATTTTCCAAAAATCAAAATCTTATAGGGATTTAATTTTATAAAAATTCAAAAAATTTAAAAAAGATAATAAATTTAAATCTAAAAAACTCCCTGAGAACAAACAAAATAAAAAACATCATAAGAAAGAAGTTAGATGTTTTAAATGTGGTCAAAAGGGACATATAGCCCCTAATTGTAAAAACAAAGTGAATATTTTATCAGATAATGAAGAAGAATATTATTCAGAGAATAATACTTCATCCTCTGAAACTGATAAATCTCAAACAAATTCAGAAAATGAAAAAGAAATTGAAAAAATAGAAAATTGTTTATGTCAAATAAATATGATAACTGCTGAACAAGAACTATTAATTGAAATGATAGACAAAATTGAAGATAAAGAAACCAAAGCAACATACATAAGAAAAATATTGGAACAACAGCTTAACAAACCTAAACCTAGAATAAACTTATCAAATCTTTATCAAATGAAAGATATAATCCAAAATTATAAAAAGCATGAACCTGCAACCCTACAAGATTTACAAGAAGAAGTTAAACAAATAAAAATTCAAATAAATAAATTAAAAGATTGTACTCAAAACTTAGGTGAAAGAATAACAAGTTTAGAAGAAATCAAAAAAGAAGACTTAATAGAAGAAACAAATGAAGAAGTTGAAACTTTTGTACATAGTATGACTATAGTACAAAAACAAAGATGGTATACAAAAATAACTTTAAAAATCAACCCTAATTACAAGGCAGTTTTAATTGCTTTGATTGATCTCAGAGCCGATTTAAATTGTATACAATAATGATTAATTCATACTGTATATTTTGTGAAAACTTCTCAAAGATTATCACACTAGTAATGATCCTTTGGAATGTTCAATACAAAATACCACAAGGTCATAGTTTCACAAAAATGCATTTCAGATAAAACTTCATTCTTACTAGTCAAAAATATAAGTCATCAAATTGTATTAGGAACCCCGTTTCTAACACAACTTTATCCTTTTCAAATAGATGATAAAGGATTAAAAACCAAGTATAATAATCAAGAAATCCTTTACCTGAGCAAAGGAAGAAGTCAAGAAATAAATCAAGTTCAAGATTTTATTTCTTTACCTCAACAAAACAAAAACATGTAAAATATCTTCAAAAGAAATACAATATAAAAGAATCAAGAAAATTTACAATCGTAACAAATTAAAGAAAGAATAAAATATTCAAAATTGGGAATAAGAGGAAAATCTGTTCTTCTTGTTCAAATGCATTTTGGAATAGAAACAAAGATATGGTTTCATTACCATATGAAAAAGATTTTAATGAAAAACAAATCTAACAAAAGCAAGACTCATCCAAATGAGTCCGTAACTCCTTGAATATTGCAAGAGATTAATGATCTCTTAAACAAAAACTTATAAGACCTAGTCATTCACCATGGAGTCGTGCGCCTTTTATGTCCAAAAGCTTCTTCGTAAATCAAAGAGGAACCTTGCTGTTAGTGATTAATTATAAACCCTTGAATAAAGTCCTACAATGGATTAGGTATCCTATACCTAATAAAAAGGATTTAATTCAAAGAATTTATAATGCAACGACATTTTCAAAGGTTCCGGGAGGAAGTCCGGTTTCGGCAAATTCAAATTAAACTGTATATCGTATACAAACTCGCATTCACGCTCCATTTGGACATTATGAATGGAATGTAATGCCGTTTGGCCTTAAAAATGCTCCTTCAGAATTTCAAAATATGATGAATGAAATATTCAATGAATACACTAGATTTTCTATTATATACATTGATGATGTTCTTATATTTTCAAACTCTCTAGAAGAGCATTTCAAACATTTAAAAATTTTTCAAAAAATTGTAAGAGATAATGGCTTAGTAATCTCTGCAACCAAAATCAAATTATTTCAAACAAATATTAGGTTTTTAGGATTTGATATTCATCAAGGTCAAATAAAACCTATACAAAGAGCAATAGAATTTGCTAACAAATTTCCTGATGAAATTAAAGATAAAACACAGTTACAAAGGTTTTTAGGTAGCCTAAACTATGTAGCGAGCTTACCCAAACTCTTATAGATTTTGATTAAACCTTTATTTCAAATGTTAAAGAAACCCCTTTACCTTGGTCCGAGGAACACAATTCCGTAGTCAAACAAGTCAAAATACAGTTAAGGAACTTCCTGTTTAGGTATCCTTCACTCCGGTAAGCCTTTCCTATTATAGCACGTATGCCTCAAACATAGATATGGTGGATCTAAACAAGATTTCAAAACAAAATTTCAATTGTTAGATTTCACTGCGTTCGAGCTGTCCACAATTGAATTGTTTCATAATGCTTAAAAGAAATTTTAGCCATTGTTTTAGGCATTCAAAAATTTCAAAGTGATGTTTTCAATAAAAAATTTCTTTTAAGAGTTGATTGCAAAAGTGCAAAAGAAATATTGCAAAAAGATGTTCAAAATCTAGTTTCAAAACAGATTTTTGCTAGATGGCAAGCTATTTTATCTGTGTTTGATTTTGATATTGAATTTATCAAAGGTTCTTCAAATGTTTTACCTGATTTCCTTTCTCGGGAATTTTTACAGGGAAAATGAGCAAAAACAAAGAACCCTTCAAACCCACTTCAAAAGCCTCTTATGCAATGCCAAAAACTCAAACCTCAAATCGTTTTGAGGTATTGGGGAAAACCCTTAACCCTTCTTTCCAAACTCCAACTCCAAAATTTGCTTACCAAACAAAAGAACAAAAATTGTTAATTCAAGTTTTAACCTCGATCATATACAAGCCTCGTGAGATTGAAATCAAAAGATTTTCAAAAATGAAAAGTATTTCATTTCCAATCTAAGTACTCAAACCCGTAAATTCCTAATGCCGACCATACTCGTAGATACACGAGTTCGTATTAAATATCTCATGTCATGAACCCTGAGGGTAATGACATTGCTTACTCAAAGTGCAAAATTTTGAAAGTCATAAATGAAAAGGATTGGGGTCAAAATATTTTTACTCATAAAAGATTTTCGAAAGATTTTAATTCCTCAAACTTTTTGATTTTTGCGACTACAAAAATGCTTGGTACCATATGTTTTGTATCGTGCCAAAACTCATTCCGTTTTTTTAACTGAATGAAAGTTCAAAATTCTTTCTAAATTGCTTCGTAGCTGTGCTCTCTCTTCTAATTTATGGCTTAATCCAAATATTTCATTCAAATCACCAAAAGTTTTGATTACTTTAAATCAAATTGTGAAAGCTTTTTCCCTCCTGGAAATAGTTATTCACTTTTCTTTTGTTCTCAATTAAGGATCCCTTGGATTCTTTGTTGGGATTTGTGTACCCACCAATCCCATCCAAGCCCATTCCCTAAGTATTTGGCTAGGGAATTCAAAATCAAACATGGGTCATTCTTCAAAATTTCGTGGCTCAAAGCTTTGATGTCACAAAATGGACTGGGGCTTCCCAAAAGCCCAAGTTGAAAAAGCCCTCAACCTCAAAACCCAAGGTACCTATCTGGTCCCAACCTATGCCTGGCCCAATTTCAAAAAACTCATTTCCTTCAAATTCAACATCATTGGGACATATCTCGAAAAGTCGAAGATGCAGCGAGAAGCCTCAAACTGGCATTTCGGACTGAAGAGAAGAAGATCGATAAGCGACCGATAACTTCCTCCAGTGAGCGAAGACATGTGCTATGGTCTCCCCTTCACTCCCCTTGAATAAAAAAGTTAAGGAGGATACCAATATTTTCAAAAGCCTTTACCTTAGAGAAGGATGGGGCTGAAATTCCAAAACCCGAATCTGGATCTCGTGTGGGACCGAGGTTCAATGAAGAATGGAAGATCTGGACCCACAAATGGTGTGATAGCATCTGGATCATTCAAAAGGTGACCAGAGACTTAATGGGAGTTGTTCCCCACTTTCAAAAAGCAAAAGCTCCACTTGCAGAAGAAGACAAAGTTGCTGACACAAAAGCAAGCAACTCTTCAAAAAGGCAAGTGACTCTTCAAAAAAGCAAGTGACTCTTCAAGGATTCAAAAAGATAGTGACTCTTCAAATGTCACATGTGATCCACTGTGTGGACGTCAAATTTTATTTTCAAGTCCAAAATTTCCTATATAAGGAGGGGTTGTCTCCTTAGTAAGGCAGGCTAAGTTTTAGAGTGAGATAGAGAGTAAGAGAGAAGCTCTTGAGCATGTATCGGCTCGTATTAATTAAAGCTTTTCGATTAAAGCCTTGACAAAGTTTGCCAAGTTTTCAAAGTTGATAAATTTTAATTAATTTGATATTATTTCTTTATTTGATTCAAAATTGCATCTTGTTTGCATGTTTGTTCAAATTATCTTCAACTTCAAATAGTATATCAGGTTTGGAAACTTCAAGCCTCCTGAACCATTATGTAGTGGAGTTCCAACGAGGAAGCAGTCGTTACAAACGCCGTACTTTTGAAGATTTCAAAATTGCATTTCTGCTCGGAAATTTTAATATTCTTGTTCAAAATATATATATATTCAAATTGTTAGAAGGTCCTGTTTAGATTTGGTATCAGAGCCAAGTTCTTGCAAAATTTTTGATTAAATTTACATTTGTATTCTTTCAAAATGTTTTCTTTGATTACTCTCTACAGGTTAGCGTTGGTGACCAGTGTCAGTTGGTCGACCATAAATCCCGGTGAGGTCGGTGGTCCGGTGGTGGTCCCACTAAGTGTAGAGTCAAATTCTTGTAGAAAGGTTAGAAATGTCAGAATTTATCGAAAATTTGTAAGTACTGAATTCGAATACTAGTTCGTCGGGATAGGCAGACAACTTAGAAATATACGAAAATACTCGACAATTTGAAAACAAACTTTACGTTTCTATAGAAGATTAGAGAGCATTGCACATCAAAAAATTGGGGAAATGCCAAAACAAAACATAAAGAACTATACAAAATAGGAACTTGAATTGAGACTGCTAGGATCAAAATCTCTGCTGAAAATACACATTCAATAGGTTAGACAGAAACACATTGAACTATCTTAAGGATCTAGAACAAATTCAAAGAAAAATTCAAAATTCTTCATATACAAGACTATTAGGGTAGCGACCAAACCCTTAACTGAGTTAGAGTTTGAACTTAAACTATATCTTATGTCATCTTGATGCAAGACATAACAAATTCAGATTCTCTATCTGGTTAATGAAACAGATATCCTTTGGGCTAGAGTTGTCTTTTCTTTGGTATCCCAAACCTAGAGTTAGATGCGTATGAATGGTAGAGCATTCATAAGGCATGACTCTAAACATCAAACTCTAAATTATGACATGGATCCTAAGATCCGAGGAACATACTTATAGTATCACGAGTATACTATAAAGTAATGACAGTAGTCTAATCTGATCTACCTTTTGTATCCTCTGCTTGAAAAGATCGAACTTTAATTTAGCGAGCCAAATGAAAAATTCAACGATCATAATTCCAAAACCAATTCCTTGGAATGTTAACACAATCCTCGAGAATGGAATTTCAAACAACTCTTATAGCTCAAACCAATTTGATGGCAAACTCTTATCCATAATAGAAGATGGACAGAAGGAAATATTAATTCATTTTAGACTTAGAAAAGAAAACAACAAGATCTGCTCTTTGATGTTTAATTCTTATTTAGAAATTAGAACCCCTTCCGAAAGGTCAAATGTTGATCAAATTTAAATCTAGAAGAAGTAGATTATTCCTCTACTTATTCAGATTTAAAATATACAAGGCCCCAGACCAAACATTCAAAATTCTCCAGAGATAGGTCTCCAACATTTTCTCAAATGATCTACCCATATTGATGAAACACTGCAAACTCAGTGTTAGCAAATGTGAAAGATATGTTTGAATAGACAAGGAATATCTAAGAAAAATAAAATCGAGGAAAGACATAAAGAAAAAAGATAGTTTTCTCTAAATTATCAAAAAGAAATAAAAGAAAATTTAGAGAACAATGGTATCAAACTATTAGGAAACAATGGAAATATATTCAAATGTTTCTATAACATTTTTGATATTTATATTTCAAATAATCAAATAAAATACCACTTTTCTAAAAATAAATGTGTTCCAAAGGAATGGAAGACAGGTACTAATTCTGAAAAAAAGATAGTATCAACTCACCCTCCTTTGGAAGAAATAAAAATCAAAACTCAAGGTGTTGAAATAATAGCCTCACCTTTCAAACAAATAAGTTCAAACGATGATAGAAAGTAAATTTTAAATTAAAGATAAGATTCTTTAACAACAAAATAATTTTCAAACAAATTTTAGAACAATTTCCTCTCGATTAAATAGGAATTGAAGGGAAAATGTTTACAAAAATTATATTGAACAACATGAAAAACTTGAAAAAGAAAAGATTAAGATAATCATATTCAGCAAATAAGACATCTTAAAGTTAGGAACATGATAACGATGAAGATTTAATAAAATTTTAACTCAAAAGCTAAATACAATAGGGATTAAAGACCCTTCTCTTCCTAAAAGATCAAATAAAATTTCTTAAGTGGAACGAAGCTGAATCTTACGATACACTTATGGAAGAGATTCTATAAATAAGAAGAAGATCAAATAAATAGATTAAAAACAGCACCAAAGATCAAAAATTTTTATCAAAGACCACCTCGATTTGATTCGAAAACCATTTAAAACAAAGCAGTTATAATAAGCGCGAAATATATTCTTGGAATATAGATGGCCTCTCACGAACGCCAAGAAATCTTGATTGTTCTTAAATCAAGTACAAATGAAGGAGCTGCATGTTGCTGTTAGATAAGGAGAAGATCATATCTTGTCGATTACTTCTAACAGGGTTTACTAGCACATTAAGATATTGGTGGGAAAATTTTCTCACTGAAAAAGAAAAATTTTTTATATTAACCAGTGTTAATGAAGAAGGAGAACAAGATGCAATCATTACTCTTGTTCATACAATAACAAAACATTTTATAGGAAATCCAAGATGTTTTGTTGAAAGAAATTCTAAACTCCTTCAAAATTTGAAATGCAGAACTCTTAGTGATTTCAAATGGTATCATGATGTATTCTAGCAAAGTAGCAGACTGCTGGGAGGTACTGATGCTAAAGCCACCTTATTGGAAAGAAAGATTTCTTTTTGGACTTCCAGCGACCACAACGGCAAAGTTGAGAATCTTTAAGAGAAAGATATAATGGAACAATTCCATATGATACTCTTTCTTATGGAGATTTAATTAGTGAAGTAAAAAATGAAGGTCTTAAGTTATGTACTCAACTTAGACTTCAATTTCAAATTAAGAAAGATCTAAAAGCTTCTAAAAAAGATTTAGGATCTTTTTGTTCTCAATATGGCATTCAGATGCCAATTCCACCTAGTCAATTTTCCAAAAAATCAAAATCTTATAGGGATTTACCTTATAAAAAATTCAAAAAATTTAAAAAATAAAATAAATTTAAATCTAAAAAACCTCCTGAGAACAAACAAAATAAAAAACATCCTAAGAAAGAAGTTAGATGTTTTAAATGTGGTCAAAAGGGACATATAGCCCCTAATTGTAAAAACAAAGTGAATATTTTATCAGATATGGAAAATATATGAGAGGAATAATACTTATCCTCATTGAATAAATCTCAAACAAGTCGAAAATGAAAAAGAAATTGAAAAATAGAAAATTGTTTATATCAAATAAATATGATAAGCGCTGAACAAGAACTATTAATTGAAATGATAGACAAAATTGAAGATAAAGAAACCAAAGCAACATACATAAGAAAAATATTGGAACAACAGCTTAACAAACCTAAACCTAGAATAAACTTATCAAATCTTTATCAAATGAAAGATATAATCCAAAATTATAAAAAGCATGAACCTGCAACCCTACAAGATTTACAAGAAGAAGTTAAACAAATAAAAATTCTAGAATACAATAGAATTAAAAAGATTGTACTCAAAACTTAGGTGAAAGAATAGCAGTTTAGAGAAATCAAAAGAAGACTTAATATAGAAGAGAATAATGAAGAAGTTGGAAGTTTTGTATATGAAATTATCATATGAAATTATAAAAATAAAAGTAATATATGAAGGTATTTTTAAAGAATACATTACTATTAAATTTATTATACTATATAAAACTATAGTATTATATGATATTTATGACTAAATATATATTTCTATTTTATTAAATTTATAATCCTAATGTGAAATTATAAAAAAACTAATATATAGTTATTTTAAAAGAAGTCATTAATAATAAAATTTATTATACTATATAAAACTATAGTATTATATAGTATTTGTAAACTAATATATATTTCTATTTTTCTTAAATTTATAATCTAATGTGAAATTATAAAAAAACTAATATATAGTTATTTTAAAAAGAATTGACTAATAATAAATTTATTATACTATATAAAACTATATAAATGACTATATGATATTTATATAAAACTAATATATATTTCTATTATTTAAATTTATATTAATAATTTGAGCGATAAATATTAAGAGATTTGGGCGAAGTAGCAGTAATTTGAAATTCTTTGAGAATGCGGCGCGTTGTAAACAGGTTTCTGTTGAAACTCCACTGAAGTGGGTTCAGGAGGTTTGAGGTTTCCAGCCTGATATACTATTTGAAGTTAAAGATATTTGAATAAACATGCAAATAGTATGAAATAATTTGAATTGAAATTGAAACAGTATTGAAATTTGAAACTTACAAACTTTGATGAAAGCTTTGATGAAGAAAGCTTGTACAGTGAATGAGCGGGATAAAAGGAGAGCTTCTCTCTCTAAACTTATCCTCTCTTTTTCTCACTCTAAAACTTAGCCTGTTTTGTTAAGGAGACAACCCCTCCTTATATAGGCCAATTTTGACGGACTTGCGTGTTTGAAATCAGTGGATTTGAAGAATTAAATTTTGAGTCGCGGTGGATCGTGTGACTTTGAAAAGTAAGGGTAACGCCATACTTTTTGAAAGTTCAGTGCTTTTAGTCATCTAAAGCATTGCTTTTGCATAGTGGAGGCACTGGCTTGAAGAGAGAAAGTGGGAGACGACTTGCTTTTATCATCTATCTTTTGAAAGAGTCCAGCGACACAATCACCAAAATTTCTATGTGGTGCTATCTTCATTTGGATCTATCAGTAGACAGCATGAAGGTTTGATCTCTTGGAATTTTTGAACCTGTTCTCTCTCTGAGACAAAGGCTTTTGAAAATATTTTCATTCCCATTACTCGAGGGTGTATGGGGCGTGGCACATGTCTTCATTTTCTTTGGAAGAGAATTTTGTCTTGCTTCTTTGTGTCATCCCCTCATCCCGAGTGGAGTGAGTCGAGCGAGAGTTTGGAGGAGTGTCTCTGTTGCATCTTCTTGGACCTTTTGAAAAGCCACGTATGCTGAATTTGGGGAGAATGGTTTTTGAAGTGGGCTGGCGGAGGTTGGGACGAATGGGTGCCACTGGCCTTTGAAGTTGTGGGCTTTTTCAATTTGGGCTTTTGTGCTTCAGTCCATTTTTTAACAGCATCAAAATTTTGGGTTTCTGAAATTTTGAAAGCGGCCCACCATTTAATTTTGAATTCCCTAGCCAAATACTGAGGGAATGGGCTTGGATATGAACGGTGGGTACAAAAATCCCAACAAAGGATCCAAGGAATCATAATTGACTAAGAAAAGTGGAGTAATTATTCCAAGAGGAAGAGCTTTCCTGATTTTGATTTGAAATAATCAAAACCTTTGCTGATTTCAGGACAGAAAATATTTGGAGTAGCTCCCATAAAAAGCCACCATTCCTGAAACCAATTTGGAAAACTTTTTTGAATTTTTTCATTCCAGTTAAAAAACCAGGAATGAGAATTTGGCTTAATCACAAGGTATAGTACCAAGCATTTTGTAGTCACAAAATCAAAGATTGTGGATCGAAAATTTTAGGAAAATATTTGTAGGTAAAAATCTTTTGATCGAGTCTTTTCATTTAAAACTTTTAAAATTTGCATTTTGAATGTAAATGTCATATATAGAGTTATGACATGAGAAATTGAAACAATTTCCGTATCTCACAGTATGAATTCGTAGAATTTACAGAGTTTAGTGTTCGTTGGAAATGAAATACTTTTCATTTTGAAAAATTGTTTGATTAGAATATCTCGGCGTATATGATCGGGGTTCTAAATTCAGACAGCAATACATTTTCTTTTTTTGTTTGATAAAACTAGAATTTCTGAGTTGAAAGATGGATGAAGGGTTTTCCCTAAAACCTCGAAACGATTTGAGGTTTGGGATTTTGGCATTGCATAAGATGCTTTGGAGGTAGGTTTGATGGGTTCTTTACTGTTTTTTGCTGTTTCGCATAAAATTCTGTAGAAGAAAATCGGGTAAAACATTTGAAGAACCTTTTGATAAATTCTATATCAAAATCAAAAAGCAGAATCAAATAGCTTGCCATCACTTAAAAATCTTGTTTTGGCCCCAGATTTGAACATCTTTTTGTAAAATTTCCTTTGCACTTTTACAATATTCTTCAAAGAAATTTTTGTCAAAAGCATCGACTTTGAAATTTTTGAATGCATAAAACAATGGCTAAAATCTCTTTTTAACGAGTTGAGTAATTCAATTGTGGACCCTCGAGCTTGCAGTGAAATCTAACAATTGAAATTTTATTTTGAAAATCTTGTTTCAAAATCCTGTCTATATTTGAGGCATCATCTACATAATAGGAAGGAGCTTAAGTGAAGGATACCTAAACAGGGGAGTTCCTTAATCTGAGATTTGACTTGTTTGACTACCTGGGTATGTTCGTTAGACCAAGGTAAAGGATTTTTCTTTAACCTTTGAAATAAAGGCTTAATTAAAATCCTAAGGTTTGGGTAAAACTCAGCTACATAGTTGAGACTACCTAAGAATCTTTGTAGTTGGGTTTTGTCTTTTATTTCATTACGAAATTTATTAGCAAAATCAATTGCTCTTTGTATAGGTTTTATTTGCCCTTGATATATATCAAATCCTAAAAACCTAATATTTGTTTAAAACAATTTGATTTTTGTTGCAGAGATTACCAATCCATTATCTCTTACAATTCTTTGAAAAATTTTTAAATGTTTGAAATGCTCCTCAATTGAATTTGAAAATATAAGAACATCATCAATGTATACAATAGAAAATCTAGTGTATTCATTAAATATTTCATTCATCATATTTTGATTCTGAAGGGCATTTTTAAAGTACAAGCAGCGTTACATTCCATTCATAATGTCCAAATGGAACTGTAAATGCAGTTTTGTACCTATCTTCTAGAAGAAGTAGATTATTCTTCTACTATTCCAGATTTAAAGTACACAAGGACTTAGACAAATGTTGAGTCTAGGATAAAGTCTAGACGCATTCTCAAATGAATTATCGCTGAGTAGTAGACAGCTATTTCGATATGATGTGACCAAAATATGTTTGAAATAGATAAAGAATATCTAAGAAATGAAGCAAAATCTGAAGAACATAAGGAAAAAAGCAAATGGTTTTTCTCTAAATTACCAAAAGAAATAAGAGAAAAATTTAGGGTTTCTAATGAATCAAACTATGTTTTTAAACTGGAAATGAATATTCAATGTTTGCTTTATGTACTGATGTTTCTTCAAATGAATCATTCAAATATCCTTTTATAAAAATAGTATGTTCCAAAAGAATGAAGTCAAATACTACTTACGATAAAAAAGTAGTATCCCGCATCACCTTGGGAAGGAAACAAATCGAGCAAAGGTATAGAAATTGTGGCTTCACCATTCAAACATATAGCTTCAAATGATGATGAAAATAGAACTACAAAATTAAAAGATATAAAAGGAATTCAGCAACAAAACAATTTTACAAATCAAATGTGGGAACAATTTCCTCTAATTAATGGAGTGAAGGAAAATGATTCACTAATAATGTAATCTGAAAATAAAGAAAAAGAAGAAAAATCTGAGAAAAAATCTGAAAACCCCTTATTCAAACCAATAAAACCTCTCAAATTAGGAGGAAACAAAAATAATGATGAATTGATAAAAATTTTAACACAAAGATTAAGTTCAATAGAAATCAAAGATCCTTCTTCTTCAAAAGATCAACTAAATTTTTTAAGTGGATCAGAAACAGGTACTTCTGTTTCAGAAACACTCATACAAAATTTAGATACTTCTGAAAAAGAAGAAGATCAAATAAACAAGTTAAAAACTTGGCATAAAAAATCAAAAAAATTTTATCAAAGACCAACTCCCCCAGATTTACAATTTGAGGAAAAACATACAAAACAAAATCATTACAATAATTGTGAAATCTATTCTTGGAATATAGATGGATTATCATAACATGAAATCTTTGTTGTCCTTCGAGAAATGCAAATGGCAGGAACTGCTTATTTGATGGAAGGAGATGATCATAATGTTGTTCAATTAATCCTAAGGGTTTAAGGCACATTAAGTCACAGTGAAGTTTCTAACTGGGATCGAAGATTTTATGTAAGTCATAGCTATAATGAAGATGGATATCAAGATGCTGTCCTAAAACTTCTTTATGCTATTACAAAACATTTCATAGGTGATCCAAATATTTTTGCAGAAAGAAACTCTGAAATTTTACAAAATTTAAGATGTAGAACACTTAGTGATTTCAAATGGTATCATGACGTGTTTCTAGCAAAACTAACATGTGAACGGGTGCAAAGAGCATCTTTTGGAAAATTCGCTATGGACTTCCGAGAGCATTCTCTGAACATGTTCAGGAATCTCTTAGGGGAAAATATAATGGAACAATCCCTTATGAAGATCTTACATATGGAGATCTTATAAGTGAAATCAAAAAGGAAGGACTTAAGTTGTGTACCCAACTTAAGCTTCAATATCAAGTTAAGGAGCCTAGAAGCACAGAAAGATTTAGGATCTTTTGTTCTCAATATGGCATTCAAATGCCAATTCCACCCTCTCAACTTTCCAAAAAATCAAAACCTTATAGGGAATTACCTTATAAAAAATTCAAAAGATTTAAAAAAGATAAAAAATTTAAATCTCAAAAACCCGCTGAAAACAAACAAAATAAAAAACATCATAAGAAAGAAGTTAGATGTTTTAAATGTGGTCAAAAGGGACATATAGCCCCTAATTGTAAAAACAAGATAAATATTTTATCGAGATAATGAAGAGAAGAATATTATTGGAAGAACAATAGATTCATCTTACAAGGCGATAATACAAAACAACTTCTGAAAAAGAAATTGAAAAAATAGAAAATTGTTTATGTCAAGTAAATATGATAACAGCTGAACAAGAACTGTTAATAGAAATGATAGATCAAATTGAAGACGAAGAAAGCAAAACTTTGGAAGTAACTGTTTCAAGGAAATTTTAGAACAACAAAAGGGACTAAATCTAAACCTAAACCAAACTTGTCAAATTCTTACAAAATGAAAGATATATTACAATATCATAAAAAACAAGAACCAGCAACTTTACAAGATTTACAACAAGAAGTAAAACAAATAAAAATTCAAATTGATGAACTAAAACTCTTTACACAAAATATTAATGATAGAATAATAAGTATAGAAAATCAAAAAGAGTTCTTAACAGAAGAAACAAATGAAGAAGTAGAAACTTTTGTACATAGCATGACTATAGTACAAAAACAAAGATGGTATACAAAGATAACTTTGAAAATCAATCCTGATTACAAAGCAACTTTCTGCAGACTTTGATTGATTCGGGTGATTTAAAATTGTATCTGAAAGGATTAATTCTTTGTATATTTGCAGAAATACAAGACTATCAACAGCTAGTAATGATCCTTTGAAGGTTCAATACAAGATACCACAAGGTCATATATGCAAAAATGGTATTTGTATTAAAACTTCATTCTTACTAGTTAAAAACAAGGATGAAAATATCGGTTTCGACGGATATATCGGAAATTGGATTTTACGGATATATCGGATATATCGGAGATATATCGGTGGATATTTTACATGAATATCGATATATCGAAATTAATAAAAATACTTGAGAATTGATGGAAACACTTTATAAAGTATAAATAAATGATAATAATGAAATATAGACATTGATATTACATTGTTGCAGTCTTTCACCACCAAAATAGAGATCAGTGGCAAACTCCATTCTGGCATTTGATGAAGGGATCTATCTTGGTGAAGACAATAGTCATACCAAGACATGGTGTTCCGATAATATTGATTATAAGATCGAACATGCCATGTATAAATGTCTTCGCTTGTACCCCAAACCTCTCCATGGATGGGAAATTGCTGGGGTTCCCACATGTTAGTTGAAATCCTTGTGCATTTGATATGGAATGTGGAATGGCATTTGTTCGACATGAGGATAATTTATCATTCCATATTTTCATCAATGACCAGGTTTGAAGAAAAGTGATATAGAAGGTCATTTAAATGTGAGAGGAAAAATATTCTGATCATTGGATGAATCATTGTATTGAGTGTCAATGCTCATAGATTGCAAGCTAGCGGAAATAATGAATCACTAATTTCTGTGATGTGCCATCCTTAGTTTGTCGGCCTCTGTAAACTCCGGTAAACCAATACACCTGCCTGACTCTCTGGGTAAGTGGTCTTCATCTTGTGTAACATGTGTGAAATCATCTTCACCGAGTGAATGGACTTCGATGGATATTGACTTATTTGTCGATCGCGGCTTATCTCACCATCATTTCGGTATCACTACCATCATTGGTCCCTCACTCTTGAGCTATGTTCTTTGTGGTTTGGAAGTACATGAAACTAGGTCTACTATGTATTGACACTTAAATCAAATGAAATTCGAGAATCATGGCCAGCTGAGGCCGGAGTCTCTCATGTCTTGGTGAAACTTTCACTATTAGCTATTGGATACGACACGGTCGACATCGACGCGACTATAAGACATGCGTAGCAGTGCATTGGATCGGAGTTTCCATCTTAAATGCGTCAGATGGAGATTACAACCCGTTTAGATGGTTGGGATTATATCTCTTCACCAAACTCATTTGAGGAAATGTCGGAGTAAATCAAGGAGTAATTCTTTAAATGACTTTATCGGCTTTGCTTGCATCCACGTATGCTAGTTTCATGTTATAGTAACAAAAAACTAATTATTGGAACTAGGGTAAGCAAGCCGATTTCTTTGTTTTGTATGTATTAGAGCAAATGTGCTCGATTTCTCATATCTTTGAAGAAGATGCAGTTTGTGCAAGAACTTTAATGGCCAAATTCCTCAATGTGGGAGTGTGGTTTCCATACATGAACCACCATTCAACTGCAATAAAAATAAGTAACATTCAAAATCTAATAATAACATGAAAATAGGCTTTATTTTTAATGTTTTAATGAGAAATAACACTAACCAGGAACCATTAAATCTCTTGAGGCTATTGCTGCTCTATCACCGAATCCTCTTTCATCAGGGGTCATATCACCCGGATACATATATACATCTTCCTCTTCTTCCTCCTCATCCTCATCATCATCATCAATGAGATGTCTATCGCGTCCCCATTGTGCCCTAGTATTCATTGCGAATTTCTTCTATATCAATTTGTTTTCTTCGCTTTCTTTATTTTTACGGTCTAAAGGTTGTTTCATTCTTTGTTTCGACCCCAGGATGGCATTTGGGTACTTTTTTGTATTAGAGTGAGGATCCGAATGTGATAGGTGATATTTAAGCGAGTGATCCATGGCTCCTTATCCCCACTTGAATACGATGGTTGCATATTGTACCATTTCTATTCCCCTCATATGTGTGCAATATTTCCATGCTGGATCTCGGCCTCCAATATTACTTCCACTAGCCATCCTATTATTATACAATTCAAAATGAATTTATTTTCATATAAAATTCTGATTTATTCTATATACTATATACCTGATATTAACTAATATATAACTTACTTTAAAATAATGCTTAACATGAAAAGATTAATTAATTTATTAATATGCATACATAATATTAACTAATATATAATTTATTAATATGCATACATATATAACTAATGTGTAGTTATTTTAAAGAATCCACCACTATTAAATTTATTATACTATATAAAACCATATTCTTCTATGATCATTTACTATAAAGCAAACTAATATATATTTGTATTTTATGCAATTTATAATCTAATGTAGAGTATAAAAAAGAAAAACTAATATAAAACTATAGTAATATATTCAGTATTTATCTGAACTAATATATATTTATATTTTATTAAATTTATAATATAATATGGAATTATAAAAAACAAACTAATATATAATTAACATAAATACAAAAATAAATGTAAAACCTTAAATACACAAACATAAATACAATAAGAACTTAATTAATCTTTGTTTGAAATTTGGAAAAAACTTCAACCATTAAACACCAAAATTTCCACATAGCACACACAGGAGATATATAACAATGAAAAATAAATTTAGGATGAAATGAAGATTTAGTAGGTAGAGAGAGTTTGTGAAAATAAGTGATTTTGAGTGGTATTTATAAGTTTTTGGGTCAAAAAGGCTATAGGATGGTCAAAATATAATTAAGATTTAATTCTAACCGTTGGATTTAGTTTTGGTGAAAATCTGACCGTTGGATCTTCTTCTAACCGTTGGGATCAATCCACAGCCGTTGGATCAAGTTTAGATTTGTTTAAGTCGTTGGATCAAAAATCGACCGTTGGATCACATTTAAATCCGGAGTGAAATGCAGGTCGTTGGATCGTTGGTCAAATCACAGCCATCGAGATCGATCAAACTAGCCGTTGAAAAGGAGGTAGATCTGGACCGTGGTTTTACTGCTTCATCCCAGGCATGCGGCCTCATCGATATATCGCCCATTATATGACCGCCGATATATGTGAATGTTTTTATATCGGCGAATCTCTCTCAAAACAGAAAATTTCCCACGGCGCGTGTCTCAATGACCCGATATATCGTGCGATATTTGGTCGAGAATCCGCTGCTTGAAATATCGCCGACACTCAGAATTCCTTTGTGATATCTTGGCCAGATATATCGCCGATATATCGCCGATATATCGGCGATATATCGCCGATATATCGGCCGATATATCGGAAATTTCAATCATTGGTTAAAAATATAAGTCATCAAATTGTTTTAGGAACCCCTTTCTTAACACAACTTTATCCTTTTCAAATAGATGATACGAGTTAAAACCAGTATAAAATCAAGAAATTCTTTTGAAGGATTTACAAGAGGAGTAGAAATCGAAAAGAATATAAATCAAATTTTCAGTTTTATTTCTTTAACTAACAAAGTAAAAACAAGTAAAATTTCTTAAAAAATAGAATTCAATATAAAAGATGAGAAAGAAAATTTACAGTCAAAACAAATTCAAGAAAAAATTAAAGTATTCCAAAAAACAAATATAAGAAAATGCTTTGTTCCTCTACCACAAATGCATTTTGGAATGAAAACAACATATGAACTCTTCTCTTTCAGAAAGAAAGATTTTAAAACAAATTCCAACAACAGACCTATTCAAATGAGTAAACTAATATATATTTCTATTTTATTAAATTTATAATCTAGTAGAAATAATAAAAAAAAAACTAATATATAGTTATTTTAAAGAAGTCATTAATATTAAATTTATTATACTATATAAAACTATAGTATTATATAATTCTTACCTTAAACTAATATATATTTCTATTTTCTTAAATTTATAATCTAATGTTGAAATTATAAAATAAAACTAATATATAGTTATTTTAAAAATATTAATATTGAATTTATTATACTATATAAAACTATAGTATTATATGATATTTACCTTAAACTAATATATATTTCTATTTTATTAAATTTATAATCTAATGTGAAATAATAATAAAAACCCCATATATAGTTATTTTTAAAGAGTCGACAATATTAAATGCATTCTATACTATATAAAACTCTAGTATTATATGATATTTACAGAAACCATATATATTTCTATTTTATTAAATTTATAGTTTTGTATAAAATAATAAAAAAAAAACTAATATATAGTTTTTAAAGAGTAAACTAATAATATTTATTATACTATATAAATATAGTATTATATGATATTTACCTTAAACTAATATATATTTCTATTTTATTAAATTTATAATCTAATGTAAAATATTATAAAAAAACTAATATATAGTTATTTTATAGAAGTCACATTAATATTAAATTTATTGCTGCCCCTATATAAAACTATATAGTATTATATGATATTTGCAGCAAACGATATATATTTCTATTTTATTAAATTTATAATCTAATGTGAAATAAAAAAAACTAATATATAGTTATTTTAGAAAGTAAAACAATAGTAAATTTATTATACTATAAGACTTATAGTATTATATGATATTTACCTTAATATATTTCTATTTTATTAAATTTATAATCTAATATAAATTATAAATAAAAATTAATATATAATTAACATAAATACAAAACATAAATGTAAAACTATTAAGTACACAAGCATAAATACAATAATGACAATTTGAAGAAATTTAACCTTAAAGTACATTCTTAATTAACTTTATTTGAAATTTGGAAACTTAGACATAAACACCAAAATTTCCACCTTTTTTGGAATGCTAACAAAAGAAAAAAATTTTTTGAGTGGAAATGAAGATTGGATGAGTAGAGAGAGTTTGTGATAAAATTGAGTTATTTTTAGAGGTATTTATAGATTTTTTTTTGGGTCAAAAAAGCTATAGGATGGTTGTAAGACCCGAGAAATTCCAATTTTTTGAAAAAAGTTTAAGAATAATAATTTAAGTTCTGAATTGTAATTTTGATTTAAAAATCCGAAATTTATTCTCTAGATCTTCGGATGATGAAGCAGTTTCACCGTTGGAATCGTCTCATGAAAATCTAGCTAACGTAAATTGATCGAATTAGGGACGAGTGAGATTTTACGTTTCTACAGGAGATATCGTAGTTTAGTGCCTTAAACGATTTTAATTTTAGCGAAAATCACATATAACAAGTACTCATGTCATAAGTGGCATAGGTAGAGAAATGATGAAATGGATGGCGGAATGGTCTGGGAATCTCAAAGCTGGGAAAGAATGGCGTAATGGTCGTTTGAAATTTTTTAAGTTAGAAAATGTGAAATAGGGAATAGTCTTCTTCAAACAAATTAAAAAAGAACCCAAATTTGGGGCGATGAGAAACGGGGAGAGAGCGACAGTTTTTTGTGGGTGCCCATTTTAGAGAGGAGCCTTCTCTCTAAAATCTGCAAGGAGATCGACATTCGGCGGTCGTAGGAATGAAGGGAAGGTGCTCTGGAGGCCAGTAGGTACGGATTTAAGGAGTTTAGACAGAGCTCCTTGGTAGAGTTTCTCCTACTTGGGTTTATTCCTTCTTTAAGTACTTTGTCGATGTTTGAAATTTGAATGAGGGTCGTGGGCGTTTGTTGGTCCCAGATCTTGGGACCGAATTAACATAAATTTTGAGAACTCAAGTGGAGCGAGCCAGTGACCTACCTGAGCTGATTTGGAGTTATTAAATTTTGCAATTATGTGATAAATCATGTAGTGGTTGGATGAGGCCGGGAATGGCCGTGAAACCCGGGTTCACTAAATTGAGCGGAGTATTGATTTGTGATATTTAGAGATAGTAGCAGGGGTTTATATTCCCAGAGACGAATTCTCAAGTCATTTTGTATGGATTAATTTGTGTTTGAACAATTGATTCACATTCGAATTGCTCGTGTTTGATCGATAGCCCACGTGAGCTAATTTTGATGTAATGAAGTAAAGAATTTACATGACATGATTGTGTGAATTGAATTTTACGTAAATATATGCATGTTGATATATTTGCATGTGATATAGACTGTATTGGAATTGGCATTCATGCATTCCATATGCACTGGAACACCCTAGGACGATAGGAGTGAGTGCATGAGGCGAGTCTAGAGAAAATGATTCGGAGGGTTGTCTAAAAATGATAATTATCGGAGGGTAGTCCATACTAAAAATATCAATCGTCGGAGATGGCCCAATTGATATACATCGAAGGGTAGTCCACAAATAATATCAATGTTGGGACGGCCCAGGTGATAATATATATACGGCGGAGGTTGTCCATGACAAAGAATAAACATAATAATTCTCATACGAGGCTTAAGGCGAGTGTGAGAGAGTCGATGAGGTTCGAGTGCGAAATGATCAGTTAGGCGTTGATAGGATCAGCCATTTGGCTGGATCTGTAACATTGGAGCATTACCTTGCACTTTAGGTGGAGAGTAGCCCACTTAGGAGTGATTCAGCTCTGCATTCGGCATTAGCTCTGCATGAGGGATATTATTTTAAATTAAGGGGGCGTGCGAGGGATAATTTCAATCTGTAGAGACAGGGGTTTAGCGGATTTAATGACTTTGGGTTATGATGTATTATATGTGCAATTGTTTTAATTTTAATATGTTGTATAAGAAGTAAAATTTGAGCTCTTGGTATGGTTGGATAATTGGATATATATACATTGTTATGAGTATTGGTTTATGAGCCCAAATTCATTTCTGTTTAATCATAGGCTTGTATATTGGGTATATTTGGGACGGAGTTTTCTCTGGGGTTTGGGTAGAGCTCAGGGTGGAGGCTCGGCACAAAGGAATCTTTGGATTTTTCGGTATTGAAGAATCTGGATCACTGAGCAACATTCTGCAGTATTCCGGGTTGACGGGTAGTCAAACGGTTCCGAGGTTTTGGGGGCGTCTGATTGTCAAAATATATTTAAAATTTAATTCTAACCGTTAGATTTAATTTTGATGAAAATCTGACCGTTAGATCTTCTTCAAACCATTATGATCAATCCATAGCCGTTGGATCAAGTCAAAATTTAAATTCTGGCCGTTAGATAAATCCCGACATTGGATGGCATTTTAAGTCGGGTGATGGATTGGTGGATCAGGATCGAGAAATACGGCGAGAAGGCGGTGATCAAACTTGACTTTGTTGATGGACGGGAAGCTGGTTTTGGATTTGGGGACAGATCTGACCACACTGTTTCTACAGTCATCTCTGTGGTGTTCATGTTTGTATCATTAAATAACGACACAAATCATAGATCTTATGATATAGTAGAAATATAGTTCAGGGTGTTTATACTCAGTTTTTGTTTTTTACTCTTCCTGGACTCAGTTTGTGAACATTTTAGTATCAGTGGAGTGAATATAAATTACCTCATTATTTGTTTTATTATATCAAAATTTTTCATTATTTACAGCCTTTAAGTGTTTGTTTGATATTTTTCTGACGGAAACAATGGTCAACCTCATACCTATCAAACGTTTTATCTTTATGGTATATTAAGTATAGACATGTTTTGTTGTTGCAAATCAGTGCAGGAGCTGTTTTTCTGGATGATCTGACGGCAGAGGAGTTTCGTTGGCTTCAAAAACGCTGTGTTGTTGGATTATGTTTTTAGGAAATAGTTATGAAATTATCAATTTGTTTAAGGAAATATCAACTCCCTTAATTTCTGATGAATCTCAAAGCCCCCTTAAATTTTAAGCAAACAATTTTCAAACTTCTATAAATTTAATATATTAATTTTAGATTATTAAATGCATTTAATTAGGTAAATTATGATTTTTAAGCTAGAAAGATAAATTATGGTTGTATTATATCCTTATTTATCACAATTTTTTATTTATTCTTTTACTTTTATTTAATTTGTATATTTTTTAAATATTAAAAGTGAATTTTTTAAAAAAGTTGCGTAAATATATAATAGTAGTAATAATAAAGTTATTATATTTTATAAGTTAATAAGATAAATTATTAATATAGATTTTTATTTAATTAATTAAATAAATTAGTAGAAATAGTAAAAAAAATTGTCAAAATTTTAGAAATTATTATTTAAATATAATAAAATTTATTTTTTCCTTTTAAAATAAATGACTAGAAGTATGAAAATTGTCATTTTTTTGTTTAATTCCCGTTAATTATATTAGAGTATATTATGATACTAAAAAATATGAATTAAAATATACATTATTATTTATTTTATTATTATTAAAGCCTCTATCTATGTTATCATAAATTTTAAATAATTTTTATTTCATATAAAAATATCCACCGATATATCTATGATATATTCATAAAATCCAAATACAGATATATCCATCGAAACCAATATTTTCAACCTTGGCAGCACATTGCATTGACTTTATGTTTGAAGATATTGGTAAAAGAGAAAGTGTTTAGACTTGATTATCAATGCACAAAAAATCACCAACTTCATCTACAATCATGGTTGATTGATTACAAAAATGAGAAAGGTTTGTGGTGGAGATATTATGCATCCAAGGGCAACAAGATTTGCGACAAATTACATCGCCCTAGAAAGTCTTCTTAAAAAGAGGGTTGATTTGAAAAATATCTTTATTAGTGATGAATGGGCTTCTCACAAGCTTAGTCGGAAGACCATTGGACGTGAGGTTGAAGGACTCATATTTAATCATGCATATTGGGAGAAGGTCTCTAACCTAGTGTCAATCTATGAAGCACTATATACAGTTCTTCACATTGTTGATTCCAAAGTCGTCCCAACAATGTCATTTTTGTATGAGTTGATTCAAGTAATAAAGCAAAATTTACATGAACTCAAAGCTAAAGATTGGGTCAAAAAAAATGATCACAGATCGTTGGGATAAAACTCTTAAACATCCTCTTCATGTAGCAGGTAACTAAGCAATAGCATAATCACTTTTAATGCATATTATTTTCCTTTTATCACATACTAATTCTAAATCACTTTTGTAGCATATTATCTTAATCCAAGATTTCAATATAGACCTAGAGTTAGTAGTGACCCTGAGCTACTCCAAGTTGTTCACGAAGTATTTGGAAAATTATCTTCTACTATTGGACGCCTTGGTAATTTTGGAAATGAGATACATCAATGACTATATTTAATTAATTGGTTAAATTTATTATTGGATTTTATTCTTTTATATTGATTTGACAATTTTGTTCAGATTGCGACTTACAATGTTTGAGGATTAAGGAAAGGTTAGTGATCGAGCAACAATAACTCGAGATTTAAACTAAGTTCACAGTGAGCGTTATTTTCTCTCATTAAAAAGTTTAAAAAGTAAAGTCCATTATGCTTTATTTATTATTAATTTTGAATATTAATGTTTAATTTTTTATTGCAGCTGAATGAATTTGGTTTCTATATGAAACATACCATTGAAATTTGGCACATAGGTTCTTTCCCAAGCTTGCATCATCTTCAACATGTATGAAATAAAGAAATTAGAAGCTGTTTATACGATCAAACTGGCTCAAAGAAATCTTTTAAGCTTACTATTTTATAGCTCAACAATTGAGCTGCATTTGCACTGGCATGAAACTAATTCAAGATATATAAGCGAGGCGATAAAGTTACTGAAAGGAAATAAATTGCCTTGAGTTTGCCTTTACACTTTGTTTTGAATTTTGGTGAAGAAGGATAATCAGATTGACTAGTTTGGGTTGAGCATCTCCATTTAGATGATGAAAATGGAAATCCTAGTCACAATTCTGCATGTTTGAGAAGCAAGGGTTAACGTTGAGCGGGTTTTATCTAAAGAGTTCATAGTAAGTTTAGGTCAGAGACCTAGAGACTCATTTGGGCTTGAGGTGATAGTATCGACCCTCTTTTTGATTCAAAGTGTTGAACATAATAAGTTGATCTGAGTTTTGCCGGTACTTCTGCTAAGAACATGATGGCTCGAGAGGGAGAGGACCAATGATGAGTAGTGATACTGGAAATGATGGTGAATCTGTTTGATTGGTAATAAATGGGAATGTCCATTGAGTCCGTTCATAACAGTGAATGATTTCACACATGCTACAAGATGAAGACCAGGATCTGGAGAGTGATACGAAATTATTGGAGCCATTGGAAAGCGTACGAGAGGTCAAACAAGAGAAGACAAACCTGATAATGAGATTCTGAGTTTCGACCTGTTTGAGTTCGCGACGTTGGCACTCAGCTCGATGTTACTCAACCGAAGCTCCCTATGTTTTCCTCCTTACATTGATTATGCTCAACCTTCAAAATCTATAGCTTCCTGTGTGATGAGAATATGGAATGTTAAACTATCCTGTTTGAACAAATTCCATTGCCTCATATCAAATACATGAGGAGTTCAAAAGCGAGCATGTATCCATGGAGAGGTTAAATGAGTAGAGACTAAGACATTTATATATATGGCGTAAATGATCTGTAATCAATGGCTTCTCGGAACATATACAACTATTGAGTATATAGATCTTTATTTTTCCAACAAGATGAAGTTTATTAATAATATTGCAGTGGGGCATATCGATCTTCATTTTGGTTTTGAAAGGCTATATGATAAAAATATGATTATAATATATTTAGTTTGTTAATCTTGATTTTTTACTTTACAAAGTATTTCAAAAATTTTAAAGAAATTTGTGAATTTGCTTTATATTGATATTCATGAAACCTCCCATGATATATATCGGTATATTCTGTTAAAATCTCGATCTTGATATATGTCAAAGCGAATGTTAACCTTAGATGTAACTCTACATTTCTCCAAGAATTAAGCAGAGAATGTTTCTCAAGTAGAATATTCTAGGGTAATAGGCAGTCTAATATACTTAATGAGTTGTATAAGACCAAACATAGTCTATGCAATTAACAAACTGAGCATATACACGAGTAATCCAAGAGCCAAGTATTAGCAAGGAATTATGAGAGTATTAAAATACTTACGATTTACTCGTGATTATGTGTTGTACTATACTAAGATATCTTATACTCATAGAGATATGATCTTTTTAGTATGGATATATCTAATGTTAAAGACTCAAAATCCCAAAGTGGTTATGTGTTTCCTACCTAAAACACAAAAATAACTAGTTTTATATAACATGTTTAGGGTATAAAATAAGTTAAATTGTATTTTTGAAATTTATATTGTTAAGAGCAAAATAAATAAAACTAGAGCTATAGAAAAAATTAAGGAAGTTACAATTGGTAAAATGTCAAAATGAGGACCCAAAGGGTCATAAATACTGAAGAGTATGTGCCAAAATGGAAGAAGGGTAATAAGTTGAATAGCAAATGAAGAAGAAAATGATTAAAAGTACAAAAAAATGAAATGAACAGTATATTATAACCAAACAGCAAAGGCCTCAGTAGAGGTTTTGAGTTAAGACCAAAAATTGGTTTGAATAGGGTACCCTCATTTGGTATATCTTCACATTGAGATAGGGCATGGTTGAGAGAGTGAGAGAGGACACGAGTTGGTTTGCGCTCTCGAGGGTTAGTCAAAACAAAGAGAAGGAAGAAGAAGAGTAGAAAGAAAGATATTAAAGGTATGAAGCCCAACTTCTCTATTCCCTTTAATGTGTTTGGGTTTGATAGAAAACCCCAAGAATTCAGGTCTCAGGTGTTTTAATGATTTTGTGTGAATCATTTTGGGGTTATTTTGAGTTAGTTTCAAAGTGCTTTTGGGTTAAGTTAGTTTTGAGGAGTGTTCAAGGGAATGTTCAGTTTGCTGGAGGCTCTGAGTCAGTTCTAAACTCTTGTTCTTGTTTTTGGCCCATAGCAGCCATCACTCATCAAATTAGTGATTCAAATTTTGGAGTAAACTAGACTTCTAGGAGAACAAATATCCTTAAAATAAGTGTATTCAAATTTAAGTTCAGCTGGACTAAAAAATTTGTCAAAGTGAGGCTCATTTAGGAAGAATTCTGGGTTCAGTTTTGATCTCCCAGGTTTTGAGTGTTTTGGAACAGTTTGGTATTTAGGTCATAAGTTGAGTTTCACTCATCCAAATTGAGTGATTCAAATTTCTGGGTAAGCTAGACTTATAGGAGAACAAATCTCCTTGAAATAAGTGTATTCAAATTTGGACCCCATTGGACCTAGAAATTCGTCAAAGTAAAGCTCTATTTTCAGGAAAATTTTGGTTATGTTTTGAAAATAGAGTAATCCCGATTGTTTTGAACATATCTTGAGTTTCAGTCCTCCGAATTAGATGATTCTAATTTCTGAATAAAATAGATTTATAGGGGAACAATGGAATTGAAGGAAGTTGGGTAAAATGTGGCTCATTTGTTCCTAGAAAATTTTACTTGAATGAAGTTTGGTAGAAAATAACCCTAACTAGAAACCTAAATAAGCCAACTAATATTGTTCACTAATTATGATGGATTAGGGGTTGGTGACGAGGAAGCCTGACCCAAGAACGGGATTCCGAGGATAGGAATCGAGAAGTGACAACATTTTTGGGTTTGTTCTTCATACCTCTCTTCTTATTTCAAGTTTTGTGATCGTTGATTGAAATGATTTTCCACAAGCGCATATGATTTGTTTAATGTTTTGGAAAATGAATTTCAAATGCATTGCCATAAGAATTGCATGAGCATCAAAATGTATTATTTGGGTATAAATGTATCTCTAATATTATGAAATTAATATATTGAGTTTCAAATACTTCCCTTAATAATAGAATGTTATCAGTCATTCGAGTTAAAGATAAATTGGTACATCTTATCTGCGATAAAGGTCAAATAACGATCTTTGTCAAACGAAATGAAATATAATGGCATACCATTAAAGTAGTCAATGGGGATAGTATTGGTAGTATGCGCATGATGATTTAAATAGCGGGTGAGACTGGGGTAGTCTTGTGTTATAAAGTAATGTTTTCCAACGGTGTGCCATTGATTAACTGACCATGTCGATGATTAGTTATCTGAGCAAAAAAAATGGTTAAATTCGTTTAAGGGCAAAATTATAGAGTAAATGTGTGAAATGCATGATTGAGTTTAGATCAAATATTGCATATGAGAGTATATGCTAGTGATCAAATGATTTGCAAATGAAAGTATGTGAAATAAGCACATATATATAATGTATATTGCATGGACTATTGAAAATATGTCAAAACATTGTTTCAGAAAAGCTACATATTTGTGTTTAATTGAAATGAAGAGATAATTGCATAAACCACTAAGCATGAAAATGCTTGCTGATGTTATCATCGTGCGAGTCTTAGAGTGACTAGGAATTGAGCAAGACCTTAGAGTTCATAGTCATTGTCGAATCGTGCAGTACCTAAGTAAGCGCTCCGTCTCATGCATACGTTTCATCCCGACATTATTTGATCATTTTTGTAGACTGACATAAATATGGATTACAAGCTGGGAAGAACATATTTGATTTATTTGTGGAGATGAACTCTGATAATGTTTTGTAAATGATAATGTTGAAAAGGCATACATGCCATATTGAATGAAAGTGTTAATTGACAAAATAGTAGGCCCTCTTTAACAGAAATGATTATGCGTCATTTATTTCTATAGTATTCGAAAATGTATATATGGTAAAAGCGAAATTCAGCATCTACTGAGATAGGTTAAATTACTTAGGATGAGTCTGATCTGAGGCGTGTTGTTATTTAAGGAAAAATAGCAGTCGCATGGAATTCCTCAAAACAAACGGTTGTTTCCATATCCACAATGGAATCTAAGTTTATAGCACTAGACTAATGTGGGGAAGAGACTAAATGGCTACGCCACTTCCTAGAGGGTATTCCAAGATGACCAAAACCTGTGCCTCCAATATGCAAACAATGTGATAGTCAATCTGCTGCTATTGGTAGAGCACAAAACAGTATGTACAATAGTAAGTCTAGACATATTCGTCATAGATACAACATCATTAGACAACTACTCTCAACTGGGGTTATCTCTCTAGATTATATAAGATCTAAGGATAAAATCGGGGAGATCCCAAGATCTAGATTCAAAAGGAACGACTAAATTGTAAAGACTTTGATTTGATCACTATGAGGATCTTCCCTTGTCCATTCCTATGATGAAACAGTGATGCTCATACGAAGTAGGTTAAACTATGCTTCTAATGATCTCTATACCATTGGAAAGATAAATAAACTATCTTAATTTAAGAGATCACCTATGTAAGAGTGAAGTGGTACTTCAAGGTTATTGAATTGGGCATAGTTTATTAAACCATTGAGGACTCGGAGAGACATCTCCGTGGTCAACGAATATAAAAGTGAGAATTGGGAAATGGTAGGAAGATTCCTATGTGAGGTATGTTGTCATCTACACAAATATGACGGTTCAAGGACATTAGTAGCTAGCATTTAGTTAGTAGAGTAGACATGCTTCTGAGGGAAGGTTCGATAGATGACCTAAAAAACAAAGCATGGGGTTTATTCGTTTGTACTCTGTCTCTTCCCGGAGTGTTTGCATCTGCATTTGGGTGTCAATTTCATTCATGTGGGGAATTGTTGGATATCTGTTATTGAATGAAATTAAGTTTTGTTTTAATTCCCCTTTTGTTGAACTTTAAACGGTTAGAGCTTCATCCCTCTTTTGTTCTTCCATTCATCTTCCTATGCACTATTTATAAGCGTCAAGATCTCCTTTGCACAAAACTCTACCCAAAGTCGTATTCTTCCTTATCCATCTCGCCAGTAATACAACTCAATGATAGAACAAACCTGTTATAGTTCATCGGAGTGGTGCAAGGTGTTTTGTCGACCGTTCATCAAGTCATTTCATCCCAGGAGACAGACACCGGTGTGATATTCTCTAAGCACCAGAGGAGATGATGAATCTTTTTTAAAAAGATCGTTACTCCTTACGAGACTTGGAGTCTTCGATCTTTGACAAAGACCCTGACTTTTTTTTTTTTTTTTTGAAATTTTCTTTCCTTTCTAATGTAATTTTTCTCTCCCTCGTCATTTTGTTTCTTTGTATCTACGACCAAGTTTGTAATCGTTGGCACCTAACCTATCAGAAGCTGATCCACCAGACCAATAAACTCTCTTGCCGATTGAAGAGCTACCTTTGTTCGTTAATTTATCTTAAATCTATTTATCTTGCATACTATGGTATAAGCTTAACTTTTAATATAGCTCTAACCGGCTTGCATTTTGGAAACAAGGTCAGTAGGATTAGACGTGTGGATTTCCTAATTACAACAATTCTGGCGTTCTGTGCTCGACCCAGGTGTTGGTGGGTTTGGGAACCTTGTTCCATATGACTGCTTTCATTTAGACATTCTTTTCCACCATGGCATCAACCTCTGAATCTCCAACATCAGTGTTGGAAATGTAGGGGTTTGGAATTCCTCGTGAACATAGTGATAGTGCGTATAGATTACACAAAAAAACAATCTGAATAAAGCTACGATGATACAGTTCGAATCCATACCTAGAGATCTGTCTGGATTGATCACAATAAAAAATGATTCACAGCAGATTGCTCGACCCTCCAAGTCTTCTATCGTATACCCCAATGTCAAAACGAGAAGAGGGAGTGGCTCTTTTCGTGCTCTCATTTGGACGGCTGCCTCTAGGGTTTTTAGAAAGTGACTGATATGATTTTTTTTTCTCTAATCCCTAGAGGCTACCCAACATGGCATATAAATAGGCTACGGTAGGGACCTAAAGACAAATAAGATTTCGAGCTCCCAATGTAAATATATGAACTTATTTACATTAATTATAATTCACTCCACTTATTAATCTCCCCACGTTAAGATTACATATACCCATTGATTAAATTAAATTACTGACAGTTTTATTTAATCAACATCTGATAATCACCTTGAGACCTTCCATAAATTCTTTGGGAGGGGAGAGGGGGGGAGGAGAAGCGTATATCCAGTTCAAATCTATAAGGTTTGACATAGTCAAAACTTATATATATCCTCATCAATCCGATTAAACATGGCGGTGAATTCGTGTAACTAATTAATATTCACTATATAATTAATACGGTTATTGACTCATGAGATTATTGATCTATAAAGATCTCACTCCTTATGAATCAAAATAACCAACAATAAATGCATGTGCCTATTAATTATCTCCATATTAAGAGTAATAGTATTCATAATAACCATGAGGTTTTAATTATTTTACGTGTCAGTATAAAATAATTACCCCAAGTTGGTTCCGTTCAATAAACACGAGTGTACTAGCACAAGAAGTTGGAACTTAGCCATTCCCCGTAGTCAAGACAAACCTACTGAAGTCTTGTGCTACAATCTTACCAATGGTGTGTCAAATTCCATTTAAGCGTGAACCCGATATATATTCACAAAGAGCTGATGATTTGATCTTGTGCGTAATGAGCTTCTTATAGAGCTCATCTACTATGTAGAATAAAAGACACACATGTGATATTTAAATGCAAACATAGCTCATGTAGATTCTCATTGAAATGAAATAACATAATTTTATTAAAAAATAAACTATCAATCCATAATAATAGGCTGGCATTTAGTATATAACCCTAACGGAAACTTGGTCAGCAATTTTTTTATCGTTTTGAATGCTATAATGATGCCTTCCAAATCCACCTGCAACTTTTAAGATTTGGAGTGGCAGTTTGTTGACCATGATATTCTCCATTTACATTACTACTACCGAGATGGTTTCCTCTACTTCCTTTTGCATGGCACGTAAAATCAGTTGCTCTCACGTCTCTAATTGATTTGATCACGCTATCCCCGACCCTAGATTTTGTCTCTCAGATAGGGATGGTCGAAGCCATCATTCACCTATATTTTTCTAGTAGTAGAAGATAGCACTATCAAAATCTATCTCATGGAAGAATCGGAATAAAGGGAGGTTCAGGCTTAGATGTAAAATCAAGTAATCTGATCATATGAAGATACCAACAACATAATCAGATCATATGCGGAAGCAAAATGCCAGGATGTACATACCTCCAGCCATTGTTGAGAAATAGAGAAACTAGAATACACTTTTGGTTCTTTTAAACCCTTCCTGAAAATAAGCTTATTGGTGAATTTTGTATCTAAGTAGGCAAGGACCAAAATACCTCATCATTCCCTTATATCATTCAAACCCAGTCTATTGGTTTCCCACAAGAGGTATAAGGGTTGAGAAAAATGTGTTATGGGAGATTTAAATTTTTGAATTTAAAATTCAAATTATATGGACCATTAACATTCTACACTTAGTTATATATTTCAAACACCTATCGAAGAAACTAAATATATAAATCATAGTGACAGTGTGCTCTTACTGGCGTGAGTAGTATCTTCCTTATAACACAATATGCTCCGAGTTCCTCAACACAAACCCTTAAACTCAATGAATAAACCATATGTTTATTCAAGGTCCAAGCTTAATGATATTTCTCAAAATAATGATAATAATAATAATTTGAAATGTACAAAACCATATGAGAAAATATCATACCGAATGAGAGTTTCATTAAAATAACGAATGTACGTACAATAAAATTACATCGTGAGACAAGTCCCATTTATGATCCTTAAAATACTTAGGTGGCATGCCTTTAGTTAAAGGATCATCAATCATTGACTCAGTGCTAATGTGTTCAATAACCAATTTCTTCTTCTTTGCACACAGTTCTCTCTTATGGGCTAAGTATTTTAACTCTTCGATATCTTTATGACTTCCTCTTGTTGTTCTTAGCCATATTATATTAACCTAAGTTATACATAAGTACAACTGTGCTGATCTGAATACAGTTATAGGCCCATATATGAAAATCTTTAACCATTACACCATGCGAGCTAGCCTCGAAACAAGATAGAACTCGTAGTGGAAGTGGCGGTCAGTGCGCAGCACTTCTCCAAGATCTGACTCCATTAGCTAACTTGAAATATAACCAAGGATGTTGATTTATGAGAATCCTTTGTATCAAAGTCATCGGGGCATAATCACCTATAAACTATCGTTTTGTCTATACATAAGCATGTAATCCTTTGTTCCTTGAAGGTTCTCGTCGCCTTCTTTGCGACTCTCACAATGGTGAGCGCAGATTCTTTCTGATATCTTCCTAATACTCCAACAACCCAAATGCTGTCATGAATTAAATTTTAGCTTTATGACATACATTAAACTTCAACAGATGAAGCATATGGAATGTTCTTTATGTGTTCCGTTGAAATCATTTTTAGAACTGATTGAATCATTTGTTCTGCCAAAAATAGATTGCTACACTTAGTGAACAATTTTCATGTTAAATATAAAACTTTATTGATATAGGTCTCTTAAAACAAACCCAAAATGCCTTTGAGATCTTTCTTTTCATGGATCACAATGTCAATGACATAGATGCCTCACCCATCTATCCTTCATATCAAAGTTCTTGAAGAGAAATTGTTTCACCTCATATAACAAACCCTTATCATTGGTTGCAAGCATAATATCATCCACATATAACACAAAAAAACAAATCTTACTCCCACTAACCTTCTGATATATACATTGATCCATGATATTTTCTTCAAAACCGAATGATAATAAACTTCTTGGAATTTCAAATACCATTGGTGGGACGCTTGTTTTAATCCGTATAGATTTCCTTAAGCTTACTTAGTAAATGCTCACCTTCGGCTGGAGAAGAATCCACATGAGGTTGTTTCATATATGAAACCTCTTCCTCTAGATTACCATTAAGGAATTCCGTTTTCACATCCATTTGATGTAAGTCAAAGTCAAAATGGGCAACCAATGCCATGATTATTCAAAGAGAATCTTTCTTAGATACAGGAGAAAAGGTCACCGTGTAGTCGATTTCTTCCCTTTGAATGAATCCTTTGGTAACGAGTCTTACCTTATGTCTCTCAATGTTACCCAGTGAGTCCTTTTTTGTTTTAAAGACCCATTTACATCCAACGGATTTTACACCATTAGGCAACTCAACAAGATCCCAAACTCGGTTAGATGTCATATCATTCATTTCTTCTTTCATGGCACTATACCATGAGTTAGATTCCTTAGAACTCATGGCTTGTAAGAAAACAATTCTGAATCATTTTAAACTAAGTATTATGAGATAGTTCTTGTACATTACACTATATAATCATTAGGAATTTGATTTCTAACTCTTGTAGATCTTCTTAATGTTGCTTCATCCCATTCTCTTGAGGAATTTGTTGATCAACATTTGATCAACTTGTTGCTTTCAAATTGGTTGTTCAACAATTCCTGGATTTTCTTTATTTAACAACTTAGTCCATGATCGATACTCGATATCATGAAACTTCGAAATGGTTATCTCCTTTTCGATTATGCGCAAGGAGTGTTAATGACAATCAATCTATCACTTGAACTAGAGGATTGACCTTCATAATGATTCTTCTCATAAACAATGTCCTGAAACTAATCACTCCCACTGATCAAGTCATTCTCAAGAAATTTTGCATTTCTTGATTCCATAATCTTAGTGTTGTGAGATGGACAATAAAATCTATACCCCTTGGACCTTTCAGCATATCCAATGAAATACCCACTAATGGTCTTAGATTACAATTTCTTCTTATGATTTATAAATTCTCACTTTAAGACCCAGGCACATCCACAGCGTGTATATATCATGGCCAAGTTTCAACCTTTGAATAACTTAAAAGGCGTCTTAAGGACAACTTTGGTTGGAACTCGATTTAATATATACACTGTCATCTTTAGAGCTTCAGACCATAAGTATTCAGGTAGTTTTGTATTACTCCTCATACTCCTTACCATGTCCATTAAAGTTCGGTTTCTTCTTTGTAGCGCCGTTTACGTCCAGGAGAGCCAGGGCGTAGTGTTAAGACATGATCCATTTTCTTGAAGAGCTTTGCAAATGCGCCTGGGAGGCTTTGTCCCAAATTCTACGTGTATTCTGTAGTACTCTCCACCTCTATCTAATCTCATGATATTAATATGTTTTCACATTGATTCTCTACTTATTATCAAAAAACTTTGAAACTCAAAGCTTCATGCTGGAATGAAGTAAATAGAGATGCATGTATCGTGAATAATCATCTATGAAGGTGATAAAATATTTTGGACCATTTGCATCCATGTCAGGACAACAAATGTCAGTATATATAATCTCTAATAGGTTTGTGCTCCTCTTTGCACCCCTTTTAGACTTGTTGGTTTGCTTGCCCTTAATGCAATTCACATAAGTCTCAAAATCAGCAAAATACAAAGTACTAAGTACCCCATCATTAACTAATTTCTTTATTCTTTCGATGGAGATGTGTCCTAATCTTCGGTGCCATAACATAGAGGATTCCTCATTCATAACACATCTTTTTAATCCAGCGGTAACATGCATAGAATTATAAGTAACATCATTGTGTAATTGAATATGGAAAAGACCATGGACTGATGCACCATAACCCGATAACTTTATATTTATTAGATATACTAAAACCGATCTATAGGAGTTAAGGAAGAATCCTAAAGGTACAAGTCTTGAAGTGAATTAAATTCCTAGAAACTTGGAACATAAAATGTCTTTTCCAATTCTAAAATGAAATTGTTGCTTAAGGCTACGAAGTGCTAATAGCTTCCACACGTGAACTCATCATTCTTGAATAGATGCATTATTCACTTCCATGGCTTCCTTAGGTTTTGCATGCCACATAAAGATTATTTGGAAACATGGTTAATAGGGCAGAATCAATCCACCATGTGTTATGATTAACATTAACCATATGAGATTCAAAACAGACAAAAGATAATTGAGTATCTTTCTTATCAAGCCAGATCTCAAATTTTGAGAAGTTCTTCTTCATGTATCCCTTCTTATTATAGAAAAAACACTTTGACTCCTTCTTTATGCTTGGTTGAACAAGAATCTTTCCCTTTCTTTTAGCTTGATCCTTTCTTTTCTTTCCAAAAGTGGTTAAGTTAGCCTTTTCGCCCTCTTCCATCATTACCTTACCTCTTCTTGCACACACATGGTCAACAATTCATTAATTGATCATTTATCCTTATGTGTGTTATGGGAACTGTTTGTATTGTTTAGGCTAGTGTTCAATATATAATGAAACGAGGAAAGTGTCGACATGGTAACTGTAGCTTAAGTTGAGCCGCTATATCCCTCATGCGCATGATATGATCACACACTCCTGTTATCCCGGTGAACTTAGTGGATGAAAATTGCATAATTAAGATACTAGCAAGAGCTTTGTCAAAAGTTACAAACTATTCATCGATGGCTTTTAGAAGTGGTTTGACTTTATCAATTTGCTCGACGGAACCACAATACTAGCATATATCTTAGTCTTTATGTACATCACGGAGAGGCGATTGGACCTCTCCCACTTATCATAAAGACAAACAGCTTCTACAGTGCTGGTGTCAGTGATAGGGTTTGGTTCGTCTTTTCTTATAACACAATCAATATCCATCCATCCCAAATGCAGAAGAATTCTTTCCTTCCATACCTTATAGTTATCACCCCTTAGTTCTGGAATTTCATACTTAAAATCAGAAATGTTCGTAGGTTGAAAACTGCAATATTTTAAATATGCATGCTTATTAATCAAGGATTTAGGCAAAAATACAATATCATGTTTTACCAATGTAAATCATGCTTTTAAATCATAAATCTAGTGACATAAAACTTGCTTGTGGGCTAAAGTCTTATTCATTTAGACTTAAAGAATCTTATGATAAAACCATCAAATCATGTTCCTTTTCCTAATCCCTGTGGGAAAATTAGAAAATATAATTTGATATCTCATTCTAATTAACCATACAAAATATAATAAAAATTCATGTGGGATGAGATTTATCACATTCCATATGATTAATTACAATTAATGTAATCAAATGTGATCTTAAAACTTAATATATAATTTTAACTAATTAAGGATGTTGTGGTTATTCCCTAATTAATTAAAAATTATATCGACTACTAAACATTATTATAAAAACTTTAAGCAATTTAAACAATAAGATTATCATTAAATCAATTTTGTATGTAAAACTATACACATACAAATAATCACAATAAATTTAATATATAGAAAATTTAATTCCTATATTTTAAACATAAAATCAGCTATAGTTGACATCTAATATCAAATAGACATGCAGTTCATTAGTAGAGTGTGTGCCGATTAAGTCCGAATACTAGTGTTTAATTCGAGTCAGCAACACTTTTTCATAAATTTTGCTAATAGCCATCAATCTCTATAAAGAAAACCAATGTAAAACTAATAATAACTTTAGGTATGTAAAACTAATAATAATTTTACACCTAGTTGGGTGGTTGATGACTTACCTTAAGACTATAAGGTCTTAGGTTCAAATCTTTTTAGATACAAAATTTTTATGAATTTGGAATTTAATGGCTATCCTTGCAGCCAAACATACCAGGGGTATCCTAAAACCAAATAGGCTATCCCAAATAGTTTTTAGATGTCCCTGCATCCAAATAATGCACTGGCTATCCCTGCAGCCAAACAGGCAGGGATCCAAACTATTCTGTGGCCAAGCAGACCCTTTAGTTTGTCAAATATGAGATTTTCTATCCACTACTGAGCCAAACACGACGAGATGTTGAATTGAATAGTCCACTAATGGCCGAACAAATATGTTTGAATATCCATAAATTCATCAACCAAGTATAAAGCCTAGCCGTTGACCACCTTTAATTCTATATGATGGTCATTGGTTCGAAACCCATAGAATCCATTATGTCACTTTTTTTTTTTTTTAATTTTAATAAGGCCCAGTCAATCGCGTTATTTTGCTTGTTTAATAGGTGAAGCCCGTACCATATTTTGCTTAATTTATCAAGGTCAAGCCCGACCCTGACCAGCATTAAAGCTTTGAGGTGCGAAGAAATGTAGCCATCTAGCTCAGAAACAACCCATAATTCAAGTCATCTTCAACCTTTGAAAATTGTTTTCTACCCAAAAAAAACCATAAATTTTATTTATTTTTTATTTTTTATTTACAGTGTTATTTTCACAAAATCAAAACCATTTTAGTAAGTGAAAATGGTTGGGCACATTGATCAATGTGGAGTTTAGCGCCTCCGATCGAACTATGTCCTTAAAATCATGAAAAATGATGATTTCAATTTGAATATGTTTCTGCCCCGAACATATATCGGATTCGACATATAGTATATGTCGCTATGCTGAACATGATGCAAGATTGATTAAGTATTGACAGGGTTTAAAATAGAGCACAGGCCTTGGCCAAGCCAGGAGAAGTGGTCATGATGCAGTACCAGGCTCCTCGGTCTGGGCCGTCGAGGCCGGGGGCGGGATCGAGGACGATCTGAATGGTGGAAGCCCATATCCTACTAGTCCAGTTGTGCATCGCTCATCTGAGAAAATAGAATAGCACTTAGCATATATTATCATAGATCCAACCAAACCTTATCGATAAGGAAGGAAAATAATAACGAGATCGTGCCAGTTAGGTCTCCTGGCTAGAAAGAGGATTATCTCAAACAAATAATACATATCCTGTGCCAAATCCATTGTAATTTAAAATAAGAAATATACCGTCCGATGGGAAGGACTCCCAACCACCATCCAGAAGCGGTTGAACATCTACCCCACATAAATCTGAGGCCGCCCATCGGTGAAAGGTACGCAAAAACCAACGCCAACATTCTTACACACACATTCTTAGACGCATTCTCGTATGCAACACATTCGCCCTCTAAATGATCCTCTTTTTCTCTCGAGAAAGAAGTGGCTTAGGCATCGGAGGCGACCACAGGCGGAAGCCCTCGCCGACCTATTCTTCCTTGATTTTGCGAGAGGTGCTACGTCCGAACTGCCCGGTCAGCGGTGCAGCGATCCTACCTCGTGATTCAATCCGGTGCGCTGCATCGGCCCACACCGTCGTCGGGTCGGCCGGCCCCTACACGCTCCGGCCCGATTAGGTTGAAAAAAAGCATCGTGGTTCAAGCGTAAATGCATGGGAACGACAATTCCTTTATAAATACAGCGATTTCTCGATTCTTGATGGTATCAACGAACCTGGCGAGCGACAATCCGCGAGATGCGAGATCCACCGGGCTCGCGAATGCGGACCTCCTAGGGCGGTAGGCTTAATCTGAGCCAATGCAGCTGAAATTGGAAGCATCGCCTCGTCGATCAGCGCGTTAGAGGTGGGCAACACGGGCCGGTTGTAACATCCCTGGGAGAATCTGGCGGGCTAAGGAGGGCCGGACCTTCCTCCACCGCGAAGAGCAGCTTTCGGACGACATTCCCAGTGAGTGAGGCGAGAAACTGAGACTCAGTGGTGGGGCTGGGTTAGTGCCTGCGGGAGGGAGGGAAAGCGAAGCAATGCTCGGGAGCGGTCGCGAGCCGAGCACCACATCACCTCGGCCCCGGGCGGGAAGCGGACATGGGAGCGGAGGTTTGAGTCTTCAGCGGGGGCTCGACCATGTGAGAGGAGGTGGTTGGAGGACGCGCCCAGATACTATGGATACCTTGGTATAACAAAGCGGGATCTCCTTCACACCAGTAGGGACAACACACTTCCCCCCTTAGACGAAGTTCAGAATGCCATAAATAGAAACATTTGATGGAGTCAAAGACCCCGTCGATCACCTTAATACCTACAAAATCAGATGGAGCTACATGGGTATCAGGACCTTGTGCGATGCAGGGCATTGGCCACTACACTAAAAGAGACTGACCTTGGCACGGTTGTCGAATTCCCCGCCACGTCCATCTGCGTCATTCGAGGAACTATCCATTGTGTTCGTCTCCCACTTCATCAGACGAGCGTCTGAAACGAGTTACCATCATTGAGTGTCAAGCAGGGGCTCAGGAAAGTTTAAAATCATCGTGCAAGGTTGGCCCCGAGTCCACGAAAATAGACATACCTAGATGAGAAGTTCGCCATCATGACTTGTTTTGAGGGTTAGGAGTGCAATCGAAAAGACTTGGTGGCTGCCATCTAGAAGAACGCAGCAAGCGTGGCGAAGTACTCGCCAAGCGGGAGAAATACATAGCGGCGGGAGCTAATATCAAAGAAGAGTTCTTCTATATTAAAGAAAAAGTGCAACAGAGAAAAAGCAGCGGGACGAAGTCACAAAGGCAAAACGACCGGGACAAATCCCCAGAAAGAATTAGAGACGATCCCCTAAAGGAGAGGAAATCCGAGACCGTGCAGGCCCGCTGTCTGAGAAGGCGTATGGCGCTACTGTGGCCGACTTTACCTACTTGACCTCGGTGTCACCGGGTCTACCGCGAGGTGAAGCGAAACGATTCACGAATTGCGGCTTCGGATGAAATCATATCCCGCCCGCAGACTGACTCAAATATTGGGTTCCATAGGGATTACGAACATCGCACGGACAATTGTATACAACTGAAAAGAGAGATAGGTACTTAATACGGCGGATATCTAGGCGTTTCATATCTCAGGGAACCCGAAGCACGAGAATCGGGCCAGTCGAATTCTGTGTCAGGCCAGGCCTGAGCTCAACAACGACCATCTGACAAGCGACAGCTCCAGCATGACCTTGGAGAAATCCGCGTGATCTCGGGAAGTTTGCGGGGAGAGGAGAATCAGTTGGCTCTGGAAGGCCCACTGCGTAGTATCGGATCGGCGAGCGGAAATACAGCGGTAACTAAGCGGTATGAGCTCGACGCTACCGTCCACGTTCTCAGTGACTCGGACTGGAGGGATGCGGTATCCCCATGACTGACCCATTGGTGGTTCGCGGTCGTGGCCAACACAACGGTCCATCGGGTTTAATTGATACTTGGGGTTCGGGTGACATCATCTTCGCCTCGGTAGCCGTGAAATGGGCATTGGGAGAGAAAAGCTAGAGCCAGTCAACACACATCTACGGGGATTTTCAGGGGAGAAGGTATTACCATTGGGCTCGATTCTAGCCCCGGTGCTAACCACAGGAGAGCCCCTTGCCCCGGCGGCCTAGCGAGGGTTCCTAATCGTAGATGCCCGTCGGCTTATAACATCTTCTTGGGCGAGAAACTCCCTCAGCCTTGATAAAACCGCCATCCCTCTGCGTGTCACATGAATCAACAGTTTTAACTATATACCATGGTGGGATGTGAGGAGATCGGCGAGTGGCGGGGAATGCTAGCCTCCATGAAACAAGAGGCGGGTTAACAAGCGTGAATGTAGACGAGAGCTTGACATGCGCGGCGAGATACTCACAGGCAGAGCCCTCGGAGGAACTAGAGCCGGTCATCATTTGGATGACGGCCGGAGTGTATCTACTTCATATCGGCTCACAGGCTAACGAGAGGACCTAAAACCTCCTCATCTGTTTTTCGGCGTGGGGAAGCAATGGTCGGACATAGGAGGAATCGATCCTACAATAATTCTTGACGGGTTGAACACCGGCGGAGTCATGAGCCCGGTCGAAACAAAGCCGCAGAGCTTTGCGCCGAGGCGAAGCCATCAACGAGGAAATCGGCAAGCTTCTCCAAGCAGGAGCGATTAGGGAGGTAGAATATCCCGAGTGGTTGGCTAACGTTGTCCTCGTTAAAAAAACAAATGGCAAGTGGCGACTCTGTATCGACTTCATTGACATAAACAAGGCATGCAGAAGGACCGACTTTCCTTTGCCAAGGATCGGCCTCATTACGTGGACGCCAGCTGCAGACCCCGCGAACTTCGATTTATGGAAGCATTTTCCGGCTGTCAGTTAGCATGGACGGATGACCGGGGAAAAGACCTCTTCATCCACGGCTCGGGAACTACTGGCTATGGTGGTGCCGTTCGGGCTGAAACGCGGGCTACCTGCGGAGGCTAGTAATGAATGTTCGGAAGCGAGATAGAGCAACTATGGAGGTATCGTAGGCGACATCTTTGATAAAATCTACTGGCCAATCTCTCCACATCCCTCGCCTCTGGAAGCGTTCCAGTCCTAAGAATTCTGACATGAAGGCGAACCGGCCCGAATGCCTTTAGGCGTGTGGGAAAATTCTGGGCTTCATAGTCAACCACAGGGGAATTGAGGCAAACCTAGATAAAATAAAGGTTGTGCTCGACATGCCATCGCCATCAGGAATAAAGGAAGTCCAACGGTGATAGGAGAGTTGCGATACTAAGTAGGTTGTATCCGGGGCCAGTGTGATGCCCGGTCTTCTTGAAGTTACGAAGAAGGCTGATGGGATGCGAGAGATGAAGAAGCATTTACTGCATTAAGCGTGCGAGTTCTCCACCCAGTTCTAGTGAGCCGTCGAGGAACTCCTCACTGCGTACTTGAAAAAATTGTCGGGCTTCTCGACCCGACTACGATTACTCGTCGGAGGTGAAGAGCGAGTCAGGCTTTGTCCTATTACGGTCGGCGAGGAGCGGAGGAGGAGAGGTACCGAATGGAAGAAGCCCCAATACTAAGCTGGTAACCACATTTCGGAAGCTCAGATCCCTATTTCAGGAGCTCACCATAGAAGTCAGACGGAATGTCAATGAGCGGTGTGCCATACATGAGCGGAAACCTCAGGATGATGCGTGGAGCAATGCAGAATGCGAGTTGACATCGGATCTAAGAAAATAGCAATAAAAGCCTGAGGTCTGGCCAGAGCTTCGTCATGGAATTCACTCAGACGGAGACATTGCTCCCGGACCACTCACGAAAGAACGACCTCCCGTCCCGGAAGCTCTACGTAGATGGAGCCTGTGCATGAGACGGAGCGGGTCTAAATTGCCTCACGAGGAAAGGGATGGGCAGTGAATATGCACTTTCCAGTTTGGATTCCATGCTTGGCAATGGCCAGGAGTAAGCGAGGTCGTGATAGCGAGGCCTCGAAGCCTCGCCATTCATTAGAGTCGACCGGAGTTAGAGGTATACGTGACTCAATTTGGTGGTCGGACAGAATGAAGAGACCCTACAGACGAAAAGTGAAACGATGATTCTATACCTACGAAGGTCGCGATCTATTAAAAGAAATTTGTGTTGGTTCAAGTGAACATGTCCCCCGGAAACGAGAGAATTCAGAAGCGACGCCTTAGCGAAGTTAGCCTGACCTCGAGGCCTCGATGGGTCGGCAGTTGAATACTTGACGGAACCCTCTGTCGATCCTTATAGCATGACCGGTTACCCTGGAGCAAAGTCAGAAGCTGAGTTGGATGGACCCGTTTGGAACTATATAATAAAAGCGAGAGAGCCTGCACGACGACCGAAGAAGCGGCGAATAAGGGCGAGGGTCGGCCCGGGGTTCACTAATCATAAGGAAGTCTCTTCTGACGAGGATTTTTCACTCCCTTTCTTAAATGCATCGCGGGAGAGGACATCAAGTACGTACTGAGAGAGGTACACGAGGGTGTATGCGGGAATCATATCGGGCAGGGCATTAGCGGGAAAAGCTTTAAGGCGGGATACTGCGCTGACCATACTTAAGGATCGTAGATCTAGTCGAGAAATCACGGGATCTGCCGGGAGGCGTACGAGATCTCAGCGCTCCGTCGGAACCACTTAATGTCGATCTGTGATTACTGGCCTTTCAAACAATGGGGTTTGGATATATTGGGACCACTTGCCCATTGGTAAGGGCGGTGCAAATTCATAGTATCATGATGGATTACTTCGCAAGTGGCGGCCAGAACCTTTAGCCACGATTCTGAAGCAAAATACACAATTTCGGTGTGGCGAGCCATCATATGCGGGTTTGGCATCCACGGAGCTGGTATCGGATAACGGAAAATTTGTTCGATCTTTTGAGATTTAGAGATTTTTGTCTTAGAGCTCGGAATTAAAGGTATTACTCGTCTGACACATCATGATCGAATGGACGAGGCCCGAAGTCACGATCGGAACCCTCGAAATTTTGCCTTGAAGACCAAATTAGAAGATCTTAAAGGGAGTTGGGTAGAATACCTCCGGGGTACTATGGAGCTTCACGGACTGACACGAAGTCGACAACGGAAACCCCATTTGCCCCAGCCTTTGGCACGAGACGATGCCCCCCGTTGGGGTCGGAATAAAGTCTCAAAGAGTCGAGGTTAGCATCGAGGAGAGACATAATGACGGGGCCTTGTCCCCAAACTTAGAACTCCTAGGCAGCGAGCGGGGTTCAAAGGCTTACGGAGGAGTATCAAAGGAAGACAGCGAGATATTATAATCAAAAAAGTCGGCCCGGAGCTACGTATCGGGCGACTTAATCTTAAAGCTCACGCGGCCGAGGAAGAATCCGGCACACGGGAAACTAGGCCCCAACTGGGAAGGCCCATACATCATATCCAGGAGTCATCGAGACCGGGCAATTATGGGCTGAAAGCTTGAAGGGAAAAATCTTGCGACATACGTGGAATGTGGAACATCTTAAGCGTTTCTACCAGTAAGCATCAGTATGTAATGTTATATAATGCCTTATCGGATCTCATGTGACAGATGGAACGTTTATTGACCATTTGGTTAGACATCTCAAGCAGTTCATATATGCTTAAGATACGAAAAGGCAAAATAAGAAGATACATCGAGCATAAAAGCAAAAGTGTCTCTTTATTTCAGATTAGATTGTTCAGTTACAATGGAGTGGTGTCCTCGATTACATCTTGAGTAATATTCAGTACAAGCAATCCCCTCAAAAAAAAAAAAAAAAAAAAGGGTGTTATAGGGAGAAAAGAAAAGAAAGTGGAAAAGATGAGAAGAAGAAAAGGAAAAAGGGTACAAAAGAGTTCAGACGGAAGAAAAAAAAAGACAAAGGAAAAGCCCGAGAATGAAATGCGGAGAAGAAAGAAAAGGGGTGATAGGACGAAAGGGTGATAGGGAGCAGAGGGAGTAGGAGGAAGAAGAAGAACAAAAAGCAGAGAGAGCGTGCCGAGATGCGCCACCCTCTCTGATGCATTCCACCCAGCAGATTTAGGGAATAACATGACTCGTAAAGGGAGACTAGGGGAAAAACACAACTCCCGTGCGAAGAGCAGCGTGGTGACTCAGGATCTTGAGGAGAAGGAGAATCTCGGCGACGATGATCAAACTTCGACTCTTCATCTCACACCTTGATTCGGTTGTGCATTATCTGAAGAACAAGCCGCGAGCGGTGACAGAGTATTTATAAGGTGGCGTATTCGAGTTCGTTACAATGCAGTCAAATTTCTCCATAAATCAGTATTCAGAGCATCATCTTTCAAGAATTGAGTAACTAGCGACACAGGCGTTTCAACATATCAAACTCTTCAACTACGAGGCCAGCTGCTTGCTTGAGTCGGACCATTTCGAGCTACATCGCCACTTTCGGCCTTGGCACGACCCGCGCTGCTCGATTTGTGAGCTCACTACTCACTTCTGGGGCCCGCATTTGCTCGAAGTCGAGGCTTAGGCTCCCGGCTGCAGTCGTACTTTCGACAGGCGCCCAGGAGCCCACATTTGCTCCCGATTTGGCCAGGCTCACCTACTCGCACGAGGCCCGCCTTGTTTGCCTCGGGTCGGGGCCAGCTCGGACTACATCGCCACTCGGCCTCAGCGCCCGGAGCCACGCTACTCAATTTGATGAGGCTGCTGCCGCAGGCCCACGGCGCCTCCCGGGGAGTCGGGGACCCCAGGCTCGGGGCTGCATCGTCGCCGGCCTCGGCGCCGGAGCCACGGTTGCTCGGTTTGGCCCAGGCTCACTGCTCGCCGCAGGGCCGCGGCGCCTTAGAGTCGGACTGGCTCCGGGCCCATTGCCACGGGGCCACGGCGCGGGTATCTTTCTGATTTGACGAGCTCACACACTCGCCACGAGGCCGGCATAGAGTGGACTATTTCAGTACAATTGCCCACCGAGCCATAGCCGGGCGTACTCGCTTTGACGAGCTCGTCCGTCCGCTGTGAGGGGCGGAGGCTCTGCTACTATTCATCTGGCAGAGCTCATCCCGTCCTTTCAACATGGACGAGCTACACTTTCTATTCATCTGACGAGCTCTTCCGTCACCTGACATGGACGAGCTCCACCTGTATTCATTACGACGAGCTCATCCAGTCACGGCGCCAAGGTGAGCTCTGCACCTATTCATCTGTGACTCTTCCCATAAGCTCGACATGGGCGACCCACTTTACTATTATTCATTACCGACGAGGCTCATCCCATCACTCAACATGGACGAGCTCTGCTACTCTCATCTGTGAGCTCTTCCCGTCACCGACATCAGGGCGAGGCTCACCTTTCGATTATTCGATGCGGCGAGCTCTTCCGTCGCTCAACATGGACGAGAGGCTGCTGCTACTCATCTGACCAGGCTCTTCCCATCACCTGACATGGGCGGGGCTCCTGCTCCAGAAGAATATTCACGCCGACGAGGCTCTTCCCATCCTCAACATGGGCGAGCTCTACTTTATATTAATCTGGCAGGCTCTTCCAATCCTCGACATGAATGAGCTCTGCTTTATATTCGATACGTGAGCTCATCCACGTCACTTTCGAAACATGGGCCAGGCTCTACTTTACTCTCATCTGACGAGCTCTTCCCATCACACAACATGGGCTGAGCTCACCTTTCGATTATTCGATACGGCGAGCTCTTCCCATCGCTCGGCATGGGCCGAGCTCTGCTGCTACTCATCACGGCGAGCTCTTCCCGTCACACGACATGGATGACTCTGCTCGATTATTCATTAAGCGAGCTCTTCCCATCACTCAACATGGACGAGCTCTTGCTCACCCTGAAGAGCTCATGCCATCACTCGACATATGGGCTGAGCTCTGCTACCGACTAATTATGACGAGCTCTTCCCCGTCACTCGACATGGGCCCGAGCTCCTCTTTTCCTACTCATCTGGCGAGCTCCTCCCATCACACAACATGGACGAGCTCCTGCTCAAATATTCATTCTGACGAGCTCTTCCCATCGCTCCAGCATGGGCTGAGCTCTGCCAACTATTCGTCAGCGAGCTCGTCAATCACTAGCATGGGCCAGGCTCGCACACTATTAAATCTGACAGGCTCTTCCCGTCGCACAAAGCATGGGCGAGCTCACCTTGATATTCATTCGCGAAGCTCTGCCATCACTTTCCAGTATGGGCCAGGCTCTACTTCCCACTACTCATCTGTGAGCTCCTCCCGTCCACCGCGACTTGTAAGACTGAGCTCTGCTCAATTACTCATTACGGCGGGCTCGTCCGTCGCACCGGCATGGGCGGGCTCTGCACTATTTATTCGACGAGCTCGTGCATCACTCGACATGAGCGAGCTACACTTTACAGTATTCGCCATGGACGACCTCTTATTAATGATCGACATTGTGAATCCCGCAACAATTAACTAAATCAAGTCGAGGCGGCTCTACAAGGCCCGATTCGTCAGCGAGCTTATTCATCTCCTCTGATCCTGTCCCGGGCTATGTAAATCATGGAAGATAGCGGCGATGCTCTGATGAGAGCAGCGAGATGATATAAAAAAAAAAAAAAAGAGTATATTTATATATGTTTGAGGAAAGACTACCGCAGTGTCTCGAGCCCGGGCGGAGCAGGGAGAACATCACGTATATATGAGACAATTAAAGCTAGGCACCCGAGGCCCAGGCATAAACATAGAATCGAGGCGTCGGCGGGAGGAGCAGACGGCAGAAGAGGGAAGAGTGGTCACGGCCAGGTACCGGAGGGCTCTTGAGAATAGTTCGTAGAAGATTCCTCTGCCTCACTTGTCGGCTGGGAGGTCAAAATTAAAGTACAGATCCTAGTATGCGTCGACGACTTTGGGTTGAAGGCGGAGCCACCCGAGCCAGCGAGCCTTTGGCTGGTCCTCGGGTACCTAATGACCTCATCCTCACCTTTGGCGGCTAAACTAAATCGGCGGGTGAAGATCTGCGGCCTTGTCAGGGTTCTCGTTCGACCGTTACGCCGCGTTGAGCCCCGGAAGATTCAGACGAGCGATTCTCTAGCGACACCGCGCACTCGGAGCTTGGCGACGAGGCGCCGAGTTGCGCTTGCTTATCGATTCGGTCCTTTGGGTGCTTCTGGCGTGTTCGCTTGAAGATCCCGCAGCTCGCCCCGGGAGGTAATGAGCTCCTCCCTAACCAGGAAGCTCACTCTCGGCAGACTTCAGCCCCTCCCGGGCCTCACTCAAATCACTTTGTGAAGCCTGGACAGCTTCTCGAACCTCCGGCTCACGCCTTGATTGCCCATGAGAGCTACCCGGACCTCATCTTCCTAGCACTGCCTTTAGAGCACGGCTAGACGAAATATGCTTCGTCGGACTTAAGTCGCTCCACTTCTTGATCATATCACGCGCTCGTTTCACACGACTCGGTTGGTTCGAGTGAGAGAGGCCACCTTAAGCACACATAAATTCGGGCAATTCTTACGTGCTTCTCGTTTAGGTTAGCCTTCTCGGCCCCGGGCCTTTTCGGGATGAGTGGCTACCTGCATATCAAACACATGAAGATAGCAGCTCGACACGGAGGCGGCGACATGGAAGCAAAGCACAATTATAGACTAAAGAACAGCCTTTGAAGGGATAAAGCAGCCTGAGTCGACGAAGCATCGCCTTGACCTCCAGTCGGAGTCCTTGAGATGGAGGAGCCGAGCGCACTAGCGCGAGTTCGGTGTTCGAAAGCGAGAGTCGGGTTTTCGTCGACTTTTGCTTCCCGGTTTCTTTCTCTTGGTTCTATCGCTTTGCGAGAGGCGATTTGACTTCTTCGAGGCCAGTTCAGACGGTTTATAGGCATAACCACAGCGTTCTTTCGACCGCACTCGGGTCTTTAGCCCTTAGTCGGGCTTAGGGAAGTAGGGAGGCTCAAAATCCGCAGGGCCTCGCTGGGAGGCGGCCCAGCTCGGCTCGGCTTGAGTTGGAGCGCTCAGGAGCCACGAACTTTAGTCGAAGCCGTGGCTCCTCACCAGTGGGCTCGGTTTTCCTTTTCACACTGGGGCCCCTGCAGGCAGCAGCCCCACAGTGAACGAGATCTCTCACACGGTAGGGCGCCAACGGTAAGCCCAAGCGGGAGAGGATCCCGAGTAGCGGCGGCCAGACACCTCGAGAAGAGAGGAGCGTAAAGACCTCGAGTTAGATGGACCGGGAATGTCAGGCCTTATCAGTGCAACGTGGGACGAGCGGGATATCACGCCCAGCTAGGGCTATGACATTATCTTGATTGCTAAGTTGAGAGATGAGCCTCTGGGAAACAAACGGATAGTACAAAATCGAAACATCAGAGCCACCTTCGGATAAGTCATACCCGAAGCGGTACAAATACTCACGGATGTTATCGGGGAGCGCCCGAGGCGAGTAGGAACACGAGGGTGTCGTCCTTTGTCGAGTTATATTCCCAGTGAAAGCTAGCTGCTTGAAGAAATAGTGTCCTTCCATGACCTATGCGAAGATGGAAGATCAGAGATCACCGCAGGGGAGCCGGAGCGTCTGGAAAAATAAAGAAAGCCCTCGGTGGTCTCATTTGAGTAGAAAAGATGAAAACGAGGCCCAGCTAGGGACGTGAGGCCCTTTATCCTACTAAAAGGAAGCCCCGATAACCCCACCAAAATGCCCAATGGATTGGGACGAAGGTTGGGAGGGCAAATATATTGAAATGTTCCAAGACCCTCTTCATGAAAGGGTGCAGAGGAAAGCGAAGGCCATTGTCAAAGGCGACCTCAAAAAAACAAACCATCCCAGGCACGAAGGTTGCATAAAAGGTTAAGACATCGGGGACCCATACTACCATTATACAAAGGGAGGTCGATGCGATCGACAAAGGTACTCCATCTGAAGGGTCGACCCCACTAGGTCCCACATTCCTGACATGTTGAGCGGATTTAAGGTACTCAGGCCCCGAGGATATGCTTAATTGGGTTTATTTTCGCTGCCCTTATCGCGGGGAAGAGGAGCCGTTCGAGGGTTCGGATATTCTTAGAGACGGTACGGGAGAGCATCTCGACTGTCTGAGCGAAAATGACAAGCGAAGAGTCATCACACCAATCATGAGAAGAAGAAGCTGACCGGACCTATGACGGAGACAAGCGACGAGAAATAAAAGCCCGATCGGTTGAACCCCAGTGTTTCGTCATTACCCGATCAAAGCGATGCGGACCTGATGGACCCGAGAATCTGATGAAGAGGAACATGAGCGTAAGCAGGAGGCGAGAAGAAGGGTCGAGCGGCCAGACAAGGCGAAGATATGCGAAAGCGAAGGAGCGGAAGAAATGGGAGGCGTAAGCGCAGCCACCAAGAATTCGTCATTATCCGCGAAGACTTGTGGCGGCAAGCCGAGGCTTTTAAGCGACCCGACCGGAGGCAGGACACGTAGAGCTGTGATCTGGGAAAGTGACCTTGCCACGCCGGCGTACCTGAGAAATTTGGGGCTAGCTTGATGGGTTTAAAATGAAGCTGCGAGGCCAGGCGGCCGAGCCAATGAGGGTGGGTGCGCCCGATCTCTGATACCCGGGCTCCTCGGTGCAGGCCCCGAATCGAGAGGCTAGGGACCCGGGTCCGAGACGATCTGAATGAATTGGAAGCCCCATATCCTACTAATCAGATTGTGCATCGCTCATACGGAGAAATGGGAATGGCCCACCCAACAATATATTATCCTACTTGGAGTCAACGAGCCTTATAATGGGAAAGGGAAAATAATATGAGATCATCGCGATTGGGTCTCCCGATAAAGAAGAGAGGATTATCTCAAACAAGCAGCTCCTTATCTTGTACCATCCGATATGGACTAAAATAGAAATATCTCGTCCGATGGGAAGGACTCTAACCACCATCCAGCGGTTGAATATACACTATAAATACAAGGTCGCGTCGGTGAAAGGTGCCTTGCCTTATGCAGCGTTACTTTACGCATTCTTAGGCGCATTCTCGTATGCAACACATTCACACTCTAAGCGATCTCTTTTTATCTCGAAAAAGCGGCTTAGGCATCGGAGGCGGCCACGGGCGAATCCCTCGCGAACCCCCGCTTCTTCACTTGTTTTTGCGGAGGAGTCGCTACGTCCGGGCTGCGGTCGGCGGTCTGGCGATCTACCTCGACGAGCCAATCCGAGCGCTGCATCGGCCCTGATGTCGGGTCAGTAGCCCAGCCTGCGCTCGATCGATTCAGGTTGAAAAAAAAAAGCATCATCAAGTATAAACCTTCTTGAATCATTTTTTTTTTTTTTTTGAAATAAGGCAGAGGCTATATTTGTTCTGATACCAAATGTAAAATCAAGTAATCTGATTATATGAAGATACTAACAACATAATCATATCATATACAGAAGCAAAATGCTAGGATGTACATACCTCCAATCATTGTTGAGAAACTGGAATATACTTTTGGTTCTTTTAAACCATTTTCAAAATAACTTGATGATGAATTTTCTCTGTATATCTAAGTAGGCTTAAGGACCCAAAAATGCCTCATCAATTCCTTATATGGAGACTAAGCCATTATTGGTTTCCTCGTATAAGGGTTGAAGAAGATGTGTCATGGGAGATTTAAATTTAAATTTAAAATTCAAATTATATGGACCATTATAACATTAGATCCTTAATGCTAACTCCTGTGACGGGGCAAGCGTATTTTTCCTGGCTTGATTATTTATGGTTTCATCTATGAGAAACCTCCCCACAAGGCACCATTTTGAACGTGACCCTCATCGTTTTGCTCAATGACTAGACCATGTTGTATTGAGATTAATTGAGAGATTTTCGATTCATTTTGCAAGAAATAAGGATTACTCATCACAGAGACGGAGACTGTGAACACGACATCCCCTTCATCGCACTGTTTTGTTAATTCATTCGTTCATTTGGTCAGTAATATTATACTTATTTACTTAACCACGGTTTAATTTATCATTTTACTATCCACTAATTTTTAAAATTGTTTGGACAAAGATCACGTATTGACACATATTCTTGATTTTTTTTTTTACTATACTCTAGTATCAAGATATCAAATTATTCCTATTGAGATTCAAACTTAGAACCTCATCTCCCTATGTCCTTATATTTATTTTAATAATGAGCATTATATTATTATTTGAACTAGACATGATGAAGATATATCCAATATTCTCCATCTCGATGTATTGTTCATTCCCTCATTTGTTATTTTATGATGATGCTTTTTCATAGGAATGGCGGAGCGTGTAGGGGTTCTTTGCTAAAATTGGACCGGATTGTTGAATTTGGGATGCGAGCTTTTAAGATCATCTGTCTACAGAATTTGAAGTATGATTCTTTGCGTTGTTGGTCTGGACTGGATATAGCGCTCCTGCGCAAAACCTGAGGAAGAAGGGATTCGCGAGAACTGGCCTGGGTGGCCGCTCCATTCATCAGTTTCTTTCACGAAGAAAGAAACCTTAGATTGCTTATAAATTTGAGGAATGTTTGTTTATAGCGTGCCTTTTCGCTAGATGGGGTGGCGATTGTATTTATAGTAGATATTAACTTCGGGTTGGATGGTAGTTAGGATTCATTAAGTTTGATGGGATATTTCTTATTATAATCGTATCGGATTTGGTATATAATATAAGTAGTTTATTTGAGATAATCTTCCTTGTATTGGGAGATTTAGGTACGAGACTTGCGAATGATATATTATTAGGGATAATGTATTTTACGTACACAGTAGAGACTTTCGCCAAAGTGGCCTTTGGACGAAGCAGTTGGGCCTCTTTTAAAAATTTGCCGAAAGGTTGAAATCTTTGGCGTAACGAGCCCGGAAGTCACGCCGTTAGGCCCGAAGCCTCTCGCTTTGTAATTCAAGCTGATGGACGCCCGTATTTAAGTAAATTTGGCACTCTTTTCTTGCTGGAAACTTGGTGTGTGGGTTTGCGACCGCATTTTGAAGCCTATCGCTATATTACATTGTTATTTATTTAACCACAATTGAATTTATCATTTTTTTTAAAGAATTGAATTTATCATCTTCTTTGGCACATATCCACTAATTAATTAATTAGTTTTCAAAATTGTTTCCACTGGGTAATAATCCTCGTATTCTTTCTTAGCACATGATTTATGTTTAGAAATCATTTACAATATTTTTACCATTGATTTTATCTTTTATTGTATTTCCTTATCAAATCTAAATTTCACAAGGTGAAAATATTACCTTAGGTATCATAATTTCTATTATAATTAATGTTTTAAAAATTAGAGCGGATGTACTTGTACCATTGATTTGTGACATTTTTCAATCCGGTTTAATAGATTCAACAACTAATTCAACTCCTAAATCATGAACCCAAAATGTTTTATGTTAAATCATTGATCCGATTTTGATAACATTGAATATTCATTGTATATAAATATTTTACTTTTTTTTATTAAAAGAATTTAAGAAATAAATAATATATAAACAAAATTTTAAAAATTAAAAATTTAAAAACAAAATCAATATCACATAAGTGCAAACCACCGAATATATAAGTAAAATAATTAGGTTCTTTCGTAACTTAATCAAAGATTTTAAATTTAAGTCTTAAAAATATAATTGTACTTAATTAGAATTTCGAATAATCTCAACATGATATAACTTAAAAACACATTTTATATATGTGCGAGTATGCTCCGTACACCTCCAGGTGTTGGACAAAAAAAATCACAGATACATGCCCTCCTCACGCACTGCCCGTGAGTTCATTTATTATCCGTAAAGGCAAAAACCGCCCAGACGCCAGATTGCCAGGGAAAAAAAAAACCATGCCTCCGAAGACAGGGCCTCGTCCTAGAAGAGCAGCGGCTAGGGTTACCGCCCGGAAAAGCGTCCCTTCCTCCAGCCCCGCTCCAGCTGATTCCGTACAATCTCCAGCTCCGACCGCCGCCAGCTCCGGCGCTACAGTTTGTACTGCGGCCCCTACTTCTGGAATTGAAACAACCGCCGCTACTTCTGGAATTGAAGGCACCGCTCCTTCTTTAACCTCCTCGGCTGAAGCCAATTCCGTTGAGATTCCAACAGATTCAGTAGCCGCTCCTCAATCTGGAACTGTAACTGGAACTTTGAATGAAACGACAATTGTGCCTCAATTGGTGGAGCCTGCGCTTGAGGTCAATGAAGAAAGCAATGCTCCTCCGTCGGCCTCTCCTCCGCCGGTCTCTCCTCCGCCGGCCAAGAGGACGGTCAGGGTTGTGAAAAAGAAGGTGGTGAAAAAAATGGTGACCAGAAGAGTTGGGAAGGGTTTAGGTAGGTGTTCCACTACACAGTCTGAGGCAAAGCCTTGTCCAAATACTGATCCTGCCGTATCTGCTGCAATGGAGGGGGTGGTTGTTTCGGGTTCCGCTGAGGAAGTTGAAAACCCTAATCCTCCCTTAGATGGAGGGGTTGTTTCGGGCTTGGATCATGAAATTGATAAGCCTGGCCTTTCCCCTTCTGTTACAATGGAGGGAGTCGCGATTTCGGGTTCGGCAGATGAAGTTGAAAACTCTGACCCTAACCCGAAGATTCTATCTGAAGATGCGGCTGTGAATCCTACGGAAGGTCCTGTATCGAATTTGGTAGAGAATTCCATTGAAAATCCCCGTACTTCTGTCATGGAAGATGCAAATGCGGATTCAATTCAAGATCAGAAGGGTGAATCAGAGAATGAAAAAATGAATTCCCAGGGAGAACTGAAGGAAGAGGCGGAGAATTGTGATGGGAGTGGTTCGAAGGAAGTGGCCGAGGTTGAGGAAAGCATGGTAGTCCTGAGCGAAGAAATGGAAGCATTAGAGAGGCAGAAGAAGAGGAGAACTGAGATCTTTATTGGTGGGTTGGACAAGAGTGCCACGGAGGAAGAGATTAGGAAAGCTTTTGAGGAAGTGGGCGAGGTTTTGGAAGTGAGGCTGATGATGAATGGTAAGACGGGGAAGAACAAGGGATATGCATTTCTGCGTTTTGCTTTGGCATCTGATGCTAAAAAGGCTCTGGCAAGATACCCAAAAATTGAGGTAATTCTATTTGAAGATTATTAGGTGTAAGTTTTCTTGTTTTTTCTAGTTGTAATTTGATTGGAAGTTTAAATACTCTTTTAATGTGGTGATTACCATTAGTTTATTGCTGTGTAACCTAGCTGGATAGCATGTTCTCTCAGCTTCAACCTTTGGCAAGGCACTTGCCCATGCATGCCCCTTTTTGCCCTCATCAAGAGGTGCATTTCCCTACCCCTATCCTAGTTGTATACTTGTATTCCTGCCTAGTGTCCTGTATGTAAAAACCTTTTGCCAAAAGTTCCCATACTTTACGAGATAATAAAAAAAAGCGGGTAAAATTAATGGTAGGAAGCCAGGGGAGATTTTGAGTAAAATAAAAGAAGTTAGGTATAGGTGATGACTAATGCTTAGGTCTTGCTTACTGGATGACTATTAGGGTAATGCCTTTGGGCCACTGAACTAGTAAGACAATAAGTGTCCATGTGGTTGTTAAATATGTTGTTTTGTTTTGCAGGTTGCCTATCATCCTAGTTGCATGTGCCAATGAGGCTTACCTTAGTGGTTAAGGGCTAGCCGTAGGCATAGGGAGGGGAGGGTCCAAGGTTCAAGTCTTGGGAACAAAATTGTGTACTTATCAAAAAAAAAAACATTCTAGTTGCACGTGCAACATGCTTAAACTCATGTGTTCTGATGACTCATGAGTGTTAATTTTTTTTTTTTGTTTGCAGGTGGGGATGATTATTTCCCTGTGTTATGGTTGTAGTGGTCATTAAAATTTGTAAACCCGAAAAGTAGCTCAGTTGGTTTGGCCTTGGGTTTGCTCCCCAATGATCACCTGTTCGAGTTCCCTTAGGACCACTGAAGGTTTACCATTAACTTTAGGACCCCATGAGATTAGTTGAAGTGTGCGTAAGCGGGCCCTAACGCCCACAATTATAAAAAAAATTGTACTACCTTTTCCTACAATGGAAATCCTTAGTGGTGTAAAGCTCTAAGAATCATAATTGCTGATTTGGCAATGATTAAATAATTTTTACCATATAAACACCAATTGCCAATTATTAGCATGAAATAGAGCCAAGCGTCATTGGCATTGGAGGTTCGTTATGGGTTTATTGGATTGGGCCATAGGGACGATGAATTTCTTAATGGGAAATGTTAATAGGGTGGAGGGAAATTGGGAAGATGTTGGGTTGACAGGGTCTTCATACAAAAACAAGAGAAGTTGCTTACTCTTGAACTTATCCTCTAAGTCGTTTGGTTGTTTCTTTAGAAGTTCGAGGGAAGTTTCAACGAATTGACTAGTGGATGCATAGAAGAGAAAGGGGAAACATGGTTGGGGGAGAATGGTGTGAGCGTTGGGGTGGGCTTCATGGTAGATTGGTGTTGCATGTGCAGAATGAGTGAGGAGTTGACTATCCATCTTTGGTTCATTCTTTTGTGTCGTCTCCTGAGACCTGTTGATATTTCTCTGTCCATTATCATGTAGTTTGGGTGCCTTCAAGATTTTTTTTTTTTGATAAATGGATGTCTTCAAGAATTGTAAAGAGGTTCTTTCATACTGGCATGGAAAACTCACAGTACTAATGCGGGCAGGAATGGAGGATAGCTTAAAGCAGCTATTTTGGTTCTTTAGGTGTTTGAACATAGACATTGTTAAAAGCTAGTTGAAACTCTTCAAAATTGGCCATTGCTGTCTTAAAATGCTATTAAGGCTTACACCTTAAGCCTTGCCTCAAGGTTGACATTATGTAAATTAACCTAAAGGCACAACCTTAATATAGGACAATGGAGGCTTAAGCCTCTCCATATTGAAACTTATAGCCTTGATGCTGTTGATGATTAAGCCTCAAATATTTAGAAGCATTTAATGAGTTTGGGGCCTTTATGAGCTCCTCTGTATGCATTTATAAGCGGATGAAATCTGAATGTTCATAACATTAAATCTATTGAAGTGGATCTTGAATCATACACTTATTATACCTCTCCCCTCTCTCTTTGGAGCGACCATGCCCCCTCCCCGCCCCCTCCCTTGGCAGAGGGTTGGTAAGGCCGGGTTTGCCTTCGAAGCCAAATCCTTCAATATTGAGGTAGAAGAGACGACAAAAGGCGTAAAAGGATGCATCTGGGAGAGAAGAAAAGGCGTTACTTCATGGATTTGATTTGGGGGGGCTTAGCTTATCCCGTATGTTGGTGGGTTTAGAAGCATATGCTAGTTTTCGTTTTGGGTAAACTTTTGAGAACAGGAGGGAAGGCATTACAGAATGGAAAGAGGTTCAAACAAGGAGGGAGGTTTCATCGGTTGTTTGGTGAGGGATCTTGGGGGGAAAAGCTATAATTTGATGTTTTTAGAAGGAAAAGGCTTGGCTGGGGGGTGGAAGATTCTATCTAAAAAACTACAACAATTAAGGGTACGCTCCAACGAAGAAGGTCAACAGGAGGAGAAGTATGAGAAGCCGTGAAGGGAGGAGAAGTAGGGGAGGAATTCTACAAAGACTCTATCCAGACTGTTGAAGACGACGACACCCAGTTCCTTTGTAGAGATCCTTAAGATTGAGAAGATACCCATGGGAGGTGGTGTCTGTGTCGAGGTAGGGAAAGAGGAAGTTCGGGAAAGGCTTGACTAGTTGGATTGATGTTTGGTAGGATGGTGGGGTAAAGGGTCTTCTCTAATCTCGGAGGTTGACTTTGTGAGGAGATGGGCTATCTCGTAGTGGAATACCAATGAACCATTCTCTATGGTAAAAATGGGAAGGGGCCTTTAGCTCTTTGAGTTTGAGAGTAGAGAGGAGGTGGACCGTGTGTTGATGTATGGTAGAAGACGATGTGGGGCAAACCGGGTTCACTTAAGAAAATGGGGACAAGACCTAGGATGTAGCAGCCATGGAGATTTAGAGGAGAAAGCATGGGTGAGAGTGGTAGGACTTCTAGTGCATTTGTGGAGTTGGAAAATTATGGAAAAAATTGGAGATGCTTGTGGTGGTTTTTTTAGCGGTGGATGAAGATACAAAAATCGCCGAGTTGTGTTGGGTGAGGTTCTTGTAAGGCTAGGGGATTTCGAACCCCCAAAATCCGTTGAGGTGATGGTAGGCGGAGATAGGTTCCTGATTCAGTTGTGGTGGGAGTTTTCTCCCTCTATGAAGGTTGTTTCGAGTATAGAGAAAAGGAGAAAGTTCAGACTCTACAGGGAAGACGATGGAGGAGCACGAGCTGGGGAGAGAGTGTGCCTAGGGGGGACGTGCGACACAGATTGCATGTTCAGTTGATGCAGCAGGAGACGTGCGTGACAAGTCTCCAGTCATGTCAAACCAGACTCAAAGATGGTCTCCAGGTCAGCTGTTGGGCCAGTCATCGGGTAGAAGACACGGGTTGGCGGACCACTCAAACTTCTGTTCGGGTCAGTTGTCGGGCAGGCGTTTTGGGCAAAAGGGTGGACTTGGGCCTCAGGGGCCTACCCAAGTTCAGAATAGTGATTTGGGCCCGCTTCTTGTAAAAGAAGGCCCAGAGGGAGATCATATTTCTATTAGGCCTTTTTTAAAAGGGAAGAAGGGCCTTAGTTTCAGCCCAAGCCCAAACCCCCATCCTATGGAGGGCTCGGTGGAAATTTTAAAGGTGGGAGGTCTTCAAGCTAACCCCTTTCAAGCCCTAAGGGGTTAGTTTGAGGAATCCCCTTTTGAAGATCCTAGAGAAGGTGCTTCTATGGAGGAAGGATCGGTCGCCGACATTGAGAAGGAAGGGGAGATAGTTGCGGAGACTAAGTCTCCCCAAAGGGTTTCAATTCTGGAGACTTCGGGACATGAGGCTTCTAATGCAGACCTGGATTTTTTAAACAGGTTTGAGACTTCTACTCCTATAGTTGTTACTCCTTCTCTCTGTTTTCGGCCAACCCCTTTTTCAAGGGGGCTCTTTTGACCTGGGGGGTATACATGTCCTAAGAGAAGAGGAGGAGGGTTTATTGCCTTTGGCGATTGTGGCAGAGAATGAAGTAGAGGGGGGAATCGGTCTAGAAGGACAGTTGGTGGGTTTTGGGCAGGGGGAGGGGGTAGAAGAGGTGACTTCGTTAGCAGTGGAAGGGTACGAAAGGTGGGAGGATAGTGTGTTGGTAAAATTCAGTGAATTCTTGGGATTTTTTATTGTGGGTTTTGAGCCTTAGATTATTGATCTCATGCAGAAGATTTTGGATAATCGGAATCAAGGGTCAAAAGTGGGACAAACGCCAGTGTCTAGGTGTGAACGTGAGTTGAAGAAGTTGGAGTACATGGTAAACTATGGTGGGCAAAGAAGTGGGAAAGGCGCAAACAGAGATAGGGGAACCTTTTATTAAAGTTAGGATGAAGATTAAAATTTTATCTTGGAATGCAAGAGGGGTGAATAATCTGGAGAAGAGAAAAGTTATTAAACTGTTCATCAGGGATCAGTGGGTGGATTTGGTTTGTTTGTTGGAAACAAAAGTACAAGAGATGACCCTTAGGATGGCTTGTAGCCTAGTGGCTAGGAGATTTTCAAATTGGGGAACAGTTGATGCAACAGGGACTGCAGGAGGCATTCTATTGTTTTGGGATAAGAGAATCCTAGAGGTAATTGAGATGGTGAATGGGGTCTTCTTCGTCTCTTGTTTATTCAGAAATGTGGAAGATGGTTTCCGATGGATTTTCATTGGTGTTTATGGTCCAGTGGTGGTCAATTTAAGGGAAAACCTCTGGGAGGAACTGGGGTCAATGAGAGGCTTACGGTCAGGACTGTAGTGTATTGGGGGTGACTTTAATATTACCATCTCCCCCAGAGAAAGTAACAAGGGTGGCAGAGTTACCTTGGCTATGCCCCGTTTCGTAGAAGTCATTGATGACTTAGGGGTGAGGGACATGCCACTGCAGGGAGGTCTTTTTACTTGGAGTGGAGGCAGTAATGGCCGGGTGATGTCTAGGATTGATAGGTTCCTAGTTTCGGGGGCTTGGGAAAGTTATTTTAGTAGGGTGATCTAGAGTACACTTCCTAGACTGGTCTCGGACCACTTCCCCATTCTCTTAGATGGAGAAGGTATCCGATCAAGCCCCTCCCCTTTCCGTTTTGAATCCATGTGGTTGAAATCGGAAGGTTTTAAAGATCTCCTAAAAGGGTGGTGACAAGGGTTAAGCTTTAAAGGTTCAACGAGTTTTATCTTGGCTGAAAAGTTGAAAGGTCTGAAACGCATGCTAAAGGCATGGAATAAGGAGGTTTTTGGCAATGTGGGAACAAAAAAGGCTGAGGCCTTACGCAGAGTGGGTTTATGGGATAACCTGGAGAAGGAGAGGGAGCTTTCCTTGGAGGAGTTTGAGGAATTACAAAAAATGGTCTCTCTTAGAGGAGGTTTCTTAGAGGCAAAAGTCGAGAGAGTTGTGGCTTAAAGAGGGGGATAGAAACACTGGTTTCTTTCACAAAATGGCCAGTTTGTACAGAAGGAGAAATGCAATAAACAAAATTAAAGTTAATGGTAACTGGCTTACAAAATATAATGCTATTCAGAAAGGGGTTGTAGACACTTTTAAAGGACTATTGTCTAAGCCGAGGGGATGGTGCCCTATTTTCCCTAATATCCCTATGGAGGTTTTAGGGGCTGAGGATGCTGGCAGACTGGAAGACAGGTTTTCTGAGGAAGAAATCTTTGCAGCCATTTCAAGCCTTAATGGTGAGAAGGCCCCTGGGCCAGATGGCTTCCCTATCGTGTTTTGGTCATTTAGTTGGGAGTTTGTTAATGAAGAAGTGATGGATTTCTTCAAGGAGTTCTTTGAGCAGAAGAAGTTTGTGAGAAGCTTGAATGCTACTTTCTAGGTGATGATCCCTAAAAAAGGAAATGTAGAGGACATCAAAGATTATAGGCCCATTAGTCTGCTAGGAGGACTGTATAAGATCCTAGCTAAAGTCCTAGCTAATAGGCTAAGAAGGGGTAATTGACAAAGTGGTTTCCCCCTCCCAAAATGCCTTTGTGGAAGGGAAGCAAATTTTAGATGTTGCTTTAATTGCGAATGAGGTTGTGGACTTCATGCTGAGAAGGAATGATGGTGGGATGGTTTGTAAGTTGGACATTGAAAAGGCTTATGGCCATTTAAATTAGGAGTTTATGCTTGAGGTAATGAAGAGAAAGGGTTTTGGCCAAAGATGGTTGACTTGGATTACCTGGTGCATGTCTACTACTTCATTCTCAATCTTAATCAATGGGACTTTCGTGGGTTTCTTCCGAAGTACGAGGGGTCTTCGGCAGGGGGACCCCCTATCCCCGTATCTCTTTATCTTGGGAATGAATATTGTAAGCCGTTTGATAAACAAAGCTATAGGAGGGAGGGAGAATGTTGAGGCTTTGTAGGTTGAGTTGGGATGCAAGGTCGGAACACTTCCTACGACGTACTTGGGCCTCCCCCTTGGGGCCCCGCATAAGTAAGCTAGGATGTGGGATCTTATTGAGGAAAGGTTTAGGAGGAGATTGGCTATTTGGAAGCGCCAATATATTTCTAAAGGGGGAAGGGTTACACTTATCCGAAGCACTCTGTCTAACCTTTCTATCTACTTCATGTCACTTTTCTGGATCCCGAGTTTGGTGTGCAAAAGGCTGGAAAAAATTAAGAGGGACTTTCTATGGGGTAGGGGTAATCTGGAGAAGAAGCTGCATTTGGTGAAGTGGGTCAGCATGCGCCTGAGATAAAAGGTTGGTGGCAGGTGTCGGAGGATTATACAAGCTAAGACAAGTGGAGAGTGAGTGGTTCATGATAAAAATCCACATGGGATATCATCAAAAATAGTGTGAATCTTCGTGGGGATGGATCTCTGGGGATGAATAATTTGGGATTTGTGGGAATCGGGATAGGACATCATAATATTATCAAATTGATGTGGACAGTGGAGTCAGGTTTAGGGATCTTGGTGTGGGAGGAGGCTTTGTGCATGGCTTATCCCAGGCTTTGTTTAAGCTTAGTTCAATTTGAAAAAGAGGCTTTGATCGGGAGGTTGTGTTATTCGAATGAGCGGATGAATGCTTGTTTTAGTAGGCCGCACAATGCAGTATTAAGTGATGATGGAGGTGGAGAATTTTCTGCATGCTATTCAACCTTGGAGAGTTGTCTCTAACAGGGAAGACATGCTGATCTTAAAAGGGAGCAACTCGGGTATTTATTCAGTGAAGCTAATGTATGAGGTGCTAAACTGCCCTGCCTCTGCGTCAAGGCCTTTTCTTGCTCTTTAAGTTTGGAACCCTTTTGTTCTTTTAAAGGTGGCTTTTTTGCTTGCAAGGTGTCTTGGGGAAAGGTGTTGACGCTAGATCAACTCAAAAAAAGGGGAAGACCCTTAGCAAACAGATGCTACCTTTGTGAGAAGGAGGAGGAAACCTTAGACCATCTTCTTGTGCACTGCCCCGAAATCTAGAATACTCTAGGAGCTTATATTGGCTATTGTTGGTATTGGGTGGGTATTTCCTTTTTTAGTTCGGCAGGTCCTCCTTGCCTGGCAAGGAACTCAACTGAGAAAGAAACGTAAGAAATTGTGAAGGGCAGCTCCCCTTTGCCTCTTTTGGACAGTGTGGCGCGAAAAAAATAGAGTGGCCTTTGATAATGAGGCCTTCTTTGCGTACGGATTATAGAGTTTTTTCATTTGTAATTTTTGGTCTTGGTCCAACGTGTATAGTGGGGACAGAGACAGGTCTTTGCTGGATTTTCTAACTTGGATGGGGTATAAATGATTTTTTTTGGGGTTGGTGGGTTTTCCTGAGCTTTTTGGCTCCCCTTTTGGGTTGTTTCCCTTTTGTTTACTCTCAATGCACTTTTGGGCAGCTTTGTTGTATTCTTTTTGTGGTTAATACATGCTGTTTGTTTACCCATAAAAAAAAAAATCTATTGAACTTTTACAGGGCATGATATAGATTTATAAGTTCTATTTTGCATCTAAGACTAGTGTTAAATTTTTTTTTTTTTAAATAAGGGTTTATTTGGATGTTGTTTAACCATTTAAATGATAAGAAATATAAGAGATTGAAAGAAGAAATAAAGAAATTAATGGCCACTGTGGTGGCTGAACTTATATATCATCGTAACCTTATTATTGGTAGATAAAGGGAAAATACTGTTAGGTGTTTTCTGGCACATTTTTTTGTACAGGCTGGTCCTTCCTTGTATACTCCTTGTGTACTTTGGGGCAATCTGGCTCACTCATTTTTTGTTATCAATATACTGCTCAGTTTACTTATAAAAAAAGGAAAATACTGTTGTGAATATTGAGAAAGGTATTGATAGAGAATATAATAGATCAATTGGGTATAATTTTTTTCTTGATAATCATTATATTTGATAAAAGTATTGGAGAGAGAGAGAGAGGAGGGAGTTGACTTTTAGTGGAGACATGGAGGAACTAAATTAGATCAATTGGATATAATAGAGAGAGAATATAATTGATGGAGAATATAATAGATCAATTGGATATAATTTTTTTTCTTGATAATCATTATATTTGGTAAAAGTATTGGGAAGAGAGAGAGAGAGAGAGAGAGAGAGAGAGAGAGAGAGATGAATTTTAGCGGAGACATGGAGGAACTAAATTAAAAACTATTGATAATGACACATAATCAATTTGTTGTTAGGAATTGTTTGTTTTCTTTTATGATTTAATTTTCATGTGATTTTGTTTGTATTTTTTAAATTGGGATAAATATATGTTCTTTATATTATTATTATTATTATTTATCATAATTACTTTTTGTTTAAGTTGAGGTTTGTGCCTTGTTTTGTCTTGGTACTCATGGCCAAAATGCCTTAAGATTGCTTATAACTATTTAAAACACTGCAATTCATTAAGGGCTGTGTTGTAATGGTGATAGAGGAAAGCTTTTCAAAACCCTATTCAATGAAGAAAAGGAAACACACTTTAAACTTATCAAAAAAAAAAAAAGGATAATACACTTTAAATTATAATTATTAATTAGAGTCAAATTCATGATTATTAGTTAGAAAAGGAAATGCAATTTAAAGTATAAGTATCAGTTAGGTTCAAATTATGGTTATTAGTTAGAGTCAAATTAGAGTCATAATGGGTTATTAGAATTTTAGTGTAATTTGGTTCGAAAACATGTGGCTCAAGAAGGAAGGCTTTAAGACCCTTATTGATGATTGGTGGAGGAGCTTTGAGATTAGAGGTACTAGAAGCTATGTTCTAACAGAGAAGTTGAAAGCCCTTAAAGGTCAACTCAGAACTTGGAATAAAAATTCCTTTGGGAAAGTAGAAGAGCAAAAGAAGGAGGCTCTGAAAAAAGGTTAAAGGCTGGGATGGATTAGAATTGGAGACCTCTTTCTAAGAGTTGAAACTAGAAGCTTTGCAAGAGTTTAAACGTTGGGCTCTGATAGAAGAAGCATCCTGGAGGCAGAAATCAAGGGAGAGTTGGTTGAAAGAAGGAGACAGAAATACATGATTCTTCCACAGAATGACAAACTCTTATAGGAGAGGGAACCATATCACCAAAATGAAAATAAATGAGGTCTGGGTTAAGGAAGAAGCCAAGAGATGAAACAAGGTATTGTGGAAGCTTTTAAATCTTTGCTGTCGGATATAGGGGAGTGGAGAGCAAACTTAGAAGGGTTGAATTTCCAAAGAATTAATGAGGCTGCAGCTGAAAGATTAGAAACCCCCTTCATAGTAGCAAGGATCAAAATATCGGTAGCAGAATATATCGGTGAGTGGATTTTGAAATATCGGTAAAATATGAGTGGACATTTTTGCAAAATATCGATTCGATTAAAATTTTTCATATTTAATTATATAGATGATGAGAAATGATTCATATACGAATTAGGGTAGATTAAAATCAAATGGATTAGTAATTATTAAATTAAATATATTATATTTAATATATTATTAAGATATTATTATGTTAAAGATATATTATTTATTTGTTGCTATTATTATAAATATTATGTAGATAATGAGGAGTTTCAAAATATTGTATATTATATTTTTAAATTTTTAAATGATATTATTTTATTTATTTTCCTTTTCAAATTAGTATTTGATTTAAAAATATTATAAGTTATAATGTAAAATAAAAATAAAATAAAATATTATAATTAGATGGAACAAATCTTTGCTTGGTAAGTGGAATTGGACACTGGCTGTAGAGGACAACCCCCCTTGGAAGAATATGATTAAGCTAAAAGTCTGAGTCTAGAGGAAGGGGATGGTTACTCGCGACGAAAGGGAGTTTTAGATTGAGCCTTTGGAAGGGATATTAGGAGAGAAGCTGTATTAAAAAAGAAGATTACTTATTTCATCTTGGGTGATGAGGTTAGTATTAGATTTTGGGAAGATAAATGGTTGTGGAGAAAACCCATTTGTGTGCTTCATTTCAACTCTATATCTTATCATTTGCTTCAAAAGGGAATGGAGTGGGGGAAGTTTAGAACACAGGATGGAGGAGGGTGGAATATGAGATTCATCAGACCTTACAATGATTGGGAGTTGGAAGAAACTCAGAGATTGATTAGCTTAACTAGTAGTAGAAATATCAGTCAAGGGGAGAAGGACAAAATTTTCTTGTTAGTGGACACAAAAGACCAGTACACTATCAAAGCCAACTATAGACATCTAGAAGGTGATCTCTTTGGCACTATATTGACCTGCCTTATTTGGAATAGTTGTGTCCCAGGCCACAGGCCGACCAGCCCGCCCAGTGAGTGTGTTTACAGGAGGTGCGGTGGGGCAAGGTGTTGACTATCGATCGATTGAAGAAAATGGGCTTCGACACAGAGTAGATGCCCTCTTTGCAAGAGGATGAGGAAAACATAAACCGCCTTTTTGCTTACATTAAAGACATGATATTCGTATTAAACCCAGAATCCACCACAAGCTTGAGGCACCCCAGAAGAGTTGGTCATTTAACATGGTATTAAAGCTTCGTTTGACGGGAGGTCCTGAGTTCGAGCCACCTCTTTGTAATTTATTCCTCATTTGTTAATTTGAAAGTCTATAGAGGATTGTATTTGATTTGTTTGACTCTCTACGTACGGGTATGGGGCTACATTGAGACTTGAATCTAGAGCCTCCCTTAACCCCATCTCATCCCTTTACCACTTGAGCCAGGTCTCGAGGGCTATGTTTGCCTATATCTTTTGTGAACCTCATCAAGGTTTTCTTGACATATGTGCTATACTTTTGTACAACATAGTTTTAAAAGGCGCGACTAGGCTTAAGGCACAACCACTCCTTGGCTCAATGCCTCACTATCCAAAACATGCGCCTTATTGAAAAGGCGTGCCTTGTAGACTTTAATTTCATTTCTAAACACATATACTCTTGAAATTTCTAATTATATATTAAAATTAACATGATTTCTTTACTTTTTTTATTGAATGTTTTTTTTTTTAAATTTCAAGAATGTTAAGTTTTTTATTAATTCAATTAGATTTTGAATCATATTTTATAAAATTAATACGCATCTGAGGTCATATATCACTTCACTCAAGCGTGTGCCTAAGCCCTATGAGGCTTTTGCTCGTGGATGTACCTTGTGCCTTTTAAAACTATGTTTGTACAATCTTTCTTTTTAAATTAAGAAATTAAATCAGAGCTTACTATCCTGTACACAAGAGTAAACGAGACTGAACCCTAAAGAGGAAATGCATGTCCAAATCTTAATAAAGGCTTTGGAGATGGGGCTGTAGTAGTGAATGCCTAATAATATGGGCTGCTGGATAAATTTTTATTCATGTCTTTCTTGTGAAAAATTTCTTTCTTACTTCTTTTAGTTCTATATTCGATGAAACTCAGGTATTATGGGGTGCTGTTACTTTGGGGTTCAAGGTTGTTACTTAAAAAAAATTCCAAATAAAAACCCTAATTTCAACAATACAAATCAATTAGAATTTTGTGCACTTTTTAGTCCAAAGTACTACCTTTGACTACCTATGACTTTGAGCGTGTAACGACTCGACCCAACCATGTAGCTATTGTCTGCTTTGGGCTCAAGGGGCCCTCATGGCTTTAAAACGCATCTACTAGGTTGAGAAATGCCCATACTTATATAGTACCAGAAACTTTCTCCCCTATCCAACGTGGGATGTAACAAACAACCCCCCACCCCATGCAGACACAATGTGCTTGTTGTGTCCCATGGGATTGCGGGGCCAAAGAAACAAACACCCCCTACGGGGCTAAACAGAATGGACCCTCACACCAGGGTTAGAGATCGACTCTGATACCATTTGTAACGACTTGACCCAATAATGTAGATATTGTTCACTTTGGGCTCAAATGACCCTCACGACTTTAAAATTGGTCTATTAGGTTGAGAAGAACCCATACTTATGTAGTGCCCAAAACTTTCTCCCCTATTCGATGTGGGATGTAATCATGGACAAATATTTCAGGATATATCATCGAAATTTCGATGATATATCGGTTATCGGATGGTTTTGAAACGATAATGCTTACAGATTATTGATTGAGCAAAATATTGACGATTTTTCAATTTTATCGGCGATATTTATGTATTCATCATATTTTGATAAATATCCCGATATTTCGCCCAAAATGTCAGTGTGATTGGCGAATTTGTTAATTGTGGCTGAGGGGAATCGATCCCTAGCCACGCATAGGGAATAAAAAGGTGTAGGTCGCCTGGGCTACGTTAGTTTTTTATTAATTATATGCAAAGTTTGCATAATTGTCTTCTTGTTATTTAAATATATAAATTGAATTTTAAATCATAAATAAGATATTTATAATATAAATCATAGGAATAATTTAATTTTTATTATCTAAAATATGAAAAATATGCTCTAATAAAACTAATTTTATTTTTAAGTGAATAAATGTAAATATATTTTAAACAAATTTTCAAAAACTAATAAATACTCTCATTCACTATACTTATCAAAATTATTTTTGATATGTATATTCTTATTTCAATATTTTTTTAAAGAATTAAGTACTTATTTAAATTTTGAATAATTTTTGTTTTACCGATGTCGTGTAAAAATATCCCAGTATATCCGTGGAAATCCAAATGCGGAATATATCAGATTAAAGCGATATTTTTATCCTTGGATAGTTGGATGTGATAGAGTGCATGAAATTTTTACTTTTTGTGGGTCTCATTTTGTGATCATTTTTCGAGGTGTGTATGTGTAAGAAAGTGCACTTTTTCCGTATGTGAATCCATGGGACTTGATGACCCAAGATCAACTAAGGGAGATTGACATTTTTCCTCTCATAGCGACATTCTATGTAAACGTTCAGAAAGTTTCTTACTAGATATCCTTGAAATTAAACTATAATCTTAGTTACGTGTGGAAATGTTATGTTCCTGTTGAATGCCTCTGATTTTCCCCCTCTTTTGCAGTTCAAATGTTGGCATAATATTAAATTCTTTGTTTTGTATAAAAATGATTTTGGATTAAGAAAAAACTTGAAAACTGGACAGGTATATTATGATTTTGTTTTTATGGATGGTTTAACGACCTTGGTGCAATTCATTGATTGGGTGGGCTCTAGTAGGTAGGGGGAGGATCCATCTCTTTTATGGTTGTCCTATTTGATAGCGGTGATGTAAATTCGCTTTTTTGTAATCTTTTGGGTGCTATTTTAGCGTCTCTTCTTCAATACACTTTTCTTTTACTCATCAAAAAAAAAAAAAAAAAAAACAGCTGCAGATGCAGTCCATGCTCCAAGTCTTCTTCTTCTTCTTTCTCTCTCTCTCTCTCTTTCTCACTTTTGTGTCTCTTTATTCATTTTTTATTATTGTTATACCATGCATTTGTTGCTTGTGAATTTCTTTTATATAAATACATTTTCTTAACTTATACATCTTAAATGGAGGATGTTATATTGGTCATTGTTGTTGTAAAATAACTAATATTTTTATTTGTTTATTAAACCAAAGATTTGCGGAAAGCAGTGTGGCACAGCACCTGTTGAGGGCAATGACACAATATTTCTTGGTAATATTGACAAAAGTTGGAAGAATGAAGATGTAAGATGTTTTACTGTTGGTTTCATTCTGTATATTCTTAGGGCTGAAAAAGTATTCATGAAACCTTTCTTTTTGGACAGGTTGTTAAACTGTTACAGGAGATTGGAATAGAGAAAATTGATAAAGTTACTGTAATGGTTGATCCTAGCAATATTGAACGTAACCGTGGTTTTGCATTTCTTGAACTTGAAACTAACAAAGACGCTCAATTGGCGTACAAGAAACTTCAAAAGAAGGATGCCTTTGGGAAGCACCATAACATTAAAGTTGCTTGGGCTGAACCCTTGAGTGAACCAGATGAAGATGAAATGCTAAAGGTCTGTCCAGTTTGATTTCTTGAGCACAATGGTGGATGATTAGATATTTATATTGTGGACTAATTTTTTTTGCAGTTGGCTTCTAATTAAGTTGTAATTTTTCTAATTTTAGAATTGAATAAAATTTTATTTGATTTATTTTTCCTTATGTACTTCTTCTCCAATTAGTTTTTCTTTGATAAGCAGGCTTATGTTGTAAGATTCAATTATTTTACTGCAATACTTATTCTCATGCCTTTTTCCAGGTGAAAACAGTTTATGCGGAATACATACCTTCTTCATGGGAAGAAGAGAAAGTGCGTGATTGTTTCAAAAAGTTTGGGGAGATTGAAAGTGTTACTCTTGCTCGAAATCTGCGCTCATCTAAGAGGAAAGACTTTGCATTTGTTAAATATACAACCCGTGAGGCTGCTCTTGAGTGTATTGAGTCGTTTAGTCGGGAGCCATTGCATGATGCGGTCTGCAAGGTTCAATATTTTCCTATATGAAGCTAGTTATTTACTTCACTGTGCTCCTTTAAATGGTTGATGCAGTTGAATTTTTATTTTATTTTTTTTAGGTTAAGGTGAAAGTATCTCTTGCAAAACCCATACCAAAGGGGAAGCAAAGCAAGCGGGTGTCAGATCCTCTTAGCAAGGACATCTCCAATCAGAAGCCAAAGGCAATGAAACGTGAGTATCACTTCAGTTCCAATGGTGATTACTCCATTGGGACTTGGACCTAGAACCTTCCACGAATCCTTCCCGTCTTGTTACCACATTCAAAGGTTTCATTTTTCCAATGGGGATGAACTGAAAGACAATAGAATATCGCCATGGAAAGATTTTTATATTTCTAACTAAAATAGGAAAAGAAATGTTGAAAAATAATGGAAGTTGTTATGCCACAAGAATGAAGAATATCATACTTCAAGTAGTTGTCTTGTGTGTATCTTGGTTGCTATTGGTATCTTTTCCATGAACTATTTCGAATTCTTTCTTTGTATATTCCCGAACAATTTGGCATTCAGTAAACTAATTTTGACAGGCTCTGAATTCTTCTCATATTACTAGCTGGTGGTTCTTTCTGATTTGGGCATTTGTTGAATTTTTGGAGGCAAACAACATGAGTGTAAGGCTCATTGATGTGATTTAATCTTAAAGGCTTGTCAGCTCTTATAACTTACAAAGCACTTACGAAGATTAAAATATTATTTGTGTGCTCTATCTAAACCAATTGAAGAAATTACACAAGCTGGCTCCATACAATTATTTTAAACACCTTGGTTCTTATTATACTGGTTTTTTGGGGAGCTTGTATTAGTAGCCTGATCTGCGTTCCTTCTTGATCATAGTTATTTGAAGCGCAAGGCGCACTGAGGCTCAAAAGCCTCTTGGGGCCTTGAGGCACGGGTGTTTTTAAGTGAGGCGCACCATATGTCAAATATATATTATATGATTCTTACAATGGTTGTTTCCTATTTATACATGACTTTCTCACATTTTCTTGGCTATTAGTTGATTTTTTGCTTCTTCTCCTCTTCTGTAAGGATTATATAGTAGTTGGGAGGGTTAGGGCCTTTTTTTGGAGTTAAAACATGGCAGAAATGGAGTTGGAGGGGTTGAAATCCTGAAAATTAGGCATCTAGGGCCAAAACGAAGTCGTTTTGGTCCTTCTTGGTGCACTAAAGTATTTTTTTTTTTCAACTTAAGGTACAACTCAAAACAGCATTGGTTTTGATAAGTTAAAATAACTTATCTGACTAAAACGACGTAGTTTTGGTCGAAAATGCTCGAGGCAAGGTGCCTCCCCTGAGGCGTGGTACCTCCCCTGAGGCAAGGCATTGTCGCAGGGAGTGATGGTGCTTGGGCTTTAAGCATGCCTTTAATAACTATGTTCTTGATACATGGTTAAACTTTGTGAAGATCTTTCCTTCCCCCCACCCCCCACCTATTAATACTCTTATAGATAAAATTCTCTAATGTAATTTTAAAAATTGCTTGGCCGTTTTACATTCCTCATATTTCTTAGTGTATTTTCAAATCCATCCTTAGAGTTTATTGACCTTACCAAACATGCTCCCTTCAAGCATGTTTTTGACACTTTGAACATTAGGAGTATGCTAAAAAATTTAAAGATTGTAGAAACCAAGAGGAGAAGAGTTGGAGGAATGAATTCCTTGTATTTTCCATTGATTTATCATACATATATATACAAAAATGTTAGACTATACATTAGGTAAGTCAATCTACTCTTCCTAAATGGTTACAACCCTACAAGTAAAGTATCCTAATGAGATACAAACCAATATGTAAAGTATGATACATACTATAACACTCCCCCTCAAGTTGAAACATAGATGTTAATCATGCCTAACTTGTTGCATAGGTAATTGACTCGGTCTCCACTTAGGGCCTTTGTGAAGATATCACCTAATTGTTCTCCAGTCTTCACTTATCTTGTAGAAATCAATCCGAGTTATATTTTCTCACGAACGAAAAGATAATCTATCTCTATGTGTTTAGTTCGTTCATGGAAAATAGAATTAGATTCAATACGAAGGGATGCTTAGTTGTCACACCAAAGCTTTGCTGGGACTGAGGTTTTAATACCGACTTCTACCAAAAGTTGATGAAGCCACATAATCTCGTACACAAACTGTGTCATTACTATATATTCAGACTCTGCACTAGATCAAGAGACAACACTCTATTTCTTACTCATCAATGAGACTAGATTCCCTCCAATAAACACACAGTAACCCGAAGTGGATCTCTTGTCCGCCTTAGATCACCTTTCGATCAACATCATGAAACACTTTCGAGTCCTATTATGCCTGATTCTTGTATATAAAAAAGCGGGGTCTTGGGGCTCCTTTCAAGTAACATAAAATATATTCTCACGACTACCAATGATCAGCCCATTGGAGGGCGTGTTGGGCACACCATGATAACATGGTGTCTGATATCGGGACGTATTCTTATTAAGGTGGATTCGGCTTCCACGATTTGAGCAGGCCCTTCCTATATCTCTCAAGGTCTTCAAACAATTTGCCTTCTCTAGTAAGATGTTGGCTTTGTGTCATAGGGGACTGACATGACTTTGTTGCCAATTTTCCTGTTTCAGACAATAGATCCAGCACATATTTCCTTTGAAATAAAAAGATTCCATGTTTGCTCCTCATAACTTCAACATCTAAGAAGTATTTTAGCATTCCTAAGTCCTTTGTGTGGAATTGGCCATGAAGAAAGGACTTGAGTGAAGGTATGCCTGTCATATCATTCTTAGTAATGATAATATCATCAACATACATAACTAACAAGATGATACTTGCTTGAGAATTTTTGTAGAAGACAAAATGATCGAATTTGCTTTTCTGTATGCCAAATTTCTCAATCACTTAACTGAATTTGCCAAACCATGCATGAGGACTATGTTTTAAGTCATATAATGATTTTCGGAGACAACAAACTCTACCAATCCCCCCTTGAGCAACAAACTCGGGAGATTGCTCCATATAAACTTCTTTTGCAAGATCCCCATGAAGAAAAACATTTTTAATATCAAGTTGGTGGAGTCCGAAGGCCCATGAGTGTTGCTAGAGATAAACACTGAATAGAGTCAACTTGTGGCCCCGGGAGAAAGTATCGAAATAATCCACCCCATGGAGTGGGCATACCCTTTGGCAACAAGGTGGGGCGCTGACCTAGCAATAGATCCGTCAAGATTATCTTCACCAGTAAACACCCAGTAACAACCAATGGCTTTCTTCTGGCAGTCGCGTCACAAAGTCAAAATCTGTTGGCCCCAATCAAGGCATCCATCTCCTCTATCTGTAGCACTAAGCGGTAGAAGATTGGTAGGGTTTCAGAAATCTTGTTAAGCAACGAAATAGAGTTCAAGGATGCATTAAACGAACAAGAAGGGGATGTCAAATGGTTATAAGAGCAAAAGGAGGAAATTTGATGAGTACACTGACGTTTACCTTTACGGAGAGCAATAGGAAGATCATCACTAAGAATTGAATCCAATGTCGAAGCAACTGGTGGAGGGCTTGAGATTGGGGGGTGGAGGGCTTGAGATTAGGGGGTGTTGGCGTCGAGCATAGACTTGAGTAATAAAAGGCTTTGTCAAAGGAGGAGCAGACCGGAGATTTAGCCCGAGTAGTATAAGCGAGTGTCATCCTCCCACGACTAGTGTGGATCAGTCTTGAGAAAAGAAGTATTCCTTTGAGAAGGTGGCATCGATGAGAAACCCGGTGCTTGCGAGAGACTAGAACAATGACACCTATACCCCTTCGAGACTTGAGGTAACCAAGGAAGATACACTTGATGACTTAGGATCGGGTTTGGAGCACATGCGAGACGAGACATCTCGAGAAACAAAACAAGTACATCCAAATACCCGAGGCTCAATGGGAAATAAAGATTTATGGGGAAAGAGGGTTTGAAATGGAGTGACCCAATTCAAGACAGAGGAAGACATCAAATTAATCAAAAAACAAGCTGTGGAAACAACATCGGCCCAGAAATACTTATGCACATGCATTTGAAACAATAGAGCCTAATAGGTTTCAAGAAGGTGACATTTTTTCTTTCAGCAACTCCATTTTGAGGAGTATTAACACAAGATGTCTGATCAGGGATGTCATTCTGAAACATGAATGATTGAAATTGTTCAGACAAATATTCTTTGACATTATCACTTCTTAGATTTTGAATAGAAACATGAAACTGAGTGTGAATTTCATCATGGAAGGCACGAAAGTGAGAAAATAACTTTGAACAATTTTTCATTAAATATAGTCAAGTTGTTCACGAATAATCATCGACAAATGTAATAAAATATCGAAACCTAGTTGGGGACTCAACTGTACCCCACACATCCGAATTGACTAACTTAAAACCTAGCGCGGATATATGATGGTGATAGAAGGTCACACCATATTCCACTGCGAGAAATGAAGCTTGGATGGCCGTGAGGCGAGTCTTTTGAGATTGTGATAGAAGGGTAAAAGCGAAAGGATGCATTTGCGAGGTGCGAGGAATGGCGTCGTGGATCGAGATTTGGAGATGGCGACTTCGACATGCAGCTTGGGCTGAAGGCGCGCGAAAATATTGACCAAGAATGGATTCACAAAATGGGAGGAGATTGGAAGAAGTTACAAGCTAGAGAAGGCGGTTGAGCAATCTTTGGATCTTTCATTCGAATTATGCGATCACGGGCGTGGGAGCAAAATGGTTGCAGCATGCTAGGAATGAGGTCTTTTTGAAGGTTGGAAGTTGTTATTAGAGAAACTGAAGTTTGGGAGGGACTCGAGCGAAGTGCGCGAGAAAAAACCTGAAAAATGGGCACCGCCGTCGGACTAATGAAAGAAAAGCTTGCCAGTCCACAAAGTCCTTTGCGGAAGCGGTGATGGGGTGTCCAGATTAGCTGTGGGGAGGAAAGAAAGCTGCGAGAGGGCTAAGGAGATTATCCACCTGTTTGTCTAGTGGGATGGTGGGAGGAGGAACCTTGCAGGTTTAGGAGTTAGACATTAAGGAGGCAGTATGGTATGTAGGAAGTGAAGCGGTTTAAATGTTGTGAAAATGGGAAAAGGGCTTTGGTTATTCGAATTTGACAATAAAAAAGAAGCTGAAAGGATTCTTAGAGGTGGTATAAGAAATTTAGGGGGTTTTTCTATGTCTCAAGAAATAGGCCAAAGAAGACGGATGCAAAACAAAGAGAAATTTTGAGGAGGTGGCTTGGGTCAGACTGATAGGGTTGCTAGCACACCTATGGAGTCGCCCCATCTTGAGAAGAATCGGTGATCGCTGCGGTGGTTTTCTGGCCATGTATGAAGACACGACATTCTTGTCCGATCTCCGTTGGGCTAGAATCCGGGTGAAATGGAACGGGAAAACTCCGCCTCCATACGTAGAAATGTCACGAAGGGCGGAAGCGGAATCTGAAATACAACTTTGAGGTGGGAAATCCAACCTTAGTTAGATTTGCAAGCATGTCGAGATAGCGGGGAACGAGTGTAGGGAAGACGAAGAGGAAGGTACACACGCAGGGGAGAGCGTGGGTGTCTTGGGTAGGCGACGGGAGAAGATTTATGGGATAGAGGATGTCCCATTAGGCAAAGAAAAGAAAATCGGTTGCTTAGCCCAGAAGCAAGCTAAAGAGGCGGATCCAGGGCCAATCAAATTCGAGGGGCAGGCCAAGAATCGGGCCTTATCCATAGCGAAGTAGGGCCAGGCCAAACCCATGGACTAGTGATACCAGGCCATCATGGTCCAGCCCAAGCTCCCCAGCCTAGAGCAAACATGCCTAGTTTAACCTTAGGCGAGCCCATTCTGAGGGCCTTTGGAGAATTTCCTGGGTCGGCCCAGTTTTCGACTTCGGTCCAACTCCCTGCTTTTTCAAAAGCAGCATGTAAGGAGGGAAACAGGGAGGGAAGAAGGAGAGAACAGAGATTCAGCGAACGCTTTCAGGTATGTGGAAAGCCTTATTGAACAATCCTCCTACTTTCTCTGCTTACCGACCCTTGATTTTTAGGGGCCTTTAGGCTCAGGGTTCTCTTGACACTGACTTCAGAGCCACTATAGGTATGGCGTTGATGGAGTAGAATGGGGCCGGAATATTCGAGCGATGATCTGAGCACGAGGAGGATCTCGAGGAGGATAGGCAATTGCATGTAGAAGGTTCAACCTAAGTTCCTGAGGGCTCTATGGCTCAGAATCAAAGATAGTCATGGTTAAATTTAGTAATTTGGTTTTTTCTACAGGCTTCGAGAAGGAGATTCTGGGTTTGCTGAGAAAAATGGAGGCAAGGCAGCAAAATGAAAAGAAGAAGGGGATAGTGACAACCACTAGATGCGAGCGGGAACTAAAGAAGTTGGTTAGTTCCATTAATTACACACAGAGGGATAAATTAAAAAGAACGGGCGTAAATAAGTAATCTATTACTAAAGTTAAGATGAAGGTAAAATCCTCTCGAATGTTAGGGGTGAATTCACCCGAAAAAGGAAGGTCATCAAGAATTTTATCAGGTCTCAAAGGGTTGATTTGGTTTGTCTGTAAGAAACCAAGGTACAAGGGATGAATAGCTCGTCTGCAGCATCGTACGGGTAGGTTCTCGACCGAAAGTTTCATGGCGTTCATAGGGGTAATCCTACTATTAGATAAAAGAAGATTATCTTTGGGCGGAGTCCGAGTATGGTAGCCGTTTTGTCTCGCATGTTCCGTGACGGTGGAGGACTTTTCGTGGATGTTTACACTAGGGTGTACTTGGCCCGTTGAGAGACATAAAGAAATCTTCTGGGAAGAGATCAGTTCAATCAAAGGCTTGTGGAATGGTCCTTGATGCTTAGGAGGTGGTAGAATCTCTTCATCTACGAGAGTGTTTTCATAAATTATTAAGGAGCTGGGTCTTTGTGATATGCAGCTTCAGGGGGGGGCAAAGTCTAGTCTTTCATGGATCTTACAGTTTTATTTTGGCGGCCAATCTTAAGGGTTTGAAAGACATCCTAAAAGTTTGGAACAAAGATTTTGGGTAGAGCTTGAGGCTAATAAGTCGAGGCTTTAATGAGAGTGTCTTAATTGACTGATCTTGAGAAGGATAGGAGTCAGCCTGAAGGAAGACGTAGAGAAAGAACCAAGGCCAATTTGATCTTAAGAGCTTGGCCTCTATGGAGGAGACCCGAGACAAAATCGCAGAACCTGCTTGCTGAAGGGTATAAACACAAGGTTCTTTCTTACGATGACAAATACCACATGAGAAGAACTTTCCGTAACTGAAAGCATTAATGGCAGGAGCTTAGATAAAGGAGGATGAGATTAAGAAAGGTCCGTGGAAGCGTTGTCTCAAGCATACCGCAGACTGTCATATCTCTCCTCTCCTCACCCTTTTAAAGTGATTGGCCCGAGAAGTTTCGGTCGAGAAAGCGTCACGAGAAAGAAATCAAAAGAATTTCAAACTTAATGAGAGGACAAGGCCCTGTCCTAATGGTTTTCCCATAGCTTTCTAGATCTTCTACTGGGATTTTTTTAAGGATGAGGTGATTGGATTCTTCAAAGAGTTCAACGATCAGAGCAGATTTGTTAAAAGTTTAAATGCCACATTCCTGGTTTTAATTCCCAAGAAATAGAATGTGGAAGATCTCAAAGACCTAAGACCTATTATTAGCTTAGTAGATAGTCCAGACAAGATTCTCACAAGCTTTTAAACACAGATAAAAAGGCCACTGCTAATCATTTCCCAATCTCAATCATACAGTTGCCGAAGACAGATCCTGGGGATGCCATCCTTATTGCCAATGAAGTTGTGGACTCAATTTTGAGAAGAAAAGAGAGTGGTCTGGTTTGCAAATTGGATATTGAAAAAGCCTACGATAAAGAGGGCCATGGTTAGGATCATTTCCCAATCTCAATCTGCGTTTGTTGAAGGAAGACAGATCCTAGATGCGGTCCTTATTGCCAATGAAGTTGTGGACTCAATTTTGAGAAGAAAAGAGAGTGGTTTAGTTGCAAATTGGATATTGAAAAAGCCTATGATAGCATCAGTTGGGAGTTTGTTTTCCAGGTTTTGGACAAGATGGGCTTCGGAAATCGGTGGATGAGTTGGATCAAGTGGTGTGTCTCCACAGCCTCTTTTTTCGTCCTCTTCAATGGCTCTCCTGCTGGTTTCTTTCAAAGCTCGAGAGGCTTGAGACAGGGAGATCCTATCTCCCCTTACCTTTTCGTGATTGGCATGGAAGCGCTCAGCTTGATGATATAGCATGCGGTTGATGGAAATTTCCTTTATGGTAGCAGGGTTGCAATCAGGGGAGGGGAGGGGGAGGGGGAGGGGGAGGTCATCTCCCATTTATTTTACGCAGATGACACCCTTCTTTTCCGCGAACCCAACAAAGACCAAATGAAAATTTTGAGTTGGACTCTAATGTGGTTTGAAGCGATGTCAACCCGAGAATTGAACTCAAGCAAGATGGATTATTCCGATAGGCTAGTGACAATGTCGCGAGTTCGCTATGGAGCTCTGTACCAGGATCGTACTTCCTTCCTCTTATTCACAGTCTCCTCGAGAGCCCCCACAAGGCTATAAGGGTTCGACTCGTCAAGAAAGGTTTCTAAAGGTCGCCTCATGGAAGATGCATATCTCTAAGGGTGAAGGATTACGCTCGATCCGCTAGCATTTGTCTAGCCTTCCAATTTATCACTTATCCCTTCTCCGCATGCCTCAAAAGATTTGCTCAAGATTGGAGAGAATTCAAAGACAAGCCATGGGTGGGGTAGCCTCGAGAAGAGGCCTCATCTCGTTAAATGGACCACAGTTTGCTCAGAGAAGAAAAAGGGGGGTTTAGGTCTGAGAAAATTCTCCAGGCTAAATAAGGCCCTTTTATGCAAATGGAGCTGGAGATTTGCAAATGAGAGGAATGCCCTTTTCGAGAAAGGTCAGAGCAAAGAAATATGGGGAGATCGGGCCGGCATATTCTTCGCGGACATCAGGGGTGCTTCGTGTTGGCTCAGGAAGGAAATCAGAAAAGAATGGCCTCTCTTCCTCCAAAATTCTGCCTTCTCCTTAGGTGATGGTAGGAGGATCAGATTTTGGAAAGATGTTTTGTGTGGCTAGGGGGCGTTGTGTTCCTTGTTCATCTCTATGTTTTCCTTGGCGGTGCAAAAAGACACCATGATGTCTGATTTGTGGAACCATTTGAGGGAGGAAGGGGGTTGGGCTCCAACCTTTCTAAGGCCCCTTAATGATTGGGGGATGGAGGAGGTGGGTAGATTCCTTTCCTTTATCCATAGGAAGAAAATCAAACCAGTGATTGAGGACAAACTCTTGCTAAAGGGCTCTAGTCTTGGCAATTTTTCAATCAAGACCATGTAGATAATTGTTGTGACTCTCACGACTTTGATTTTCCTTCCGCTTGTTTGAATGTCAGATTCCACCTAAAATTAGCTTGGAAGCCTCCTAACCTCGATAAACTTAAACATCAGCGAAGAGCTCTTACAACAGACGCTTTCAAGAGGATCAAGAGACTATGCATCATCTCGTTAATTCACCGCAAGATTGCCGATGCTTTCAGTCTCTCTTTTGACGATAGTCGAACCACTCAGGTCTTTCGCACGTCAAGCATGCCCTCTTAGCTGCAAGGATCGCATGGGTAAAAACGAAAAAAATATGTATGGTCGCCTCCTTCATGCTTGTTCGACTTTATGGCGGAAAAAATGTGGCAGTGTTTGATAACCGGAAGGGCCAATGCTCAAAAATTAAATCTAGTTTTCGAAAGCAATCCGTGGAATCGACAAATTTGTATAAGAAGGTTAACAAGACTTCTTTCAGGGATTTGCCCGGGCTGTGGTGCTCGTAGGGTTGACAACCCATAGCCTGGGTTTCCTTCTGCCTCTTGGCCCTCTGCTCACTTCCTCGCTTGCATTTTGGAACCTCTCGTTCTTGATCTTTATATTGCTTTAATCAATCAAAAAAGAGCACTAATGCTTATTGACTCTAGGACAAGAACTAAGACGATGATGCTTTTGCAAATCGATGCACTACACCCAAGGATCTACAAGCTTGAAAACCGGGGACACAATTTCTTTCATAGGGGAAGAGAGGGACGGCTCAATCGTAGCTTATTCTCAATGGTGTAGTAACCCCATAATGGTAATAGGTCTTGCATTGCAGATTAAGAATGCAGAGACCTCTGCACTACGTTGTCTACCAATAATTTGCTTTGTCATAAGATCTTGGAAGAGACAAAAAATCAGGAAAGAATGAGACACAACACTTAGGAACTCGAGTTAGCTTGCTCACAGATACCAAATTAAAAGAAAAATTAGGTAAACTCAAGACAAATGATAGTGGAATAGAAAGAGTGGGAAAATGGTGCCTAAACCAAGAACACAGGACTATGATCCATCTGCCAAAGTGACAATGGAAGCGAAGGTCAGGATCGGAAGATAGAAAATAAAATAAATTAATTACATGAGCATGCTGGCTCACATAATCACCCACCCATTCAAGCGACGGTAAGAGACAAGGCATGTGTTCAAGATTCGAATTTAGCGATAGCCAGAACCTGAGTAGATAGAGACTTCAATGATTCCCTTGGCTAAGTGGAACCTGCGAGTTTGTCTACGAAGAACCGAATCGAATTAATCAAATGCCTCATTAGGAGGAGCTTATAAGGAGCGCATAAATCTCCATCTGCCCCGCAGCCTTCACAAATTTCATCACATGTTCCAGCCATGCACAACACAACTCCTTCGTGAGCTAGCCCTAGTTGTTACCTCCTAGGCCACTATTTTTATACTGTGGCTTTCATGACTCACCAATGTTTCAACCAACGAGAGCACTGCTCATCTGGCAGATGGAAGAGTAGGCAAGGATATTTTTGTGTAGAGTATTCTATCAACGCTCTTGAAAGAAGAAACTCTGTAATGGGATTTAACTGCGCTTTATCGAATCATATTTAGAAGGAGGGCGTACAGAGTTTATCACCGCCATCTTTCCCGCCATCTTGTCGGGACCTTAACATTTGGACTAAAGGGTAATAGCACATTTAGTTCCTAATATGTCTTTTTATGGTCCATGTGTGTCGAGCCTTGTATCACTCTGAGAACTAAGAACGGTCCCTTACGGCCCCGAACCAGAATACACAAATTCCAAATAATTCATTTGCTCCTTAACAAACTCACAATGATTAATGAGAGTAAGTACTTTACCATCAATGGAATTACGAATTTCGAGAAAGAGACAGGCATTATCCTCCAACCATCGTTCCTTCGAATCATCAATAGGAGAGTCCTTATCAAGATGATTGGCCATACGAATACTCCTCAAGTAGAGGCAGATTGTTTTATTCCAATCCAAGTAATTGGGAATAGTTAGTTTATCCTCCATGATTTTGGACATCATCGGGACCACTTTGAGCGCTGAAACAAGCTTCTTATCTCCTGAATCACTCATTAGGAAGCCAAGGAAAGTAGATCAAGGCCAAAGAGTACCTCTAGAAGTCAAAGACTCAAAAAATCTCGTAGAAACCCTAGGTAAAGCGGGTTGTCGAACACAAAAACTACCAAAAGCAGCAAATGCAGGTACCAAACAGGGAAACCAAATGGACAGGAGGTCTTGTTGAGGCCGGATGACAGGGGAGGAGGAGGTTGGAGTCTAAACAGTCCCCCACGCGCGATGCATGTGGATTTGGCTTGAAACACTACGACGACGCATGAGCTTCACGCTTGTGTTTTCCGGCCACTGGATTTTTTATCATGCTTGTCGGCAGCTGTCAAAGCCCCTCAAGCCGGCGATGAGATCCCACTCTCCCTCGAAATAGGTGTTTAAAAAAAACACCCCTCACAGCTCTCTTGAGCACTCTGAAAAACTACCTAAAAGCATTCAAAAACTCTCCCAATTTGAGCCCTAGGCTTTGAGACTATGTAGAAACCAAGAGGAGAAGAGTTTGAGGAATGAATTTCTTGTATTTTCCATTAATTCATCATACATATATATATATACAAGAAGGTTAGACTATACATTAGGTAAGTCAATCTACTCTTCCTAAATGGTTACAACCCTACAAGTAAAGTATCCTAATGAGATACAAACCAATATGTAAAGTATGATACATACTATAACAAAGATACAATTGGCTATTGAGTAATGGTAGTTATTTATTATCATGTTAACATGCCGAGTTTGTGACTATATACCACTCATTTTGTTTGCCTTAAAAACTACTGAAATTACAAAAATATGCTCTTACATCTCTTTTGTCTTATCCTGCATTGTCAAATACATTTATGATGTGATATGAACTGGCAATATATGTTCTTCATTTAACATGAAAATTGTGGTATGTTTATTTCATTGTGAACTGTATTTTTTTGAAAGCTATACAATTAGAAATCAATTTGTTTTGCTCTTTGTTTGGGGAGGATTTCTCATCCTTTATACCTTATAAATCCTTTTTTAATGTATTACTTTGTTGTTTCTCGTAAACAAATAGCCACATATTTAGAAATTGTCAGTGCCATCTGATGGTGTCACTACAAGTAATGTCTTATTTTCACATAAAAATTTGTATGTGGTTAATTCAGCACCTTCATTTCTTTCAGGTGATGTAAAGCCAAATAACCCCAGAAACAAGGGAATATCTATAGGAAATCCTTATGAAGAAAAAATTGTTGTAGGGCAGTCTTCTACAAATGCTGAACTTGTACAACTCTTGAGGGAGCAGGCGTCTTGGAGGCAGGCACCAAGAGGATTAGGTGGAGGTAGTCTTCCATCCATCTTTTGTTCCTCCTATGTATGCTTCTTTGAGACATTACTTTTCATGCTTTCTGTTAATAACTTACTATTAATTGACTGTGAACGATTAAAACTGTTTCTTTGGCTTTCGGAATTTTGTGTACCAATGTTTTGTGTGATTTTTGTATCTAATATTTCTGTGAAATTATTTGTTTTCATTTTCTTTTTAGTTTTTAACCATTGTAAATAATGAAAAGACAATTATAGACAAGGGAAGTTGGTACCATGGAAAATCAATTAGTATACTATCAGTAGATCCTAGGTTGACCCATAAATTTATATATTTTTGGTGAATGCATAGCTAAAAAGGCTTATTAAATCAAGTTCACCAGTTTTTAAAATACTAGATTTACTAGTAAAAAATTATTCCTAATGCATTCATAAGTAGATATTTTGTAGACATGCTTTGGGAAAAGGATATTCTTAACCAGGTTCTATTTTTATGGAGTAACTATTAGAACCAACCACTTATTAAATACTATGTTCTATTGTTCACTTTTGGTTAAATTATTGATCCTTTCTAGAAGGTAAATTTTGCAGGCCGCTCCCATGCTCTATCAATTCCATGAACCATTGGACTTTTCTTTAGAAAAGGTTCTTCCATTATTTCTTTGACTCTCAATGGTCCTGTAGCCATGCAATCTCAATGCATTTTACCCTTCAAGTGACCAATGTGGAAACCTCTTATGGGTGAACTTATTTGCCTTTGTATGAGCTCCCGACACTAAGTGTTACAAGTATAAACTTTTAACATTTTTATACTTTGCTACTGCAATCATCTGAACAGGATCCTTAACAGGAGGGAACTCTGTTTCCAAATCTTCTTCTCGGGGTACAAGTTCTGGTAATAGGATAGATGACTGTTCAGAAAAATTTGTAGAAATGCTGTTTTGAAGTATCAGGAGAACATGTTTTGGAATCAACCATGGACTCAAAATTGTGTACTTTTTTGAGATGTTGAGTAGGGAAAATGATTCCGTATCCTCAAGTCTTTGTGGTTATTTTGAAAGAAGAAATTCCATGTAGTCCACTGCAAATTGTAGCATTCAATATGATAAGTTGTATGGTTGCAACTGCAAATGGCGATTGGGTCAATACCACCATCAGTTTTGAATTTCTGTATGAAACATTGAAACTACACAATATGTTTACAAAATTCGGGTTTCCTTCTGTCATGTTTGCGCTAGAGCTTTATATCTTTTAAAAGAAATGCTTTTGGAGTGCAAAGTGTTAGAATTTCATAACTCTTCTTTTCTTGTAATGGACAGCAACTGTCAATCTGGAGTATCCTTACTCTCTAACTGGAAGCAAACGTCCATATGTTGCATTGGTAAGTCCTGTGTACTAGAGATTAGATGGACTTTTTTGAGCTGTATGCAACTTAAAATGCCCTTGACTTCCTCTTCAAATGCAGGGAGATGATCCAGTTTATTCAGATCCTAGAGTGCGTCCTCGCACACACTTCGAAAGTTCTTTTCCAGTTGCAAGCCCAGGGTAATCTTATTTAATTCAGTTTGATGTGCTTCTAATAAGTTCTGTTATTGAAAGCAATTCACTCATCGTTCATAATAAATTATTGTTTGACAAGTTTTTTTATATCAACTAGCAAGGAACATGTTGGATGTCTGGAACTATGTAGAAATAAGGAATAATAGAATAATAAACTAGACAATTAGAGTAAATATTTTAGCCTTTCTGTTAAATCCTGCATATATATTTAAATGACAATTGGTTGAGTTTGATAGTTTGTCACTTATGTGTTTAGCATTTATTTAAACATTGTATTGAAGTGAAAAAAACTGCATGGTTGAGCAAGTTTGTTCTGTTATGCAATCAATTTTATAATTTTCCTACAAACATAATGCTTCAGAATTTTTTAAACTAAAATCTAAATATTGGCATCTTAAGTGAGATTTTGAAATGTTCTGAACCTGACCATTTGCCTCTATGTTGAACCTGATGAAGTAAAATAATGCTTCCATTATTATATATGATTCTCTTGAGTCTAGGTACCACTCGAATTTTTGTTTATGGAACTAGCATCATTTGAAAATAAAGGAGGATAACATTTCATTTGATGATTATTGGGGAACCGGAATTAAGCAATTTTAATTCAAATTTCTTGAGCAGGTTAGGTTTTTTTAGTTGAATATTGAAAAAAGTGAGTGGATGAATCGGATACATGTGTACACACATGCACATATGCTCCTGCCGGCATGGGTGCACTTGCATAGGCACACTTGCATGTTATCAATGATACACAGATGCACTCTTGTGCTGGTGCACAGACATTGGCAAAGGCATATACATAACCCTCCAGTCTAAATTGATTTTTTTTATCGGTAAAAGAAATGTTATTAAAAGTGCCTAGAAGTATACACAAGGTTTACAAGGCCAAAAAAGGAGGGATACATAAAAAACCACTTCATCTTCTCACTTACAACCCAACCAATCGATAAAGTTAAATAAAGACAATAAGGTAGAGCTTAAGCGTATATTGACCTACTCCAAAAACATGTACATTAACGACTGTAAAATATCGTGGTCTCAAGTCAGAATCTTCAAAAGGCTCTTTAATTTCTCTCTTTCCATGAGGTCCAAGACAAGCACCATGAAGCAGCTTTCCACCTTTTTTTCCTTTTTTTCCCTACAAACACACACTTCCAAGTAAATTGATAAAAATGCATTCTGATTGTTTCATCTTGAGAGGGATACACAATGATAAAAATTTTCAAAGTACTTATTGTTAAGATAAATTATTATTCAAGTCTTTGTATAAAACATCTTAATGAGTGGAATTGTTTATTCTAAATTGCTAACATTTTTTGTTAGCAGTTCTAGTTCTTCGTTTCTAGAAGGGTGTTTTTTTTTTAACCTTTCCAGTTCCCCTTTATCTATTTTGGGGTTAAACTTGATCGGAAGAACTAATGTACTTTTCTGTCACCATAATTGGGATTGTGGGACTAATTGGTTCGAAATAAACCTATTAATGGTCAAAATTAATTAGCGAAATGACTGAATGATATCAAGAATACTTCTATACTTACGGGATATTGAATTTTCTTGGTCCTGGTTGTTATGGGTGGGCAGCACTTCATGGAGAGTTCTAAGGGTGGAGGTTCCTCAGTTATCCAGAAAAAATAAAAAATAAAAAAGAGAAGAATTTAGTGGCTTTTAGTTAAACTGAGTTCAATCCAAGGGGTTTCTGGGTTTTGTGTGAACAAATGGCTACTTGCTTAACCTTGAAATCCTTCATGATGGATTCAATCCAAATTGAAGGTGTGATTTTGGTTTTTATAAAAACAGACTGTAAAAGAAATATGTTATATCTAAACTGCATTTTTATAGTCAGGAGTGATCTAGAGGGATGTATGGGAGAAAAATAAGAAGAAACAAGGTGGTGAATATTGGTGACAGATCCCCTGGTCAAAGATGTAATTTTAGAGGACAAAAATAAAAATAATAATAGACTTTGTAAAAGATGTTCCTATCAATAGATAATTCTCTCTGCCTTCTAGTATGTTTCTTTTTCTTTTTCTTTTTTTTTTGACTTCTAATATGTTTAGTTTTCTTTTTTTTTTTTTGACATCTAGTATGTTTCATTTGCTTGCAAAAGTTTAAGTTATTTTTTGTTGCCTTTTAGTTACACTGCAATTCCCCAAGGTGCTGGTATGACATCTCTTTCCTATCATGAGCATCAAGGTGCTCATTATAGACCAGGTTAGCTATTCTTTCTACATTGACTATTGCTATGGAACAACAAAAATTGCATGTTATTGATTTTTACCTTTTTTTTTCTATTTTTAGGATATGCATACTCAGATGTTCCAACTGGTGTCCAGGTATGGAGATACACACGTATACAATTATCTAGTGTTTCAAAAGACTATCAGGTTTATGCTTTGAGGCTGTAGACTTAGTATAAGGTGATTGAAGCCTAAGTCTCACCCAATGGAGGCTTATAGTGTTGAGTCACCCAACTGGTTTCCTGTATCCTTAGGATTGCTTATTTGGCGTTTCCTGTTTAATACATACACTTTCTTTACTTATTAAAACCTTACGAATATTTGCCATGTAACCTTAATTGCCTGGAGGCTCTAGACTCAACTCTTTTTCTTTTTCTTTTTTTAATAAGTTGAGAGTCTATTTGAACTTTTTGTAAATATTTTATAAGACATTTAAGCCTCAATATTTAATGGTCCTAATGAATTGTGTTTTTGCAAGGTTTTGAGATTTATAGTTTTATTATGGGTCCAAAACTAGGGTTTGAGCGTGTTTAGATGATCATTGAATGTCCACATGATAGGATTTATTAATTGTCTTAGCTCCAATGAGAGGGAGCTTGCCATTTTTTTTCCTTGTCATTTTCGCTTGTTCTTTTGGTGATTCTTGTAAACACTATGTTGCACCCTTTTCTAAATGCTTTATCAATACATATTTTTCCTTAAATAAAAAAGCCTTGGGTTTTGTAATGATATTTAAGAGAACCATTTAGAAAGTAAGGGTCTAGTTACAATTAAGGGGAAAGACCGAAAGAGAGCATAAAACCAGATGAGAATGGTTGATTCAAGTGGTGTATAGATGGTTTGAAGTTAATTCAAAATTCTTAGGGATCATTATTGAGGAGGGGTCTTAAGGAGAAGTGGTACATTAATGAGCCTTTGTGCATCTCCTTTATGTCCTTATTTGATGTAGTGTCCTTCAAGGAGGTGTAGGTGGAGGAGGTGTGGAATCATTCTTGAAAAGGAGGGTGTTAGGATCCTTATGCCTCTAAGCATTTCAATGATTGGGGTACGGATACCATGGAGCACCACTCGAATTTTCAATATTCCTTTTAATTTCTCATCAAACGAGTGGCGTCTTCTTCTAGAAATCCTAGTGTAGAAATCAAGAAGAAAGAATTGGAGGAAAGAATTCCTTGTTATTTACTGGACTATCAGGAATATATATATATACAAAAGTTCCAATCTTAACCTTCCTAATGGGCCACAACTCTATATGACAAGTTTCCTAATATGTTACAACTGTATATGTAAAGTAGATATATGCTATAACACTTTCCCTCAAGTTGGAGCATAGATATTAATAATGCCCAACTTGTTACATATCTAACTAACCTGGTCCCCACTTAGGGCCTTTGTGAAGATATCACCTAATTGTTATCCGGTCTTCACTCTATAGAAATCAAGCCAAGTTGTATTTTCTCACGAATGAAATGACGATCGATTTCAATATGCTTAGTCCGTTCATGGAATAATAGATTAGAAGCAATATGAAGGGTAGCCCAGTCAGTCACACCCGTAGTTTCATTGGTTCGTGTCTCACGTCGACTTCCATCAAGAGTTGATTTAGCTTCACACGATCTCACATACGCACTCATGTCATCGCTCTATATCTCGTGACTTCAGACTAGATCGGGGGACAACACTCTGTTTCTTACTTTTCCATGAGACTAGATTCCCTCCAACAAACACATAATACCCTGAAGTGGACCTCCTGTCCTCCTTATATCCTGCCCAATCAGCATCCGTGAAACACTTAAGTCTATTATGCTCATGATTACTATATACAATACCACGTCTCGAGGCTCCTTTCAAGTAACATAAAATTTGTTCTACAGTTGCCTAATGATCAATTATTGGAGAATACATGTATTGGCTTACAACACTAACTGAGTGGGCAATATCGGGATGAGTGACTGTAAGATAATTCAACTTTCCAACTAGTCTTCTATATCTCTTGGGGTCATCAAATGTTTCGCCTTCTTTAGTAAAGGGTACATCTAGAACCATAGGAGAACTGCATGGTTTTACCCCTAACTTTCCAGTCTCAGACAATAGATCAAGCACATATTTCCTTTGAGATAAGAAGATTTCATGTTTGCTTCGCATAACTTCAATGCCTGGGCAGCGAGATCTTTGGAAGATCCCTAAGTCATTTGTATGAAATCGGGCTCAAGAAATGACTTAAGAGATTAGATACCTTTAGAGTCACTCCCAAGGATAACAATATCATCCACATACACTACCAACACGATACCTAAATCAGCTCCCGTAGGGCACTGTGAGCTGGCCGGGATTATTTTCCGCATACCAAATTCAATAGTTTAATGAATTTAATTAAACCACGCATGTGGACTTTGTTTCAAACTGTACAAAGACTTCCGAAGACGACTAACTCTCCCTATCTCCCCCTAAGCAACAAACCCTGGAGGTTGCTCCATATACACCTCCTCCTGAAGATCGCCATAAAGAAAGACATTTTTAATATCAAGTTAGTGGAGATCCCAATTATAAGTGGTAGCTAGGGAAATAAAAACAATATGTCATCTAAAGAAGCCAGGGAAAAGGTGCTCGAATAAATCTTACCCATGCTCAGATACCCAAAGAACAAGGCGGGCTTTCAACCGATCAATGGATCCATCGGGATTAACCTTCAATGTAAACACCCAACAACAATCAATGGCTTTCTTCCCAGCAGGTAAACGAACCAGGTCCCAAGTACCATTGTCAGTCAAGGCATCCATCTCCTCTATCAAAGCACTACGCCAACCAAGGTGAGCGAGGGCTTCAGAAACCTTGTTAGGCAACAAAATGGAGTCCAAGGATGCAATAAAAGAACAAGACTATGATGACAAACGGTCATAAGAGCAAAACAAGGAAATTGGATGAGCATACTAACGTTTACCTTTACGAAGAGCAATAGGAAGATCATCACTGAGAACTAGATCTGATGTTGAAGTAGTTGGTGGAGGGTTCGAGATTGGGGGGTGGCGTCGAGTGTAGACCTGAGTGATAGGAGGTTTAACCTGAGTAGGGACAGGAGCAAGAGCTGGCAAAGCAAGAGTATAAACGAGCAAATCATCATCCTCCCCCTGACTAGTGTGGATGGGGTCTTGAGAAAAAAGAGTATTCTTTAGAAAGGTGACATCAGCAAAAACCAAGTACCTGTGAAGACTAGGACAATAACACCTATATCCCTTATGAACTCGAGAGTAACCAAGGAAGATACACTTCAATGACTTAGAATCAAGTTTAGACATATGCGAACGAACATCCCGAACAAAACAAGTACACTTAAATACCCGAGGCTCAATGGGAAACAGGGTTTATTTGGAAAAAGGATGTGATACGAAGTCTCCCAATTCAAGACTGAGGAAGGCATCCGGTTAATCAAAAAACCAAGCGGTGGAAACAACATTGGCCCAAAAATGCTTAGGCACCTACATTTGAAATAATAGAGCTCTTGCAGTTTCAAGGAGGTGTCTATTCTTCCTCTCAGCCATGCCATTCTGAGGAGTATCAACACATGAGGTTTGATGAAGGATGCCATTTTGAAGCATGAATGATTGAAACTGTTCGGAGACATATTCTTTGGCATTATCACTTCTCAAACTTTGAACAGAAACATGAAATTGAGTGTGTATCTCAGCACAAAAGGCACGGAAATGAGAAAATAACTTAGAACAGTTTTTCATTAGATATAGCCAAGTGTTTTGTGAATAATCATCAACAAAAATAACAAAGTATCGAAACCCAATTGGGGACACAACTGACACCTGACCCCAATAATATCCGAACGGGATTCAATTCAAATGGAGCACTAGCTCGTTTATTGACTCTAGGACTAGAATGAAGATGATTATGCTTCGCAAATTGACAAGACTCGCACTCTAATGACGACAAACTTGAAAATTGTCGACACAACTTTTTCAACAAGGGAAGAGAGGGATGGCCCAATCGACAATGCGTCTCAAATGGTTTAGTAACTCCAGAACAAGCGACAGGTCTCAATACTGGATGATCAAGAATGTAGAGACCTCCAGACTCACATCCTCTGCCAATAATTTGCTTCGTCATAAGATCTTGAAAGAGACAAAAACCAAGGAAGAATGAGATATAGCATTTAAGTGTTCGAGTTAACTTGCTCATAGAGATCAGATTAAAAGAGAAATCAGGTAAATTCAAGACGAATGATAGAAGGAGAGATGGAGTGGGAAAATCTGTGCCTGACCTAAGAACACATGACTGTGACCCATCTGCCAGAGTGACAGTGGAAGTGGAAGGATGTGACTGAAAGGTAGAGAATAGGCTAGAATTACCTATCATGTGATATGTGGCTCCAGAATCAATGATCCATTCGGAGGACGAAGAGGAGACAAGACATTTATTCGCATTACTTGACTCAACAATAGTAGTAATTGGAGTAGATGGAAACTTCAATGATTCCTGGTACAAGTGGAACCTAGCTAATTCTTCTACTGTGAACTGAACTGACTGATCTGATGCCGCATTAGTGGAAGCTACATAAGCATATTGAAATCTCTGATTCTGACTTCGCACTTACGCCTCAGACACATGTTCGAAGCTTATATGAAAACAAACAATCCCATAAGAGTTTGTCCCTTTAGAGTAACTGCCTGGACCATTATTTATGTATTGTTGTGTTTCTGACTCACCAGTGTTCCGACCAATAAGAGCACTGCTCATCTGGGTAGAAGGAGGTTTACATGAGGAGGTCTCCCAGGACGGAGTATTTCGCTTGAAATGTTTCGGGAAGGACAAGATCTCGTGGCTTGCCGTAATCCGGCGCCTTTACCGTAATCATAATTCAAGGGAGTGCAATGAGACAACCCATCACTGCCATATTTTCCTATTGAGCCTGCTGAACCTTAACATCTGAAATAAATGGTAGTAGTTTATTCAATTCCTCATATGTCTTCTTATAATCCATGAAGAGTTCCGTGAGGGACCGATCTTGTTTCTTAGTGCGATAAAAGACTCTACATACATCGAATATACAAGAAATATTCCCTTTGCCTGAATACACAAATTTCAAATATTCCATTAGTTCCTTTACATACTCACAGTGATTAATGAGGGTGAGTACTTTACTGTCAATGGAATTACGAATTTGTAGGAAAAGACGGGCATCATCCTCTAGCCATCGATCTTTCGAATCATCCGTAGGAGGGTCCTTATCAAGATGACTGGTTATACGAATACTACATAAGTAGAGGCGGATTGTTTTACTCCAACTGAAAGTAAATCGTAATCCCGCTTCTTTTGTCCTTCGTGATTTAGACATCATCTTCCGGACTTCCTTTCAAGTCAATAAATGTGTTTCTTATCTTCTCTCAAAAATCTGAATTACTGCTATGAAGTCAAAGATTGAAGTTGTGGATAAAGTATACCCAAAGATCAAGAGCAATAAACATTTCCCTAAAAACCTAGGGTCTCGCAACCCAGATATTACCGAAGAAAACCTCCCACTCTGATGTTGATGTCTGATCGAAAACGCCGGGCAGAATTCTTCCAAAGGGTTCGAACAGGAAGGTAGGTGGACTCATGAGGTTTGTCTAAGAATCTGGGGACCTCGATGGAGGAGGCGCGTCGGAGGAGGAGGCCCCACGCGTCAACGTGTAGGAACAAGCCAAAAATCTATGGTCTACGTGTGAGCCTCATGTGTGCACCGCCCGCCATCAACTTAGTGGCCCCGCTTCATCATGGTCAAGGCCTTCCTAGGTGGGCGGTAATACCCCACTTCTAGATGGGTGTTTCAAAAGAATATTCCTAATGACCCTCTTTCTCTTTCCTAAATTTGTTCCTAATTTTGCTTAAATCCGAGCCCTAGGCTCTGATCCCATGTAGAAATCAAGAAGAAAGAATTGGAGGAAAGAATTCCTTGTTATTTTCATTGATTCATTGTGAATATATATATATATACAAAAGCCAATCTAACCTTCCTAATAGATTGCAACTCTATATGACAAGTTTCCTAATAGGTTACAACTGTATATGTAAAGTAGATATATACTATAACACCTAGCTATTCTTAGCATGATATTGGGTTTCCTTCTTAGATTGCATGGAAAGAAGGTGTATAGGGATAGAGATGATGAGATCCTTTGGACTGCATCTAAAGATGGGGTAAGATCTTGTATAAGGTGTTGAAGCCATGTAGGTAGAGCGAGTTCCCTTCAAAGGTAATTCGGATGGGTGTCATCAAGGGTGGTTTTCTTTGCTTGGGAGGCTGCGAGGAGTAGGTTCCGACTTTAGATTACAAGCAAAGGAGAGGGTGCGTATTGACTAATAATAGATGCTTCCTATTCCTCGAGGAGGAACAATTTTTTGTTCACCTCCTCCTTCATTATGAAATGTTAAAGTTTTATGGCATTTTCTACTTCCCCTTTGTTGTGTGACATGATGGTTAGAGAGGCTTTGCTTGGATGACAAGGTGGTTTTGTAGGTAAGAAGAGAAAAAAAAGTGTGGCATACTACTCTTTTGTGCCTTTGCAAGACTATTAGGCGGGAAAGAAATCAAGAAAACTATGTTTTAGGGTCCCCATTTCAATTTATTTGAAAATTTAGGAACAAAAGGCCGGAAACCAAGATCAAGTCTCCTGATTTTAATAATATTTGATAAAGAGTGCAAAATATTTGATAAATGATCCAACAGACCTTTGGTTTGATATTGTACCTAACATATATGGTAGTACCCAAGGTTTACTAATATTGCTGGGAAATGGGCCGAGCCCATTCGGCCAAAACGGAATAATAAATAACAATTTTACAAATTTTATATTTTGGAAAATAAAATACTTATGGTTTATTCTTATGTTCTTAAAAGATTATATAAAACAAATTATTTTAGTTATATTTATTTTATTTTAAATTATTTTTCATACTAGTATTATTATATTTTATTAAAAATAATTATTTAATAACTATTCTTTTTCTATAAACAACTATTTTGTATTTTTTAATATAAAAAATAATATTTTTAACAATTAGAAAATATTATGTGGTCATTAAAAAATTAGGTAATTAAAAATAGCCAAAATAGTTTAATCTAAGCCCCAATGGGTCAAAGGTGGCCTATCTGGCACGGGCCAAAAGGCCCACAGTCTCTATTTGAGTCACCATTTTTCTAGCTTAGCCCTCAAAAAAATCACACAAAAAGCAAAAATAATAATCGGGCCCATATTCCCACCTCTATTTACTAAGGTCGCACCTATTAAGGATTAGTTTCCCAATCCATTTAGGAATCTTCTCCTTCTCTCTTTAGTCTCCTAATTAGACTCTAACTTTATTTCTTTGTTGCTCTAACACTAGAGTATAAATATGTATGTTCCCTCCTTTGTAAATCAATGAGAATCAGAGTATTCCTGTTATCTCAATAGTACCTAAGGTTTGTTGGACCCTTTATAAAATATTTTGCACTCTATATCAAAAATTTTTTTTTAAAATTAGGAGACCTGGCCTTGGTTTCAGATCTTTAGTTCCTAATTTTTCATATAACATAGTTTTCCTTAAGAAATAGCATGACAGTTGACAATGAGGACCGTTCTTTGCTAGTGCTGGAATCCTCTTATGTGGTGTAATCTACAGGGGTGGTGAAAATTGTACATCTTCCTTAGGTCTCTTTCTTTGATAGACTTTAGTGGGGTGGTTGGGTTTGGGCTAGGGTGATGATGGTGTTAGTTGTGTTAAAGTGGTGGTGGTGGTGTCTTTTGTTGTTTTTGTGTTGCCTTGAGGTGCATTATTTGTATTACATCTTGTGTACTTTGGATCACCTTTTTGGCATTTATTTAAATATATTTCTTCTCCCTATCCAAAAAAAAATTGTTGGAAAGGTATCTTGGCCTTTCGTCCTAAATTAGTTTTGGTGAAAAAATGGATTAGCTCTCCTCATGAAAGGGGTTAAGATGTTCTTCAATGACATTAACCAAAGGTTTTGAAACATAGGATGGTTGTTGGGGGCGTGTAAGGGTCATAGTTTTAAAAGGTTTTAAATAATTGAAGGTATAGTTATCTTGGGTTTTGGTTGATGAGTCTCTTGGAAAGGGAGTGAAAACATATGGACTTAGGTCTTTGCTGCTTGCAAAGTTGGAACCTATCTATTTAACTTTTTTTGAGATGTTTTTTCTGATGAGTTGGCTAGATAGTGTGCGATGCAATTGATGTTGTATTGGAAGAGCCTAATATTTAAGGATTATCCACTGCAGAGATTGGGCTATGGAGAACCTAAAGGAGTTAGGATAGGTCGCTTGGCAAAAAGAAGTTTGTGTATGCTTTTCTTTTTTTAGGATAGGCAAACCAGCAAATTATCTTGAAAGAAACAGGGCGAACCGAAAGTATATAGGAGGTATGCTAAAGGCTCGAAAGAGCCAAAAAAAAAAAAAACAAACAAAAAATGGGGGGAAGCCACAACTTACCAGCCCCTAGCCAAAGAAAACAAAAAAATCAGTTACACTAGAGGACTTGAAATCTGTGTAAATTTTAGCCCAAGTCCATAGAGTAAAAACTAAGGAACATTTCATCTTTGAGCTGAAGGCTTCACATCTTCAAACACAACTCTATTCCTTTTCCACCAAATTGTCCAAAAGAGGCAAATGGCGCTGCCACCCAAATCTTTTTGCACTTCTTCCTTGCAAAAGAGCCTTTCCATCCAAGTAATATCTCTCTAGCTTAACAAAGGTGTAATTAGAGTTAATTGAAGGAAAAATTGTATTTTTCATTGATCACAAACCACCTATTTATTATATACAAGACAATTCCAAACCAAATAGGAAAGAATATGAAGTTTCCTAACTCTACATGAATACAAGTTTCCTTTCCTAACTAGTTTCTAATTCTACAATACTATAACACTCCCCCTCAAGTGGGAGCATAGATGTTGATCATGCTTAACTTGTTATACAGATAATTAACTTGATCCCACTCAAAGGTTTTGTGAAAATATCTCCTAATTGTTCTCTAGTCTTTACATATCTTGTAGAGATCGACCCCAACTGGATCTTCTCACGGACAAAATGACAATCTATCTCAATGTGTTTGGTACATTCATGCAATACTAGGTCAGATGTTATATGCATGACAACTTGGTTATCACACTAAAGCTTTGCTGGTACTGAAGTTTCGATACCAACTTCCATCGATAATTAACGTATCCACATGATCTTGCATACTGGTTGTGTCATGGCTCAATACTTTGACTCCGCACTAAACCGCGAGACAACACTTTGCTTCTTACTTTTCCATGAGATCAAATTTCCTCCAAAAAAGACACAATATCCTGAGGTGGATCTCTTGTCTTCCTTAGATCTTGCCCAGTCTGTGTCTGAAAAGCACTCAATTCTAGTATACCCATGCTTCTTTTATAATATTCCACGTCCAAGAGCTTCTTTCAAGTGACATAGGATATGCTCCACAATAGCTTCAATGACTAACTCATGAATTTTATTATATACCGATCTTTCAAAACACTTATCAATAAAGAATATCCGGCGAAGTTATTGAAAGATAATCTAATTTCCCAACCGCCTTCAGATCTTCGTGTGGTCTTCAAATAGTTCTCCTTCCTTGTACATTAGGAGCCATAGGAGTACTACATGGTTTGGCGCCCAATTTCCCTGTCTCAAATAACATATCAAGTACATATTTCAGTTGAGATAAAAGAATTCCTTGCTTACTTCTCATGACTTCAACTCCTAAGAAATACTTCAACATTCCTAAATCTTTTGTGTGAAACTGATTGTGAAGAAAGGATTTAAGAGATAATATACCTTTGGAGTCACTCCCAGTGATGACAATATCATCCACATACAGTACCAATAGATTAATACCATAATTAGAATTTTTTTAGAAGACAGAGTGGTCAGACTTACTCTTTTGTATGCCAAATGTCTCAACTACCTAACTGAATTTGTCATACCAAGCATGAGGACTCTATTTCTAGAGAGAGAATCAAAGAGAGGAATTGGAGGAAAGAATTCCTTGTACTTTTCATTGATCCATTGTGAATATATATATATATATATATATATATATATATATATATATATATATATATATAAAGCTAATCTAACTTTCCTAATAGGACATAAACTCTATGTGCAAGACAAGTTTCCTAGTTGGTTACATCTCTATATGTAAAGTAGATATATGTTATACACTCCTCCTCAAGTTGGAGAATAGATATTAATCATGCCCAACTTGTTACATAGATAACTAACTTGATCCCCACTTAGGGTCTTTGTGAAGATATCACTCGATTGTTCTCCAGTCTTCACATATCCTGTAGAAATGAAGCCTAGTCGTATTTTCTCACGAACGAAATGACAATCTATCTCAATATGCTTAGTTCATTCATGGAACACAGGATTAGAAGCAATATGAAAGGTAGTCTGGTTGTCACACCAAAGTTTTGCTAGGACTGGTGTCTTAATGCCGACTTCCATCAAGAGTTGATGAAGCCACATGATCACACACATGGACTGTGTCATTGCTCTATATTCAGACTCTACACTCGAATGGGAAACAACCCCTTGCTTCTTACTTTTCCATGATACTAGGTTTCTACCAACAAAAACACAATAACCTGAAGTGGATCTTCTATCTTTCTGTGACCCTACCTAATCAACATATGTGAAACATTCAATTCTGTTATGCCCATGATTGTTATATAGAATAATTTTTGTCCCGACTCTCCTTCAAGAACATAATCGTTTCTACAACCATCCAAACTATCGATCGTCGGAGCGGACATGTACCGACTCCTTACAACACCGACCGAAAGTGGGCACATCGTGATGAGTTACTATAAGGTAATTCACCTTTCCAACTAGCTCATCTCTGCGATCCTCAAATGTTTCAATCCTAAGAAGGTGTACACCGAGCCATGTGTGGGGAAATCGCATGGTTTACCTCCAACTTTCTAGTCTCAGACAATAGATCAAATATATATTTCCTTTTAGATAAGAAGATTCCACGTTTGCTTCTCATAACTTCATTGCCCAATAAGTATCTTAGTATCTCTAAGTCCTCAGATCAATCAAGCATAAAAAAAGGACTGGTAGACAGATACCTTTTGTAGCCACTCCTAACGATAACAATATCATTCACATACACCACCAATAGAAATTGATAATTCGAATTTTAGAGTTCCCTGTAGAAAATCTGAGCTGCTTAGATTTTACTCTTCAAGATGCCTAAATCCTCAACTACTTGATTGAATTTACCAAACCACGCATGGGGACTTTGTTTCAAACCATACAAAGACTTCCGAAGACAACAAACCTTCCCTATCTCCCCTTGAGCAACAAACCCTGGAAGTTGCTGCATATACATCTCCTCCTGAAGGCCGCCATGAAGAAAGATATTCTTAATATCAAGCTAGTGGAGATCCCAATTATAAGTGGCAACCAGGGAAATAAAAAACCGAACATATGTCATCTTAGCAACATGGGAAAAAGTGGTAGAATAGTCTACGCCATAGGTCTGAGCGTACCCCTTAGCCACAAGTTGTGCTTTCATACGAGCAACTGAACCATCGGGATTAACTTTAACTGCAAAAACCCAGTTGCATCCAATGGTTTTCTTCCTAGCAGGTAACTATACAAAGTTCCAAATACCATTGTCATCTAAAGCCTACATTTCTTTTACCATAGCACAATGCCAACCAAGGTGAGATAAAGCCTCACGGACAATGTTAGGTAGAGATATAGAATCCAGGGATGCAATAAAAGAACAGAAATGTGATGACAAATGGTTATAAGAACAAAATGAGGAAATTTGGTGAACACAATGAAGTTTACCTTTACAAAGAGCAATAGGAAGATCATCACTAGAGACTGGATCTAATGTCAAAGCAGTTGTTGGAGGGCTCGAGACTAGGGGGTGTTGGCTTCGAGTGTAGACCTAGGTGATAGGAGGCTTTGTCAGAGGAGGAACAGAAGCAGGAGCTAGCGAGGTAAGAGCATAAACAAGCAAATCATCATCCTCCCCCTGACTAGTGTGGATCGGGTCTTGAGAATAAAGAGTATTCTCAAGAAATGTGACATCAGTAGAAACCAGGTATCTGCGAAGACTAGGATAATAATACCTATACCCCTTCTGAACTCAAGAGTAACCAAGGAAGATACACTTCAATGACTTAGGATCGAGTTTAGACACATGTAGACAAACATCCCGAACAAAATAAGTACACCCAAATACCCGAGGCTCAATGGGAAACAAAGGTTTATGGGGAAAGAGGATTTGAAACGGAGTAGCCCAATTCAAGACAAATGAAAGCATCCGATTAATCAAAAAACAAGTTGTGGAAACAACATCGACCTAGAAATGCTTGGCACGTGCATTTGAAACAATAGAGTTGGAGTGGTTTCAAAAAGGTGTCTATTTTTTCTTTCAATAACTCCATTATGAGGAGTATCAACATAAGATGTTTGATAAAAAGGATGTCATTCTGAAGCATGAATGACTGAAATTGTTTAGACAGATATTCTTTGACATTATCACTTCTCAGATTTTGAACATAAACATGAAGATATGAAAGTGAGAAAATAATTCCGAACAATTTTTCATTAACTATAACCAAGTTGTTCATGAATAATCATCGACAAACGTAACAAAATATCGAAACCCAGTTGGGGACACAACTGGACATGGACCCCACACATCCAAATGGACCAACTCAAAAGGAGCGGAAACTCGATTATTGACTCTAGGACTCAAATGCACATGATGAAGCTTAGCATATTGACATGACTCACAATTCATTGAGGATAGGCTAGAAAATTGAGGATATAGCTTCTTCAACAAAGGGAGAAGGATGACCTAAGTGACAGTGTAATTCGAATGGGTTAACAGTTGTAGAACAAACAACAGACTTTGGCACCTTTGTTTCAAGGATGTATAGACCCCTAGACTTGCGTCCTCTACCAATAATCCACTTCGTCAAAAGATCTTGAATCAAACAATAATCAAGAAAGAATAAGATACTACAATTAAGTGTATGAGTGAGTTTACTCACAGAAATTAAATTAAAAGGGAATTGTGGTAAACTCATAACAGTGGTCAAAGTGATTAGAGGAATAGGATGAATTGTCCCTGATCCAAGGACACAAGATGTTGACCTATCCGCAAGGGTAACAATAGAGGTAAAAGGGTGTGGCTAAAACATAGTAAATAAACTTGAATTACCTGTCATCAATGTTTTCAAAGGCGAAGGTGCAAGGCAAGGCGTAAGCCTTGAGGCGTCAAGGCGTAAGCTTTTGGTGATCACATTACATAATTAATAAATGTTTTATAATATATTTAATACAAAATAATAAAATATAATTGAAATTTTAGGAATATATAATTAATATCCATTTTTTCTAACTTATAATAAAATAATTTATGTTAATAATTTATTTGAATGATTATAATATAAAAGTTAAAATAAATTATATTTTTTGAAATATGGATAAAACGTTAATATCGGTTTTGAAATAATCATTTTAAAATAATTTTCCCATATAATTTTTCAATATAAAATATTTGAATTTTATCAAAATAATTTATTATTATATTTTTTAGAAACAAGTTACCAAAAATATTATAGAATTATTCAATATAAAAATAGAATTATCCAATATGAAAAAAGAATTATCCAATGTATTATGATAAAAAGATACAATTTATCTAATATAAAAATATAATTATCTAATATAAAAATAATTTATTTTTTAAAAAAAGCCTTTATTTAAGGCGTGGGGGGCGCCTCCAGGCGTGCATCCCCAATGCCTTTTAAAACACTACTTGTCATGTGATCTGTGGCTCCAGAATCAATGACCCATTTGGAGGAAGATGAAATAAGACATGTATTAGGTTTACCTTACCCATCAAACATAGTTCTGAGAGTAGAGACACCCTTCAATGATTCATGAATATACGGAAACCTTCGATTTCTATTATGCAACTTCCTACAATCCTTGCATACATGCCCTGGATTATAGCAATAATGACACAAATCCACCTGAGAGTTTCTTGCAAGTCATAAGGGCAAGTCTAACTTAAACAAGTCTCTGAAGATCCGAAAATATCATAAAGATAGGATTCTTGCATAGAAAATGACCTTAGTTCCACGAAAAACACCACACCCGAATGGAATTTGGCCCTACAATCCTCAAAACACTTGTTGATGCCACAGAATCACTAAAAAACACTGAAAAATCACTAGCGTAAAATATCCCTTGAAAAAACCTTAGATCCGCAACAAAAATCCTTAGAAACCCCTAAAACAATGGGAGTAAGGCATCACAAACCACCTTAACAAGTTCCTGGGAGGGAGACGCACCCCTTCGTGGTTGCCAGAGGTGTCACGCGCCCCCACGCACAGCCCATGTGCGACGCGTGTGAAATAGGGTAAAATGACAAAAGCGGCACATGAGCCACACGCGCTTAGTTGCCGATCACTGGACATGGTGGCGAGGCTCGTCGGCAGCCGACGCTCCTCCCTATGCTGGCTGTGAGGTCCCACATGCCCTTGAGATGTGTGTTTCAAAAAACACACCCCCTGCCCTGGGAATCTACTGAGATTGGAATTTCGCCAAGAAATTCCTTAATTCTGAGCCCTAGGCTCTAATACCATGTAGAGAGAATCAAAGAGAGGGATTGGAGGAAAGAATTCCGTTTACTTTTCATTGATCCATTGTGAATATATATATATATACAAAAGTTAATCTAACCTTCTTAATAGATTATAACTCTATAAGGCAAGTTTCCTAATAAGTTACAACTTTATATGTAAAGTAGATATATGCTATAACAGTTTCAAACCATACAGATATTTTCGAAGACGACACCTTCCCTATCTCTCCCTAAGCAACAAACTTCGGAGGTTGCTCCATGTAAACTTCTTCCTGAAGATTGCCATGTAGAAAGACATTCCTGATATCAAGCTGATGCAAGTCTCAATCATAAGAAGTAGCAAGGGAGATGAACAAATGGACATATGTCAGCTTTGCTACAAGGGAAAATGTATCAGAATAATCAACTCCATAAGTCTAAGCATAACCCTTGGCAACAAGACGGGCCTTCAATCTAGCAACTAACCCATTAGGATTAAACTTTACTGCAAGCACCCAACGACAACCAATAGTCTTCTTTCCAATAGGTAAAGGTACCAAGTCCCATGTACCATTGTCATTTAAAGCCTGCATTTCTTCCACCATATCACTACACCAACCAGGGTGAGATGAAGCCTCACGAACAGTGTTAAGAAGAGAGATATAATCAAGGGGTGCAATAAAGGAACAAGAGGAAGACAACAAATGGTTATAGGAAACAAATGAAGATATTGGGTGAGCACACTAACGTTTACCTTTATGGAGAGCAATCGGAAGATCATCATTCTAGACTGGATCTGATGACGAAGCAGCTGGTGTTGAACTTGAGACTGAAGAGATTTGGCGTCGAGAGTATACATAAGTAATGGGAGGTTTAACAGGAACGAGAGCTAGAACAGTGAATATAGGAGCAGGAGCTTAAGTAGGGAATAGTAAGGAAACCATATAGACCAATAAATCATCATCCTCCCCCTGACTAGTGACAGTAGACGATAGGGAAAACGAGGTAGTTTCAAATAATGCAACATTAGTAGACACAAAGTAACGTCGAAGAGTGGGACAATAACACCTATACTCTTTCTAAACATGAGAATATCCCACAAAGATATACTTTAATGACTTCGGATCAAGTTTAGAGACTTGAGGACGGACATCTCGATCAAATCATGTGCATCCAAACACCTTGAGAGCAATAGGGAACAACAGATTATTTGGAAACAATTGGTGGTAAGAAGTAGCCCGATTTAGAGCTAATGATGGCATCCTATTAATCAAGAAATAGGCAGTAGAGATTGCACCAATCCAAAAGTGTTTGGGTATATGCATCTGAAATAAAAGAGTCTCGTAAGAATAAGAAATGCTTATTTTTTTTTATCAAGAAAAGCGTAATATCTATTAAAAACGAGCACAAAGCCCCAAAGAGTACACAAGAGAGTACAAAAGGAGAACACCACCACTCACTTCCATTCCCCAACCAAGTTAAAAATCAACCAAAGAACTTAAGCCACCACTTATACATCTTAGCCCAAGACCATAAGGTGAACAAAAAAGAGGATTTCATCCCGAAAGGTAGATTTCATTATCAAAAGTCGCCTCGTTCTTTCATTCCACACCGTCCAAAATAAACAAAGAGGGGTCACAACCAACCCTTTCCGCTTACCAATCCCAGCACTTTGCCATGCTAGGAGGGCTTGGCGAACCGTTAAGGGGAACACCCAGTTATAATCCATAATGGCCAAAAAGGTTCCACATCTTAGCCAAGCGAACAATGGATAAGCAAATGGTCTATTGTTTCCTCCTCCGCCTCACATAAAAAACACCTGTTTACAAGGGTGATTCCTCTTCGCTTTAATTGGTCAAGAGTAAGCACCTTACCCCAGGAAGCTTCCCAAGCAAAGAAACTCATATAAGAAAATGTTTATTCTTTCTCTTAGCTACCCCATTCTGAGAGGGTGTATCAATACAAGAGGTCTGATGGAAAATCCCATGGTGTAACATGAAGGATTGACAAATATTCATTTGTGGTATCACTCCTCAATGTTTGAATACAGATACGAATTAACATTTAACAGTGACTTAAACAGGTGTTAATCCATCATTATTGGGGATAAAGCCAAGTGATGCAAGAAAAATCATCAACAAAAGTAACGAAATACTTAAACCCAATGGCAGACATAACTGGACAAGGACCCCAAACATTGGAATGAACTAACTCAAAAAGAGCAAAAGTTTGTTTATCAACTCTAGGACTCAAAATGCACTAACAGATGAAGCTATTAGGTCTGATATCACCATACTCCCAATGAGGGTAGACTAGGAAAATTCGAGGATATAAATTTTCAACAGAGAGTTAAGGATGACCCAGCGCATAATGTAATTTGAATGGGATAACAACCTGCAATCAAGCAACCAACTTCGACACCTCTGCTTCGCGACGTAAAAACCCCAAACCACGCCCTACCAATAATCCGTTTCGTCAAAAGATTCTGAATCAAACAATAATCAAGAAAGAATGAGATAATGCAATTAAGTGTACGAGTGAGTTTACTCACAGAAACTAAATTAAAAGAGAATTGTAGTAAACTCAGAACATATGTCAAAGTGATTAGAGAAGTCGGATGAATTGTCCCTAACCTAAGGATACAAGATGTTGATTCATCTGCAAGGGTAACAGTAGAGGTAGAAGGGTGAGACTGAAACGTAGTAAATAAACTAGAATTAGCTGTCATGTGGTCGGTGGCTCCAGAGTCAATGACCCATGTAGAGGAAGAGGAAATAAAACATGTGTTGGTTTTATCTGGCTTGACGAGTGTAGTGATAGAAATAGATGCAAACTGAAGTGATTTTTGGTAATGAACAGACTGAAATCTTCGATTTTTATTCTGCAACTTCCTACAATTCCGGCGTACATGTCCGAGATTATGGCAATAATGACACAACTCCTGAGGGTTTCTGGTTAGTCATAGAAGCAGATCTAACTCAAACAAACCTTTGAAAGTTAAAAAAATACCAAAAAATAGGATCTTGCAAGGAAAAGGACCACCATTCCATGAAAAACACCACACCTAAATGTATTTAGGTCCCAAAAACCACAAATCACCTCTTAATGTTACTGAATCTCGAAGGAATCAAGGAAAGTAGGAAGAAACCCTAGGAAAACATGGTTGTTGGACACAAAATCTTTTGAAAAACACTGTTGCAGGCATCGGACAAGGGAAACAGGTGGCTAGGGAGGACCATCGGCAACTGGCGATGCTCAAGAGGAGGCACATCGCCCAAAGAATATGTCACACCCCCTGTGTGAGAAACAGCACAATCACAAAGAAGCCGCGCGTGGGGGACTTGTTGCCAAAGCTCCTCCCTTCAATGGACAGATCAAGTGTCGGCGATCTAGGTGGGGTGGTCTCCAATCGGATTTGAGTCGCCAGAAAGTTCGCCAAAGTTCGTAGCCAGCGGTGATAGGTTCTCTTGAGGTTTTTTTTTTTTTTTTTTTTTTTTAAATTTACCTTTTTTCTAAACGAATTAAGTCCTAGCTCGATACCACGGACCGTAGTTAATTTCTAAGGAAATTTTTGTATTTTTCATTGATCACAAACCACCTATTTATATATACAAGATAATCCCAAACCAAATAGAAAGAATGGCGAAGCCTTAACTCTACATGAATACAAGTTTTCTTTCCCTAACTAGTTTCTAATTCTAAAATACTATAATAAAGGGGAAACCCAATTGACCCCAAATAGATCAAACAGAGAGGCCCATAATTCTCTGGCCCTCTCTTAAAGAAGCAACAAGTTATCAATGTTCCTTCATCCTCACTAAAAAGGGGACATCTATTGGCAAGATGTCTACCCCTTCATTTGAGGCCTTGGTATCTTTGGGTAAGAGTGCTTAGAAGTGGTTGACTATGGTTGGACCTTTTAGTAGCCCATGTTGCATTTCTTCTCCTTCCCTTAAAAAGGGTTTGGATTTAGATGGTTTGAACAAGCATAGGTCCTCTCTTGAAGGCAGTGATTGTGTGGCACATAGTAGTGGTGCAATGATCATGTGGCACATATTTGTGAACTTTGTGTCTTTTTTTTTTTTTTTTTTTGTGATAAGTAAGCAAAATTCATTAAGACAGAAAGAGCTGCCAAAGTGGCAACTCGGGGATACAAGAAAATAGACCAGCCCTCACAAAGGCAACCAACAGCTAAACACAGCTTGACCAAACAAGAAAACAAGCAGTCTATGAAGGAAAACAGAGAAACAGTCCCAACCCTCCACCAAACTAAAAAACTAACCAACAACAAAAAGTCATCTTGAACCCAACCATCTATGAATCCAGCTAAAGAGGGGGAATCTTCTTTGATGCATGGTTTGGTATTCCGCCCGAAGGAAGTGCAGAAAAGAACTTTTTAACTTCTGGATGGACGGCTCCACATCATAAAAAACAATCCTATTTCTTGCTTTCCAAATTATCCAAAAAAGGCATAAAGGTGCTGCTTTCCGCACCTCCTTCCTTTTCTTCCCCACAAAGGACCCCTTCCATTCCTCCAAATCTTGTCTAGTTGAAGCAGGAAAATCCCAAACCACTTTGAAAATGGAGAAGAGAAACTCCCACAACACCCTCGTCTTGACACAGTGAAGCAAGATATGATACATGGTTTCTTCATTTTCTTGGCACAAGAAACACCTATTTGCAAGGTTTTTCCCTCTTCTTTGAAGCTGATATAGTCTTAACACCTTTCCCAAAGCTGCCTCCCATGCAAAAAATAAACAAACTCTAGGCTGTATTTTAGAATTCCAAATGATGTTTTCTGGGAATGAGAGGTGGATCTGGTTCCAGTATTCTAAAGAGGGACTTGAACGAGAACAGTCCATTTTTTCCCCTTTGACCAAAACATCTTGTTCTCTAAATCCTCTTGCACTTGCTTCCGGCTTAGGCAAGATAAAAATCTATGAACTTCTTCCAATTCCCAATCATTGAAGGGTCTTGAGAAGAGTGGATTCCAACATCCTCCATTCTCCCCTGGGCTCCAAACATCTTAAACTAGGGCATCTTTAGAGGTGGCAATAGCAAAAAGGCCAGGGTATTCAACACTTAAGGGTGTAGGCCCGCACCATTTGTCTTTCCAATAAGCACCCTCCCATGTGATAAAAAAAAACTGTAATTCTAACATAAAAAAAGAAAATGTGTTTTATATTCTATTGGGTTGAATATACCATATTATATCCAAAGGAACATGATATTGTTCATATCGTATCCTATCTAGCCAACCAAACATGGCTTAAATGGAGAGGAAAGAAAGAGATTGGGAAGAAGAAATAGACGAGTTATTGGTCATTGTAATGATTTAACTTATTTATAATTGTTAATCTCATATTATTGATAAATAGGGACCATGGACTGATATAATTGGTGAATGAAGAAAATACATAGGCATTAACATTGGTGGAGGATAATGGGACAATGGGAAGAGGAAATAGAGTTATTGCTCATTGTAATGATTGAACTCATATGTAATTGTTAATCTCATATTATTAATAAATAGGGACCATTTGACTGATGTAATTGGTGAGTGAAGAAAATACATTGTAATTGGTCATTGTAATGATTTAATACATTGGTGTGGAGGATAACGGAATAATGGGAATGATTTGACTCATTTATAATTGTTAAAAGACATGATATTCATATTAAACCCAAATCCTTCAAGCTTAAGCTTTTAAGAGAGTTGGTTGTTTAACATGATATCAGAGTCTGGTTTGGCAGGAGGTCCTAAGTTCAAGTCACCTCTTTGCATTTTATTCCCTAATGGTTGATTTGAAAGTCCATGAAGGGCTCTACTTGGTTTATATGACTCCACATACGAGTATGTGGCTGCATGTGAGGAAGAGTGTTAAAAGACATGATATTCATATTAAATCTAAATCCTACAAACTTGAGCTTTTAGGAGAGTTGGTCGTTTAACAGTAATTATTAATCTCATGGTACTACTAAGTTAGGAGCAAAGAGCTCTATAGTTAATGGATGAAGAAAAAGGATACATAGGGATTAACATCAATGTGGAGGATAATAGAGCAATTGGATATAATTATCATTCCTAACAGTGGTGTTGCTGAAGATTATTTGGTGAAACCATGAGAGTTGGATTTTAAAAGATAAAAAGGAAGAATAAACTGAAAATTGTTGATGATGACAGAAAATTAATTTGGTTCTTATGAATTGTATGGTTTCTTGTTATCAATCTCCACATGATTTTTTTAGTTTTTTTTTTTTTTTGATATCTTTTTTTTTTATAATGACAAAAAATTTTGTTAGTTATTTGGTTATTCAATTTCCATATGATTTTATTAGTATTCTTTATGTATTTTTATTTATTTGTTCTTTTATTCATTATTATTCTTGGTTTATTTTTTTTATTTTTGTTTATTTAGATTCGTTTAATTAATTTTTAAAATTAAAGCTTATGCCTCACCTTATTTGGGCAAAGCACCTCAGAAATTCCTTTAGCCTTGTAAAACATTACACATATTCTGATACCTCTAATCTTTCCTCTCTTTTTCCTTCACCTTATCGGCTTTGGGATATTTAACAAGCAAAGCAAAGCACGTATAGCAACATTCATATAACTGAACCAAAGTCTCTATATATTTCACCCGCTCAATAAATAAATGGCGTTGCAATGTATGTTTGTTTATAAATCAGAAAGATATTCCTGTTTGTGTTATGTGCTCTTCAACCAGACATTGGTTTGCCTTTGAATGAAGATATTCTGTATAAAATGCAACTGATTCATCGTCGTGCATCTGAAATTTTGGCAGAGGGAAGGTGCTTCTTACTATGGGAGCAATAGCCTATATGGTCGATGTAAGTGAGAATTAACATTTTTCTCTTTCGGCTATAATCTTCTGCATTAATAAAATCACTCCCACAATTACTTTGTTTTATTGTTATTATTATTATTTCTCTCATATGTTATGACCTGATCTTTTAGTTGTGGCTGCTATACAAATAAAGCATTGAAGCTAAGAGAGAAATCATGAATACATGTTTGTTTTTTGTTTTTTGGTTGTGTTTTTTATTTGAACATAAAATACTCATCCTAATATATATATAGCTTGATGGGGTTATACAGATTGATGCGAGGTGGATTGGTGAGAAATCGAGAAGGAAATGCCCAACATCTTTTCCAACTAAATCAATAAACATTGTACTTCTTGTAACTTAATGTTGACCACGATGATGATGATGATGATCTGATAGTAGTAGATGATGGGGGCTGTAACGAGTCTGTGTACAGGGCGGGGTGTTGGGATTTGTCTTTGGGGCTTTGGTTCCTGTAAATACTGATGAGTTCTTTGTTTCTGGCAGAAGCATCCCTTGAGGTTGAGGGGGGAATTGGAGGATGTCTTTGGCTACATCATTGAGAACTCCTAAATCTAGAGAAAGCTGAACTGTTTTAGCATTGCATTTTAGAATTCATTAAAGCTCTCCCTCCATTCACACACACACACACACATCATTATGATGAATAGAAGGAATGAGGGAAGCTCGAGAAATGTTTCTGAGGTGTGTCAATCCACTAAAATTATAGCCTGTGATGGTTTATTTAAGGATATGTTTTAGAGGTTCAACTTTTTTTTTTTTAATTATATGTTTACGACCTCTCTTCGTCCTTGCCTGATTCTTGTTATTTTAACATTACACCCATGAAAGCATCCAATTTAAGTCCAAAATCCTTTGATATCAAGTAAATTAACCTTAAGGACATAAAAAAAACTCAAAATGCCAACACTACCCTCCTTTCCTTCAACCCCCACATGCTCATCCTTGGCCACCCCCTTTCTCCCACCCCCACCCCCACCCCAACCAACATGTGCACGCTTCAACACGGCTTCCATTTTTTTTTTTAATTCTTTTTTCTTTTGTGCTTTTTGATAGAAATCAATTTTCATCAACTCTTAATATATAAATAATTTCTAAAGTTTAACATATTTTAAATATTTAATATAATTAATTTTATTAAATAATTTCTAAATTTGAAAATCTACTTAATAAAATGCCTTTATTTTTAAAATTTTCATTTGTTCAATATTTTTGTATTTTTATTTATATTTTATTTTGTGTACTAAGGCATTAAAATAAATTGGATTTTCTCAATATATAAATATATTTACTTGTAATAATTAATAATTTAGCAAATATATAGCTAAATACTAATGCTTGGAAGAGGAAGGATATCTGAATATATAAAAGATTATATTTTTCTATTTATAATAATTTTTATTTATAATGTTCCTATTATGATCTCTTTCTACATTTTCACCAAATTTCTATAAACTAAATTTTCTATATTTTCTTATATATATATATTATCCATGGCTTAAAACCTCATTTTTTTCAAATAAAAGTAATATAAAAAATTTAATTATGTTGTCAAAAAAAAAAAATTAATTATCTTCAATAAGAATTTGTTAATAATCAATTGAGTATTTAGTTTTAAAATGGTAATTAAAAATGAGAAAAATTAAAAGTAACAATATTACAAATTAATAGTAATAATCAATTAAGTGTTTAATATTTTTACAATTACATAAAAATCATAATATTTTCATTAACACAAACACATAAAAAAATTTTATGCGGCATCAAAATATGTCTTTAAGGTGCTTGGCGGTGTAAGGTGGGGGAGATGAGCTTTTTGGTCTCATCAAAATATGTCTTTAGGCTTAATTATGATAGTTTCATGGATTCTTTATGAAATAAGGGTGGCATCGATCTAACCCTAAAGCATAACTCCCCCTATTCTATTTGTCATCTTAATTATTTAAAAATATATATATTCAAAGCAATCTCTTGTCATAATTAGGAGTAGAATTGAGTCGAGTCGATGCAGAGCCAATCTCAAACATGACTTGATTAAAGAACTCGAAACTTAAACTTGATTCGAACTCAATTGAGCTTTGTTTTTCAAATGTTCCGAACTCAGATTCGAAAAATAGTCGAGTTTGAAAAACTCGACTTACTTGACAAAGCTTAAATCAATTACAAATTAATAAATAATTATACTCGAACTTGACTCAAATTCGACTCAATTAATAAAATAGTAAAACTCAATTAAACTCGCGGACAGCTCGAGTCGATTAACTCCGAATTGAATTGAGTATTGTACAAGACAAAGTCGAGTATCTTGACTTGTTTACATAAGTTATATTTTTTATTTAAGAAAAGAAAAGCCGATCAACAAAATATTATAAGGCAATCGTGGACTTTATCTCATTATCGATAAAATAATTGAAGAAACACAATCATAAAGTAGTCGGATTAATTGTTTCAATCCGTACACACCAATAATCAATCTGGGAATAAAAAAAAAACCAGGCACAGCAGAAATCCTTATTCTTTCCTGGAAACCAAAGAGAAAATGATGAAAAGGCACACTGCAATGAGGAGGAGATTAAAAGAGTGCAGCCATGGCTGCCAGTGCCATTGGAAGGAGAAAACGAGAGACCGAGAAGGCATGAGCAGAACTGGTCGGGGCCGGGGCCGGGAAAGGAGAAGCGTCCTCGACGGTGATTGTGAGCTTCATTTGTTTGTTGAGACAGTGGTCGCCTATACCGCAGATATACCATTTCTGTCCAGGTGCGGCGAGTGTAATTGTATCGTTTCCAGAGGTGAGAGCTTCATTCGTGTCTGGTTTCACGCAGTCCTTAAACTGTGTCTGGTTCACTTTGAACACATTGTGGCTTCCAGGATTGTATTTGAACACTGCATCCATTTATTATATCGTATTCAAATGAAATTATATATATCTTGAAAAAGAAAATAAATGGTTTTCAAAACAATAATGTTACTTCCATATCTGTTTTCGGAAACTCTCTTCTATGATCGATGTTTTATTTTGGGAAGCTTTAGGACATAATTGACTTGTTTTTTTTTTTTAAAATCTTTTAGGACATAATTAATAATTATACATGATATTTTATCAATTATTAATTATTTTTCGTATTTGTGTTGTTATTTCTTACAAGAGTTGTCATAGAACATACAAAACAATTGACAACAAACGATTAAAAAATGTTGTAGAAAATACAATGTTCCCTGTTCTTTTGAAAAAAAACTAACTGTTTTTTTTTTATTTTCTTATTTTCAATCGAAAGCACATAACTAGTTTTAAGAGTAGTTCGGACATTCAAGGCTATGTTTGATTCTTGGAAAATTTGAGGAAAATATGCAAAAGAATAAAAATAACAGAGAGATAACGTTATTAAAAGTTAAGAAATTATTTTTATTTTCACTTTCAAACTCATCATATTTAATTCAATTCACGGCTCACCAGTATACAGATTCAATGATTTGATAGTATATAAATCTACATCTAATTTTAAATATATTTGATTTTCTTTAAAAAAAAAAAATTCACAAAACAATCAAACATGAATGAAATCAACAGTTTTTCCTAGCTAGTACTTTTCTGAACCAAAACAAGAAAAGGGAAGAATAATTAAGAACTCAAAAAGTTAAAGCTGTTGATTCATTACGTACCTAGTGTGTCTCCAACATAAAACGTTTTACCGTTGGCCCAACCTACATAGTCATACTTAACTGTCCATCCTGAGTCACCTCCTACAATGTACTGAGTTGCCATGGCCACACTGGGAAGAACAACTGCCACCATTGCAACCAACATGAACTGTGTAGAAGAAACCATCTTCATCTCCCCCCACACCTCTGATAGTAGTACTGAATATGCTTTCTCTGAATTTTTTGATGCCCATCTGTAGGGCTAATGGAGGGTCTATTTATACTTAATTTTAGAACCAAATTTTCTTGGAAAAGATGGGAAACAGTTGAGCTTGCAGGCCTAGATCATGCGTTGTAATTAGAGGTAATTAGCTTTGGTTTGTACGCAAATACGGTATAAAAACATATTCGGTTTGTTGCTTTCCTTTGGTCCGGAGCATGTACACGTACAAATAGTGAGTTGTTTTTTTTATTCCAAAAAATAACTAATACTCCCTAGTATTAGACATTAGTCAAACAATGTCTTATGTTTAGGTTTAAAAGTACATATATTATAAAGTAAAAAAATATATATGTATTCTTTGGAAATGTTAATCTTGCCGGCTTGGGCATCAATTTGGAAGTGTCATTGGTCTTTGATAAAAATTCATATGGTTTTGAATTTCTTCAAATTTGAACCCCCAAACTCTTTAGATCAATTAATGTTGTTTGAGTTCATTAATATTATGACTGCGAGAGTAAATGTCAAAGACTTATTTAGACTTAAAAAAATATTTTAGGTGTAAGTGAAATATTTGGTAAAACACGAGCTTTTTTTTTTCTCACCCTATACCCATTTTAAAATTTTACATGATTTTAATTTGTGAATAAATATAATTCTATCTTTTTAGTTCTAATGGGCAATAAATACTCTTAATTACAATTTTAAATAGGGGTTTTTCTTTTCTTTTTTTCTTTTTTTTAAAAAGACAAAAAAGCATATCTATTACTTTGAGAGTCTTTTTTTTTTTTTTTAAATATTTTAATTTGAGAGATAAGCTAAGTTTGCCTATCCATTCTAATTCTCTCATCCTAAATTCATCTTTAAATTTTTTGATTGTTAAGATACATTCCCTTATGAGTGGCTCAATGATTCACTACGGATCTATTATTTTTTAAATTAATTTTATATATTCTATTTTAGTTGTATAAAATAAATAAATACAATAATTATTTTTTAAAGAATGATAATAATAAATTATTTATTATTTTAATTTTTTTGTAAATATGTTAATATGTGTTATACATGTATTATACAAATATTTTGCATTTTATCGTAATAATAAAGTTATATCATCGTTACACAAACAAGTGCGGATTTAAAATTTTTAATATATTTAAGATGTTGATTTTAAGTATATAAAAAACAAATAACTTAATACTTAATAAAAATACAATATTAAAAAAAGCAATTTTATATTTTATACTATTAAGCTTTATTCAACATTAAGCTAAATAAAAGTTTTATATAGCATTAAGTAAAAAAACAAACGTGACTTAAGTATTTAGGGTGAAGTTGTTAGATGAAACTATGTTTTTTGGTTCTCCAATGATGTATTTAAATTTGAGATCTTATGTGACATGGTTTTTCCCTTCCACCATTTTTGTGAGGGTTTTCCATGTAATATTAGTATATTACCTCTATTATGGTATTCGTTATGTTTGCTTACCTATATTATGATATTTTTCATGCTTTGTCATTTGAACTGTTAAAAAAAAACCATAAAAAAGCTAATTATCAACAAAACAAAACACGTTGCAATAAGTCAACAACAAAACACGCTGTAACAAGTTAGTAGCAAAACACGTTATAACGGGTCGACGACCCGAAAAAACAGATAAAAAATAAAGACAAAACCATACCGATGTGGAAGAAAAACCACTTTATTGGTAAATAAACCTAGATCTGAGGAAAGAAAACAATGAAATAGGTGATTTCGGGTAAAGAATGATCAAACCCCTCATTTCTAGCAAATAAGGACCTGAACGAGAGAGCATAGAGAGGGACGACTAGGGTTTCAGAGAGAGACCAAAAGAATTAAGATTTTTGACTCATTTTCTTCTTGATTAGGCTTCAAAAACAGGCTAAGATCAAACTAGGTAAGGATGATAAGTATGTTCGGCAAGATAAAAGCATGCAATTTAAGTGTGAAGATAATGATCATATAATCGATGAAGCATTAGAAGACATTGAGTTCGGTAAATCATTGTAGACATTACTTATTAGGGCATTGGGCTTTAAAGATTTTTTTTTTTTTTTTGCTTGCGGTTTTCTACACAGTTTTCTCTCCTTTTTAAAAAAAAAAAAAAAAAAATCTAAATCGATGTTTTTTTTCCTGAAAAATGCTAAAAAATAAATAAATATTAAAATAAATTATCATATCCGATTTTACTAAAAAATACAGATATAAACAAAATTAGTCAAAATTATAGGTATTTTAAAATTATTTATTTTTTATATAAGAGAGTGAAAATAAATAACATGAATTTAAAGTAATAGAATCTTTGTATTTGTTGGGAAACTTCATCCACCCTTTCCTCCATATTGGTACGATATTGTCAACTTTAACAATTTAAATTAGCAAAACTAAATTCTAAAATAAAAAAATTATTGGAAGAAGAAAATCCATAGCCTTTAGGCATCTTATTGTATAATATTTTTAATTTATTATAGTTACAAAAGTTACTTTCAGTTTTAATAAGAGTTGAATTAAAGTTAGTTTATATTATATAAGTAGAATTTACAAAAAAATTTCCTATGATAATATATATATATATATATATATATATATAAACAATATTTTCAAAAATAATTTATCTAATTTAAAAAAAAAATAGCTTTTAGAAAGTATTTTTAAAAAATAAATTAATACTACGAATCAAATTTTCTTTTTGGGTATGAATTAATTAAATCCTAGTAATACAAAAATGTTTTCATCAAATCTTTTGTTAACGCACATGCTTCATCTATCTAATACTACACCTGGGCTCATCTGCTCTTCGCTATCTAAATGATATATATATACTACGATATCATATTATAAAGATATGCTCTACATGATTCGAATACGACCCATCAGCCTCTTCCTACCCCCTCTATCAATGATGATATTAAAAGTATAAATATAATTATCATAGTTAGTTTATACACATAACTCATGAGTAATTAAATAATTATTTAAAGATCTAGGTTATATTTATTTCAAAAATTTGAGAAAAAATATAAATAGAAGAAAAGAAAAATAAATAAAAATAAAAATTAATGAATTATTTTTAACTCATCTAATAAAAATAAATAAATTATAAATATGTAAATTTGTAACTAGTTTTTATTCAATTTGATTTTCTTAAGAAATTTTTGTAATACAATTGAAAATTGATAAATAATTTATAAATATGCAAATTTGTAACTAGTTTTTATTTAATTTGATTTTCTTAAGAAATTTTTATAATACAATTGAATATTGATTTTTCTTAATATTATTTATATTTTCTTAGAATTAATTACTTAACTCATGAATGAGAATCCTCTCAAGATGATTTGAGAAGTGTTCCCAAAATTTGAACACTAGGAGAATTTAAAGATTCTCAATTGTAGATCAGAAAGTTCTTCTGAGAGTGAAAGATCTCTTGAAAACAATAATTTAAAAATAAAGAGTTTCATAATTAAATTTAATAATAGAAAATTTTATTTATATTTAATTTTTGTGCATATTTAAAAAATAAAATAAAATAAAAATAATAAAGGAAGGAAGAGTAATGTTAAAGCTCTATAGTAGGGGACAACTTAATACTACCATTTACCCTGAAGAATGTCTTTACATAATTAGCTACACAAGCCATAGATGATAGACCACACTTGAATATTAACAAACTCTTATTATGTTCTTAATCAAGAACTCTGAGAAACTAATCTGTTGTTTGGTTCCTCTTTTTGAAAATTGTTTTTAAGAATAATTTTTAAAAATATAGATAATATCATTTTGATGTTATCTAAAAACTGTTCTTATCCTTTGAATTTCTTATTTTCTGTGTACTTGTTTTTCAAAACAAAAAGAAAATGAGAACTAAACATGTTCTTTGTATTTTCCTTTGTTCTCGTTGTTTTTCAAAACAAAAAACAGTTTTAAAAAATTATAGTCAAACATGCCCTAACAAACCATTTCTATTTTCCAATTTAGACCGGTACACTTATTGCAGCACATGACAAGTACAATCGATTTAAATAATAATCAAAGAATTATTAAATGATGCTTAAATTTTAAAATGAGAACTCGAACCTAAGAGTCTGTTTGGTCCTTTGATAGCTAAACGCTTTAATTACAATGTAGTTAAACTGTCTCCACTGGGACTCTGAACCTAGGACCCTTCCATATACTCTGCTAATTTGAAACATTGAGCGCTCTGTCACATAAGATAGGTACGGTGGTATTCTCAGGATTTTCTCCTTATTATCTGAATTTAGTGTTTTTTGTGCTCTCTAGAACCAAACATGTTTTCCGTATTCTTCTTGTTCTCCTTGTTTTTCAAAACAAAAGAAAAAACAGTTTCTGAAAACCATAACCAATGGGCTCTAATTCGGCAACTTGGGGTTTTCCATTACCTCACTGCAATCAAGTATTTTCAGAAGGCAGAACTCCAAAACAAGAAGAGCAATCACAAAAACAAGGCAAGCCCTCTTCCCTGATCCTTATAATATCCCCATAGCTGAAAGTGAGCTCTTCATCTTCTTTTATATTCCTGGAAGCGAAAAAGCAAAGACGAGGTAAAAGAGCCCCTGAGCTTCTAACTAATACCGTCAACAAATTGCCACCATCACAAGAATGGTTTATGAATCGGGCAACGTTCCCTATTCTTGTTCCATCTATGTTCATCCTCAGGCATGCTTTCCAGATGGGATGCTCCACAACCAAAAGAGCAGACGCAAATCGATTACCTGAACTAAGTTCATCATCATATATTCGTTGCCGTCTTCTTGCTTGTTCAGTTGTCAAGAGTTCACCTATTCAAGACAAATACAATTGAATTCAATACATACTCATACTCGAAGAACTATTTTCAAAGGGCCGGGAAAAGAGGAATTATTATGCACACACTAACAAGAATAGAAGTGAATAAATTTCACTGTAACAGTCCATCTGATTTTTAACTCTTTAAGTATCATTTCCCACATGAGTTTTGCACTCACTTTATAAAATAGATATTGGAATTTTATTGTATTCTCTAAATGTTAGCAAACTTTTACCAATGGATTTGTTCTAATTAATTAAGTTTCAAATCTAATCACCAGCACTAGCGTATTCAAAACACAAGAAATTCCAAATGATAATAATGCAATTTATTTCCTCTGAAAATTTGACCACCTTGGGTATTAATAATAATAATCTAGCTTTATACTTTAAGTCATATAATCCCTTAATACATTTTAAGTCACTCTACAAATCATGGTAACTAACTAAATAATCCCTTAGAACCTCCCCCTAATACAGCTTTGCAACTTTCCCTACGAAGGATGGAATTTATGAATAATATTCTGCAGTGGTGAGGAAATTGTGTTTCAAATTTATGATAACCAAAAAACATTAACAAGTGAATGATTTCCATTTGATAAATTTAAGTAAGTATAAACAACACATCAAAACAATTACAATGGCAAAAGGAAATCTAATTTCACTAACTAAAGCAATAAAAGACTATTTCACGAGCCATGTCTATGAGAAATATATTCCCAACACACACTCATAGCCTCAACTCAGCTAAAACATTTAAAGGGTAAGCCTGCTTCTAAGTCAAGCCTTAAATTCTACCAATTTTCTACTTTCTTCAAAGTCAGGTCATTTTCTCAATTAGAGAATTTGATCTCAAGTTTTTCAAGTTCTTTCCTGATCCTAGACTAGCATTATTAACTTAGTATAAGAAGTTTGGAGACGTTATTGTTTACTCCTGAACTAGAGTTAGAACGGCTTTTTATATAATCTACCAGAGTGAAATTGATGAAGCCCTTCAAGGATTAGAAATGTAGCATTCCAATATCACGTAAAAGTCTTAATATTGATAAAAAAGAAAAGCCTGGTCTGAAAAGTAGAAGGAAATTGATCAAAAGAAGTGAATCATAAAATGTTGTGTTAGAGGTTGCAGATAGGAAGGTATGGTATATAGGTGTGCAGGGAATTCCCTACTCAACATACTAATCTGTCTCCAAACCAAAATGATTTTTAGCCTCGATACTGAAATTCAGCCCAATCTAACTTCAAAAGGATCTCCATGGTTGCGTGAGGTTTATTTCCGTGTCAAGTTTGCTGAGGACTTTAAACTCCTTGTCTTTGCTTTATCCTGCTGCATAGCTCAGTATTCTGGGCAATAAGAACACCCCAGGCCAGCCGTGATGCATCACCAATTTAAGACTGGCGAAGCACACAGCTGTTGCTTAGCTCCTTAATTATGTAGGAAAATTAGGAATATTTGAAGAAAAAGTTCAAAGACTATGAACAGTTGAGAAACCATAAAAGTAAATAAAAGAAATCGGGGGTTCTTTATTGATTCATGGAGGAACCTCCCATATACCGATAGCAAATATGACATTTACAGGTTTCATAAAGTAGAGAACAAGATCCATGTTAGTGGGTAAATCTCTTTTAGTCAAGTCCTACCTTGTTTTCCCATTTAAATAAACATTCAGAACTTAACTAACCCAAAACTGTACCTACCTCTCAGATCACAAGACTGCCACCGATCTTCCTTCCTTTAGTTTCCACTTGCAACCTTACCATGTGTATCACCAACTTCACTTCATAAAATTAAAAAAAAAAAAAAAAAAACTTATCAAGCGAAGAAAGGTATCTAACATCCAAGAACCCCTTTCTTTCCTCTATGCAAACAATCAACCACTTCACTAGACGAAGTTCTCTCTCAAGCCCAGCCACCCTAAAAAAGATGTCTTTTAACCTTCTTAGGCCTCAATTTCGGTGGATAGGAACACAAACTGTTGAGCCTAAGATGGAAAGTGATTATTAATGCCTCAAATTGAGCCTAAAATATTCTTCCCAATGTGATGCTTATCATCTATGTTTCAGTGCATCAAGTGTGGTGCACAAAGGTGGAGTCTTCAAGCTTAGAGTTGAGTACTTGAAAGACATTGAAGAAAGTTTGATATATGGTTCATCATTGAGTGCTCAAATATAGGAAACCTCTTCTAGCATTTACTGTTTCCGTGTTGGTTGTTGATTGGAGGTTATTGGACTAAGATAGGAAAACCCCAAGTTGGTTGCATGAAGCTTGTTCCTCTGGTTCTGTGCATTTGTGTTTACCATTAGGTGCAATAGTTTCGGGTCAACAAACAAATGAATAAGCTCTTCTTTATGAAACCAAGTGTTTTCATCAAGAACACTTGAAGAAGAACAACAAAGTAATTGAAGAGAAGCTGGACACTCCTCTTGCTTTGACACCTCCTACTTCTTACACATAAAATACTCTTCACTATAAGTTCTCATCATTAGAACAACATTTTAATTGGTTCACTTACAAGAAGGTACCTTCACCAAAATGTCTAGGCTGGATCGGTTTCTAATTAATGAGGATTGGGACAGCATGTTTGGTAATGTGGTGCAGTGGTTGCTCCCAAAGCCTGATCCATACCATTTCCCGATATCATTAGAGGGTGGAGGGGTTATGGTTAGAGGCCCGTCTTCTTTCCACTTCGAGAATATGTGGTTGAAGGAAAAAGGCTCCAAAGACTTGATAAGAGGTTGGTGGCAAGGTTTCATCTTTAGAGGATCCAGAGGCTACATCCTTGCACAAAAAATTGAAGCCTCTCAAAGCTAACCCCAAAGTCCGGAATAAAGAGGTCATTGGGAAGGTATACCAGTAAAGGGATGGCCCTCAAGTACTAGGAGGAGCAGGAGAGCTGGAGGGTTTTTACATTAGAGGAGATAGAGGAAAGGCATGCAACAAGGGATGATTTTAAAAAATGGGCGTTGATGGAGGAAATCTCTTGGAGGCAAAAGTCAAGACAGATTTGGCTAAGGAGGGGGACAGAAACACGGGCTTTTTTCATAGAACGGCCAACTCTCAAAGGAGGAGAAACTTCTGCAAAAGATTAAGATTAATGAACTGATATTGTATGTCAATCCAAGAGTTTTATTCTTCCTTTGAGAATTTTTGAACTGAATACACTGATATTGTATATGCAAGTGTTCCTCCCAAAGGACTCCTTGCTATCCAAAGTGTGCATGAGACTAGCAAGCATGACCAGTTTTTAATGAAGTTAAGAGGGTAGTTTGAAGGAATTAGGTCCAACTTAATGAACAAAGATCCAGATCCTCTATTGGATATTTGTATAGGGGAGCTTCTTAGGGAAGAAGAACGACTCATTACACAGGTTGTCATGGTGCAGAAAGCTCAAAATTCTACTCCCATTCATATTGCCTATACTGCTCAGGGGAGGTCTAAAAGAGGCCTTTACTCACGGTGTTATCCCTCTTCCTCATCTTACTATTGATCTTCAACTACCTGATGTCTTAACAAAAGTTCTAACACGCCAACGACACAAATTTCTCAATATCAAATTGATGTTGATAGAGTTACCTGCATCAATTTGAGGGGGGATGTCAGTGGAATTGGTAGAAAATATTCATACTTTCCTAGGATTACATGAATAATTGTAACTTATCTTATGGTTGATCTGGTAGTTACCTGTAGTTATTGGAAGTTTTCTACATTTTTTTTTTTTTTTGATAAGTTTTCTACATGAAAAGTTGTAACCTATATTAAGGTTGCTTTGGTAGTTATGGGTAGTTATTAGTAGTTTATTTTCCTAGATTTTCTCCTTGTTTTGTGGACTAGAATGCTAGCCACATATTTTAAAGGATCCTAGGATTGTATTTTTGGTATGTGCAGAAATAGGAATCGTATTATGTAAATAAATTAAGAGATTTAGTTAGTTATTTTCTTTATTTAGAAAAGATTAAATTATACTTATTTTTTAGGACATTGTAATCTAAGATAATTTACTGTTTTTTTTAATTCCTGATTTGTAGGAATTCAGTTTCCTATTTCGGTGGTCTAGTATGCCAGCCCTTATTTAATATATTAAGATGTAAAATCTTTTCAAAAAAAGAGATTTCACGATTTCTTCATGGTATCAGAGCAGGTTTTTTGAGCCCTAGCTCTTCTCCTTCTTCTTCTGGCAGACTCTTCTCCATGACCAAATATGGCATGGCGTATCAAACAACTTCCTCGGAAGTGACTTCCAAATCTGAGCCCACTCCTGCGGTTTCCACCATTCCTGATTCTTCTCCACACCTTGTTACCAATCACAAACTGAATGGCCAAAATTTTCTACAATGGTCTCAGTCTGTATTCATGTTTGTGTGCGGTAGAGGCAAGGATGGACATCTCACCGGTGAAAATGCTACTCCAAAGGCCACGGATCCAAAATTTCGTTCATGGAAGACTGATGATCATCTCGTGATGTCATGGTTAATAAACTCTCTGACCACTGAAGTTGGAGAGAATTTTCTGCTTCACAGGACAACCAAGGAGATATGGGAGGCTGCCTGTGAGACTTATTCCAACACAGAAAACACCTCAGACTTGTTTGAGGTTGAGACACGGTTCTACAATCTAAAGCAGGGAGACATGAATGTAACGCAATACTTCAACATGCTTACTCGTTGTTGGTTGCAGTTGGGCTTGTATGAGACCCATCCATGGAAGTGTGCTGATGATTCATCAATCTATTGGCGGATTGTTGAACAAAAACGGACTATAAGATTTCTTCTTGGCCTGAACAAAGACCTAGATGAAGTCAGGGGGAGAGTTATGGGGATTAAACCCTTTCCCACCATTCGGGAAGCTTTTGCAGAGGTTCGAAGGGAGAAGAGCAAGAAGAAGTTAATGTTGCCCGAAGCCAACATCACCTCTGCAGTAGAAGGTTCAGCCTTATTTACTCACAGTTCTTCACAGAACAATAGAGTTGGTAAGGGTCGTCCATGGTGTGATCATTACAAGAGACCTAGACACGTGAAGGCAACATGTTGGAAGTTGCATGGCAAACCTGCTGATTGGAAGCCTTCCAACCGCGAGGACAGAGATTCTCGTGCCAATGCTGCTACTTCAACAGAAACCAGTGTAGAAAATAGTCCATTTACAAGGGAGCAAATTGAGGCACTACAAAAGATGTTTAGTCAGGCTTCTGGTTCCAACCAAACATCTTCATTTCATGCCAAGCAACATACTAGCCTTCTAGCACATCAAGGTACACCATCTCTTGTTTTTTACATTCAAAATAATCAGCCAAGGCCGTGGATAGTTGATTCAAGAGCCTCAGACCATATGACCGGAGATTCCAGTATTCTAATGGATTTTCAGCCTTGCTCTAGTCACTCGGGAGTTTGAATTGCAGATGGCACAATCTCCCCAGTTGCAGGCACCGGCTCTGTTCATATAACAGAGGACTTACATCTTTCATCTGTTCTTTATGTTCCAAAGTTGAACTGCAATTTACTTTCCATCAGTCAAATCACTCAGGATCTCAATTGTCTCACTAAATTCCATTCTAATTCTTGTGCTTTTCAAGCAGTGGATTCAAGGAAGGCGATTGGCAGTGCTAATATGCATGGAGGACTTTACTTGCTCAAACAAAAGAACCTCCCAATTAGACAAGTTCATCAATCAAGTTGTATTTTAGAGTCAAGTCCAGAGTCTGTTAAGTTTGCTTCTAATTCCGTGTCTATTTCCAATTCTAATTATGTCCAAGTTGAGAGTCAAGTCATGTTGTGGCATTATCGCCTTGGTCACCCAAATTTTGCTTATATTGAAAAATTGTTCCCTCGATTGTTCATTAATAAAAATTTTCGTTCTTATCAGTGTGAAATTTGTCAATTAGCAAAGCATACACGACATGTATACTCAAGTCTACAATACAAACCGTCACATCCTTTTTCAGTGATTCATAGTGATATTTGGGGGCCATCATGTGTGAAAAATATCAAGGGGGCTCGGTGGTTTGTCACGTTTATCGATGATCACACAAGAACCACTTGGACATTTCTCATTAAAGAAAAATCTGAAACAGCCACAATTTTTCAATTCTTCCATACCTTGATTTCAACCCACTTTAAAAGCCAAATCCAGGTTCTCAAAACTGACAATGCAAAGGATTATTTCAACTCCATTATTGGTGGCTCTTACTTGTCAAAACATGGAATTGTTCATATCAGTTCTTGTGTGGACACTCCACAACAAAACGGAGTAGCTGAAAGGAAAAACAGACACTTGCTTGAAGTAGCCCGTGCAAATATGTTCACCAATAATGTACCTAAACAGTTTTGGGAGGAGGCTGTACTTAGAGCCACATATCTCATCAACGGGATGCCAAGTCGTGTTTTAAAATTCCAAACACCTTGTCAAGTTCTCATCACAATACATCCTCACATTCTTACTTTCACTTTTGATCTTCCTCTTAGAGTCTTTGGCTGCACCTCCTTTGTTCATGTTCATCATAATCATTGCACCAAACTCGATCCAAAATCACTCAAGTGTATATTCCTTGGTTACTCCTCTTGTCAAAAGGGTTATAAATGTTACTCTCCTCTTACCGAGAAAGTCTACAATTCCATGGATGTCACCTTCTTCGAGAGTCAATCCTACTTTCCCAAATCCGACATTCAGGGGGAGAGTTCCAAGGAATATCAGATTTGGGATCTTGTTCACAACAATCAAGACAATCAATCCGCTTTTGTTCCATCCAATCAGCCTCTAAAGTCCAGTCTAACCATTGTTCCTACTCCTATTCAAACCGTCCTTGTTCAGCCTACCACAAAAGCCCAAAATCCATTGCAACTTGATACTAATAACAGTGAACTTCATGTCTACAGAAGGAGAAGAACAACCGAGCTAACTGAAGAACCTCTGCAAACTCGGTGCTCTCAATCACAAGACCCAAATCCCACTGTATCTGACACTCACAATGGTATGGATTCCTCTCCTCCTTATACTCATGCTCCTATGATTGATGATTCAGATTTGCCCATTGCTCATAGGAAATGGGTCCGTGGATGCACTGAACATCCAATTCAGAGATATGTTGCATATGGAAAGTTGTCTCCATCCTATAAGGCATTTGTAACGAATCTAGATAGTTGTAGAAGAAGAGGTTCAGGCCTTAGAAAACAACAACACCTGGGTTTTGACAACATTACCACTAGGCAAAAATCCAGTTGGGTGCAAGTGGATTTTCACCGTCAAGTACAAGGCTGATGGAAGTGTAGACAAGTTCAAGGCAAGACTTGTGGCAAAGGGGTTCACCCAATCCTACGAAATTGACTATCAAGAGACCTTCGCACCTATGGCGAAACTGAATATAGTTCGAGTGTTACTCTCCTTGGCAGTAAATTGAGATTAGCCACTAGATCAGCTTGAAGTCAAGAACGCATTCTTGAATGGAGATCTTGAAGAGGAAGTATACATGATCATACCCTCGGGACTAGAAAATAGGTCAAACCGAAACTTGGTGTGCAAATTGAAGAAGTCATTGTATGGCTTGAAGCAATCTCCTCGCGCATGGTTTGATAGGTTTGCTAGTACTTTAATAGTCAATGAGTACTTATAGTGTTAGGCAGATCACACAATATTTGTTAAAGGTGGATCAGGAGGAAAAATGGCCATTCTCATAATCTACGTGATGACATCATCCTAACTAGAGATGATTTAGAGGAAATTTGCCGAAAAGTTATCGGCAATCGAATTAAGATCAAAGACTCCTGGGATGTTGAAATACTTTCTCGGAATGGAGGTGGCTCGATCAAAGGAGGGAATTGTTATATCCCAAAGGAAGTATATCCTAGACTTGTTGAATGAAACAAGTTTTCTTGGCTGCAAACCTGCTGATACACCTATGGCCTCTACAAAGAGACTGAATCGAAGTGAAAGAAAGTATGCCAGTTGACAAGGGAAGGTATCAAAGGCTGGTTGGTAAGCTCATTTACCTCTCACACTCTCGACCTGACATTGCTTATTCGGTGAGTGTAGTTAGCTGTCAGCCAACATATGAATAATCCAACTGAGGATCACCTAGAAGCAGTGAACATAATTTTGAGATACTTGAAGATGACTCCCGGTCATGGTTTACTCTTCAAAAAGAGTATAAGTCGTGAAGTCGAGATTTACACTGATGCGAGTTGGGCAAGAGAACAAACTGATAGAAGGTCAACTATTGGCTACTGCTCTTATGTTTGGGGGAATCTTGTCACTTGGAGAAGCAAGAAACAGGCTGTGGTTTCTCGCAGTAGTGCAGAATCAAAATACCGAGCACATGCGTTGGGTATATGCAAAGGAATGTGGTTACAAAGACTACTAAGAGAATTCAAGGTTAAAGTTCAAGCTTCCGTGAATATGTTTACTAACAGTCAGGCAGCCATTAGTATAGCTAAGAATCCGGTGCATCATGATAGGACGAAACATATTGAGATTGACTGTCATTTTATCTCAGAAAAAGTCAACACAAGAATCATTCAGCTTAGCTATAATCCTACAAGACAGCAGATTGTCGATGTCCTCACCAAGGCACTTCCAAGAGTCAGTTTTGATGAGTTGAACTCCAAGCTTGGTTTGTATAACATATACAACCCAACTTGAGGGGAGTGTAGAAATAGGAATCATATTATGTAAATAAATTAGGAGATTTAGTTAGTTATTTTCTTTATTAAGAAAGATTAATTATACTGTATTTTTGTGACATTGTAGTCTAGATAATTTATCGCTTTTTTTTTAATTCCTACTTGTAGAATTCAGTTTCATTTCTGGTCTGCATGCCAACCCTTATTTGATATATTAGGATGTAAAATCTTTTCAAAAAAAAAACAAGGAGATTTCACGATTTCTTTAGTATGAAATGAAAATTCAATAGTTTATTTCATGATTAACACATTGCAGAGGACTTGTTGGACACTTTGGCAAAGACAAGACCTTAATCTTGGTGCAAGAAAACTGCTATTGACCTAAGCTTGCGCTAGATGTTGAGAAGATTGTAAAAGGTTGTGTGTCACAAAGCCAAGATGCATGGGAGTAATGCCGGATATATACTCTTCCAATTCCAACAACGCCTTAGGAGGACATGAGCAAGAATTCCATTGTGGGTGCCTAGAACTCAAAGAGGGAAGGATTCAATTAAGGTGGTAGTAGATAGATTTTCTAAAATGGATCATTTTGTTCCATGCAACAAAACTTTGGATGCCACTCATATTGCTAACCTATACTTCAAAGAAATTGTTAGGTTTCATGGCATTCCTAAAACCATTACTTTTGATAGAGATTCCAAATTTTGAGTCATTTTTGGAGGACTCTTTGGAAGAAATTGGAACTTTGAGCTCACTTAGTTCATCCTCATCATCCACGTTTTATTGGACAAACGGAAGAGTCTTTGGAAGCTTTGCTATGAAGTTAGGTGAAAAGAATGTTAGAAAATGGGGGAGCTTGATGCCTCCTGCCAAGTTTGCTTACAATCGTTCAACAAGTCAAACTACTAATTGTTCACCTTTTGAAGCAGTTTATGGAATGAATCCTAATGGCCCCTTGGATTTATCTCCAATTAACTTTGACAGCCATTTCAGCGAGGAAGCTGATAAAAGGGCTCAATTCATCAAGAAGATTCATGAGCAGGTAAGAGTTGTTTTCAACAAAGGAGATCTAATACGGATACATCTACGCAAAGAAAGGTTTCCTAATAGGAAGTATGCTAAACTTCAACCTAGAGTTGATGGTCCATTCAAGATTGTTAAGAAGATTAATGACAATGCTTACAAGGTGGAGCTTCCTTACAGCTATGGAGGAGTGTCAGCAACTTTCAATGTCTCTGATTTATCACCATACCATGAAGATGATCAATTAGACCCAAGGATGAGTTTTCTTCAACAGGGAAGAATGATGCATGGAAGAAGCCTAACACCAGCCCATTTAAAGATGCAAAGAATGATACATGAAAGCCGCCTAATAGCAGCTCAATTGAAAAATAAGTGGGCTGATAGAAAACATAACTCCATTAGGTCTAATGGTCCAAGAAGTTATTAGAGGCCAAAATTCCACATTTGACCAGCCTAACACCTGGTTCCATTATTCAACAAGCAGCCTCCTTAAGTAGAAAATAAACTTTGGTCTTTATTTACTTTAGGACTTTTCATCTTTTTGAGATTTGGTCTTTAGCTACTTTTTTTTACTTTCATGTTACTGAACTTTGGTTTTTAATTATGGTTGTGACTTTCATAAGCTGCATTTTTTTTTTACTTTGGTTTGTAATGTGCCTTTTCTTATTTTTAAAGGGTTGTTTCAAGAGATGAGTGCTCAATATTCCAACAAAGAAAACTATCATTTTCGATATTGGAGAAAATCCTCAGTTTTTCATATGAGAATAAAGTTCTTTATCTCTAACGTGGATTCCTTTGAGTGATGAGCTTAATTGAGGTTCTTAACTTTAAGGAGGTGAAGATCTTATCCTTAAAGTGGTGAACTGGTGTGGTGTGTGTTGATCCATTGTTTTCTGCCCCAAATCAGTATCAAAGTATTATCTTCCTAGCAAAATGCATCATGTTTCCCAATAATTGTTCGTACAACTTAATAAATAAACCCTATGCTTATTCTAGGTTCAAACTTCAATGATAGTTCTCAAAATAAATAAAATGAATAGAAGCACAAGACAAAATGAGAAGATCACAACTAAAATAGCATTTCATTAAAAATAAAATTGTCTCATACAATGAAATCAAACTAAAAGACCAAGGCCCATACGGTCTACACGATCCTTATATTTCTTTAATCAAAGGATCAACAATCACCAATTCAGTGTCAACGTGTTCAATAACCATTGTTTTATTCTTTACACATTCTCTTATGGCTAAATACTTAATGTCAATATGCTTACTTCGATTGCCATTTTTATTGTTCTTAGCAAAAAAAAAAAATCGTTGCATGGCCTAAATACAAAATCAATAACTCTTTTAGCCTAGAAATGAAACTCTTCATCTATACAAGAAGTGATGTAGCCTCAAAACAGTTAGGTCGAATCTCAGCCTCCATAGTGAAGGCAAGATCAAGACTCTCTTAACACCCTCAAAGATACATACTTATCGTAAAAACATGAAAATGTATCTGGCCAGGTTGATTTACGTTGAATCAATGCAGCCAACAAAAGCTCTGAATTAGAATACCACTACTTCTGTTAACAACTATCTATACATAAGCATGTACTACAGTGAAGTCGATTTAGAGTCATAAGCAAGGTTGGATTCATGTATTGTAGCCTGTCGGTTGGCATTGTTAAGCTTCAAGGGAGTGCATGCATTAGGTCCTAGGTTCAAGGCTTCATACTTAAAGACTTTGTCAAAAAATAATAATAATAGGGCTTCTCATCTCCTAGTCTTAATCAAGTTCAACTTTAAGCATGTAGTTATTTGTTCCTTAAAGGTGTCTCAAAACTTTTTTAGCAGCTCTCTAGTGGTCTATACCTAGCTTTGGAACATTTTACACCATACTTTTTTGGCAATATAATGTATGCTCCAATATGCACCAAACTTAAAATAGCATCTACTATAAGAATGTTCCAAAATATCAAAGTAGAGCAATAGCTAAGAAAATTTAGAGATACCTTCAATGAAGGACTACATGCTCAAGGGCAAAGTCAGCTAAAGCCCAAGGGGCCAGATCTTCTCCTCCCCCCCATGATTTTTTTTTTTTTGGACAAAAATTTTACCTTTGTAATTATGCAGACTCGAACCCATGACCTAATGTATGCCCCCCTCAAGCTTAACAATACTTAACCATTGGGCTATAGCCCCACATGCATTAGTCTTTGTCCCTTTAACTTTAAATCCTAGCCCTGCCCCTATACATGCTTATGTATAGACAAACTAATAACCTAGAGGCCATTGGTTATTATGATTCAGACTTTGTTAGCTCCATTGATTTACGTAAATCAACATCTGAAAATACATTTTTATGTTTTCCGATAGAGCTCTATCATGGAGAAGTGCGAAGCAAACTTTGATAGTTGCTTCCACTATGGAGGCTAAGTTATGGAATGGTTTCATGTCCTTCCTAAAAGAGTTTGTTTACTATTAAAAAAAAGAATCTGATGCCCAACCGGGTACATCCCCCATACATTATATACCCATCGTGGGAGGTTACATGATGGACATTTATGAGATGGGCATTTATGAGTGGCCCTCAACGTCCTTACGTTATTTATTAATTTCTACATTAACTATTATACGTTAACTACGTCATAACGCCTGACGAGGTGGACTACCACGCATGCTCCGCTTGCTTTATCTCCCATGCCCAAGGCGGCCTGTTTGCTCGTGTATCCAATCCCATCCACCTTGATGCCCAAGGTGGTAGAGCCGGGGTCACGCCCGACCTTCCTACTTGCTGAGTTCGGGTCACTTGCTTGACTATCACGTGACCGGATTTGAGTCACCCATATGAATGTTCAAGTTACTCACACGAATGCCACGCGCACTGTAGCTGATCCCATTCCAAGTTCGTTTCTTGTTTTAAGGCTACATCATATGGTGTATGAATGAAGAGTTTCATTTCTAGGCTTAGAATTATTGATTCTGTATCTATGCCATTGAGAATATTTTGTGACAATTTAGTTGTAGTCTTTTTGGCTAAGAACAATAAAAGTGGAAGTCGAAGCAAGCACATCAACATTAAGTATTTAGCCATAAAAGAACATGTTAAGAATGAAACAATGGTCATTGAAAATGTAAATATTGAACTGATGAATGTTGATCACTTGACTAAAGGCATGCCACTTTTAGAAATATAAGGATCAGGTAGATCGTTTGGGCCTTGGTCTTTTAATTTGATTTCATTGTATGAGATAAAGTTATTTTTAATGAAACTTTATTTCAGATGTGATTTTTCTCACTTTGTCTAATACAAATATTCATTTATTCATTCTAAAAAAAAATATTATTGAAGTTTGGACCTAGAATAAACATAGAGTTTATACATTGAGTTGTATGGGCTATTATTGAGAAACACGGTACATTGTGATACATGAAAGATAATACTTACCTTTAGAAGACTTAACACCATGATTCATGTATTTGGGTTTTTTTTTTTTTTTTTTTGATAAGATGATTCATGTATTTTGTTTACACATTGGATATATGGACCAAGTTGAAGAATGTTGGTATTTTTTCTAAAACAACAAACTACCAAAAGCAGTCCATATAAAGAATGTGCTTGACTATCCAAACACATTGAAGCCACCATCCAAACGCTTTAGAGCCGCTCATTGTGCGTGCACATTTACAGCCGCTTCTGTGTTGGATAGAGATTATTTAAGGAATATGCACCTGTGTTTTGGTCTCCTAAACTCACCTTCAGTTTAAATGCACCATCTAAGCAATGAGATAAAGGGCTTAGAAAGAGCCATTAAACCGAAACTCAAACACTATCTGAACCTCTATTTTGAGTGTAAAGAATAGCAATGGTTGAAGGTAAGCATTCGATTATCTTTATTCTGATTTGATCTAATTGCTTGTTTTAGGATGAAAGCATGATTAGATCAATAATAGTGATGAATACTTACTACACCATATTGACCATTTAATACCAAATTGATAATCAATATGATTTAATGGAATTCCATTAAATCATATATATAATTTAATGGAATTGGTAGATGAAAGAATTTATCTTACTATTGGAAACAATATTGGAGCCAACTCACTAGGCCTCAATAGTACTTATTAAAAATCCAAACATGTCATGCATAAATTTCGTGAGTCCTGCTAAATAGATGGGATACTCGAGGTTCAGCTATGTGCCTATGTCAAATCCTCTTTGCATTTGATAAGGAACATTGTATGACATTTGTGTGAAAGGAGCATAGGTAGATATGCTAAACCCTTCATTACTTGAACTTGAATGTCGACCGCAACCAATCACATAAGGAGGGTAAACAATAGCCTCATTCAAGGAGTTACTATGTTGAGTCCCTATTGTACATAAATTAATTTACATCATTAATTTATCCTCAAATGTATTAATTAAATTTATATGATTCAAATATATGACTATGCTCTAATTAAATTTATCATAGATGTACTAATGTATTGAAAAGTAACACTAGGTCACCATTAAAATGAAAAAATAACATAAATTTATTATAAAAATATTTTAAATGTAAAGAAAACATACTCTGTAATGATTGAGCAACCTTGATTTGAAATAAATGGCAATAAATTTCCAAACTTATAATAATTTGAGAATGGTTTAAAAAAAATGAGAAATAAGAGGTCGTCAACTTGGGAATCAATTGCAAATGATCGATTGAGAATGAGCTATTTATAGAAAAATTGTGCCAAAATAGTTGTAGGGAAGTGATTTTGCCATTATAAATCAATTCTAGCTGTTGGATCAAAATTTTAGCAAAATCCAACCATTGGATCACTTTTTTTTTAAGTAAGAAAGTTGAATATATTCAACCATTGGATCATCAACTAGTTGTTAATTGTTATAATGGTAAAATCACTTGCCAATAGCTATTTTTGCCTAAATTTTTCTAAAAATAACTAATTCTCAATCCATTTCATCCACATCTCATTTCAAAGTCACTCATATCTTGTTTCTCAAGAAAAAAATTTATGGTTAAATGTTGTTTCTCAATTTTTTATTATTCTCAAATTATTATAAATTAGGAATTTATTGCTAAAGTTTGTGAATTAATTCGAAATCAAGATTGCTCAATTATTTCAAAATATGTTTCTTTTTTTTATAGGTAAAAACAGCTAAATAGGATTAAAAAGGGGGAACTCAATGCATACACGGAGTATACAAAGGCTCCAAAGGCCAAAAAACAAAAAAGAGGGGAAAGAAGAAACAATACCAACCTCTAGACTGTACCCAGCATACACAAAAAATCAGAAATTACATAGGGCTGAAAATCAACTATATTTTTTTACCAAGACCAAAGAGCATATAGAAAAGAGTTTTTCATTCTCAGGACTGAGGGCTCTATATCTTTAAACACAGCCCTATTCCTCTCCCACCAAACAGTCCAAAAGAGAGAAGTTGTCATCCATATTTTCTTAATCTTTTTTTCTGAAACAGAAACCACACATCCTAATAAATTGTCTAGCACTGAATATCGGCTAACCCAGGTCACTCCAAACATTGCAAGAAGGAGAGCCCATAAATTCTGAGTCTTATGGCAGAGAAGCAAAATGTAATCCAGAGACTCTTCATCCTCTCCGCACAATGGACATCTATTGGCAAGGCGTCTTCCCCTTTTTTTCAATTGGTCCAACATCAAAACCTTACCCCACCAAACTTCCCAAGCAAAAAAACTAACTTTTGTGGGGAAATAGCAGTTCCAAATCAACTTTCTAGGAGAACAACTCTCCCTTCTCCCTGCCAGCTTGCCATAAGATGAGATAGCTGTGAAAATTCCTTTTTTGGACAAGTTCCAAACCATTTTGTCTTCAAAATCCAGGCAGACCCTCTTGTTTTGTAACTGAGCAAAGAGAGAAGAAACTTGGTCCAGCTCACAGTCATTGAAAGACCTTCAGAAGCAAGGATTCCACCCTGCTGCCTCCCCATGTTGATCCCAGATTTCTGCCACCACAGCCCTTTTGGATGCAGCCATGGAATAAAGGGTAGGGTAAGTCCTACACAAAGGTTCTGAACCACACCAAATATCTTCCCAAAAGCGAACTCTCCTCCCATTCCCTACTACATAAGAACTATTATCCTTCAGCAAAGCCAATTCTTTCCTTATATCTTTCCATAAGCCCACGCCATGAGCTCCCCTTCCATCTCTAGTGAACCATCCTCCCTCATCCACCCCCATTTTTCAAACTAATCATCATTTTCCAAAGGGGATTTTCTTCATAAGCAATTCTCAAGTTCCACTTGCACAGGAGAGCCTTGTCGAACATGCCGAGGCATTTAATACCCAATCCTCCCTCCTCTCAGCTTGTACAAACTGTGCTCCAATTTACAAGGTGCATCTTCTTCTCCAAAGCCCCTCCTCCCCAAAGAAAATCCATTTTGGATTTTTTCCAGTCTTAGTCTTACCACTCTTGGGATATGAAGCAAAGATAACAAATAAATAGGCAATTGGAAAGCATACTCCAAATAAGAGTAAGTCTCCCACCTTTGGAAATGTATAGACGCTTCCAAAGAGCTAAGTACTTTTGAATCTTTCCTCCACCCCATCCCACACGGCCACCGACCTATGAGGGGCATCCAAGGGGAGCCCCAGGTAAGTTATTAATATAACTTAAATTGATATAATCATACTAGGGATCTTAAATTTTGTATTAATATAAGCATATTTTATAAAATCCAAGTTAAGATTTCACTTAAATCACTTGTGTTGCGAGTAGCGCCTAAGATATAGCGGCCTTTAACCCCCTTTAAAACTATGTGCTATACTACATCCCATGCTCTCTGAAATTCCTTTAACTACAAGAACACAAAACCATAATACGTGGGTGTTTCCGAATATCATAGGCAAAATACTATATTCCGATTGTGAAAAGTGCCCTGGCTAAGGCTGCAAGTGTTATAAAGCATCAACATAATGGAATTTCATGTAAAAAAAAAAAAAAAAGGATGGTACCTGCATACTCGCAGACGAATTGGCCCTTGGGAATAAACTGGGCAGCAAGCAAACCCCACCCTTTCCTCCCATCTCTAACAATCTTCAACTCAACCGAAACCCCTCTCTGGGTCACCCGGTTCCCGCAATCCGACCCGCATCCACAACCCAACCCGCACTCATTCATCATTCCCGACCTCTCAAGAAAACCCCCACACGGGCACTCCCGTCCACAACTCTCGCACGCACACCCGCTTTCTTCGGCCGTGTACGGGACGATCCGACCCGGGATTGGAAGGGTGCTATCCTGGTTGTTGAAGCCCCATGCTTGGCGTCGAAGAAGAGAGGACTGGGAAGGGAGGATTTGAGAGGGAGTGTAGAGGAAGTAGGCGTAGGGCTGGGCGTCTGAGGAGGAGTTGATGAAGGGGATGGGAAGGTTCTCGAAGGATCTGGAAGCGTCGGAGGTTCTGGCTGCGGTGATGGATCTGGAGACGTGGTTGAGAGTCTTGCAGGTGGAGGAGAGCGTGGCTAGCTCGGCTGGGTTTAGCCATGGCATGATCAGTTCAAAGCATTCTAGCAACGCCTGCTCCTCCATTTTCCCTCCTTCCTCTTCCCTACACCGGTTCAGATTTAACTTGGCCCTGGCTGAATGCTTTCATCATTCAGCATTCGGCCATTTGTTTTTTTATTTTTCACTCATTTATCACTAAAATTTAGAAAAAGCACACTCCCATCATGATTTTCATCTTTCCATGCAAAATAACTCACTTACTTATTTTCATCTTTCTATTTCTCACAAGTATTTAAAGAGAATATAATTCTTTAAAATTTCAGATTTTATAATATTATTCACAAATAAGCAAGAAATTATTTCAAAGCTTACATATTTTCGACACGAAGATAAATAAAACAAGTTTAGAATAAAAAATAATATATATATATATATAATCCCTCCAATTTCTTTAAACCAAAAATAACTTTACTGTAGAAGAGGTTTTTGCCTCATCTCACCTATTCTCAAATCATTATTAAAGATAAATGATTAAGGATGAATTTTATATAAATAAACCAAAGTATTTTTATACGATTCATTTGTATTATTTAAATTTATTCTTTACTTTATCGTGTTGTATAATAAAAATGATAATAATATTAAAAATTATTATTATTATTATTAACTTTGAATAAAATAAATTATAAAATAATTATTATGATCAGTCGAACAACAACTTAATCTTTAATAAAGATAAAATATTAAAAAACAACGACTTAATACTTAACGCTTATTAAGTACCATTCAAGACAGTTCTCAAAAGTTATATTCAAAGATTCAAATTAAAAACAATACCCTAGCCAATTTTATAGTTGTTTTTTTTCTTTTTTTTTTCTTTTTTCTTTTTTATGAAGATTTTTTTTCTTTTTTTTTTCTAAATAATGAAGATAGTGTTATTTACTTTATACCTTACTTATTTCGGTCTTTCTTTTCATCTTTGTTAGAAATAAGGAGTGATTTTTTTTTGCCTAAAATCACCTCTTTTATTATTTCGTCTACTTAGATTTGGGCTTTCTCTTTCAATAAAATCACATTTTCCACTCGATCTGAATTTTTATTTGATTTTCTTTAATTTTTTTATGTTTTTTGTCGTCAATTTGTTATGACGTGTGTTTATTCGTTAGTTTTTGTGTGGGTGATTCAGTGGATAGTGCTACTTTAATCATACAGATAAGTCACATTAAATTAATGTTCGTTAATATACTTCATCAAATCTAAAATCTTAGGTATTCTAAGTATATTAAAATTATCTTTTGTATAGGCCTTAATCCATTTTTTTTGCTATTAACATTATCAAAAAAAACTATTTTCTTGAAATATTTAGGATTACAAGGCGTTTGGTAATAAAATTCTATAATACCTTGAAATATTTAATTATTTGATAGTATTAAAGGTATTGCACCAACTCTCAATAAACCCAGCAGAGGCAATAATAAAACATTTCTAGCCTCAAGGTACAAATTTCAAATGAAGGCCCAAATCTCGTTAGGGTCCAAAGGCCGACATGATAATCGAAAGCCAACATTCTACAAATCAAACTAAATCACATCGCTAAGGAAAACATAATAATTCTGAATAATACACATCTCGCAAAACTCAACTAAATCTCACCCGCCAGCGAAAATAAGATAATTCACTATATAATGTACCTCATCCCGTACATCGTTTCTGGATCCCACCAAAAGGAAGAAAGATAATTCCTAAATAAATCGGCTTCTTTCAATATCACTTATCTAATCCGATAATCGATAGCGCGTGAAATATCCCATTCAATGGGAAAGAATCATCATAATCACCATCCAACCTAAAACATATACTATAAATACCTGTGCCACCCCATCGTTGAAAGTAATGCGAAAAACATTCCGCCCCTCTAAGGCCTATCTTTCTCTCGCGAGGAACCGACTTGCATCGGAGACACCATGGGCGAAGCCCCCGACCCTTCTTCTTCTTTGTCTTTGCAGAGAGTGCCACATCCAGCTCCGCAGACATGCAGGTCGCATCCAGAGCTGGGCAGCCCAAATCCCAACAAAGAATTTCAAATTCCTATCGAACGACCCCAATACGCCCACCCTGGGCCGGCTAGAAAAAGCATCATCGCCATGCCACCAGGAACGATACCTTTACAAATAAAGACTGATTCTCGCCATCGATGGTATCAACCCGGAACACAAGGAGGAGCAACGCCAATCCACCAAGGATGGTGATTCGCTGCAAGGACGCAGACAGCTAGACCCTCCCGGGCGCTGCGAAGCGACGCAGTTCAACACGTAACGAGGTGGAGGCGCTCCGCCTCACCAACCAACGCCCGATAGAGAGTTGGGAGCAACTCACCGCGCAGATGCAACGCCCACCCGAGGCACAACAAGCTCAAAGAAGGTCATACATTCCTCCTCACGGCAACACACCCCGACATTCCCCCAAGGTGTCAAACGTAGCGCAGTCCAATTGGTGCCAGGGGCATGAACTCGCACTAGCTCAAGAGGAGGGCAATGAAGCAACACTCGGAGGGCATGCCGGGAACGAAGAACTACGCCACCCTCAGCAAGGAGCAGGAGAGCAATCATGGGAGCAGAGGTTCAAGAGCCAGCAGAAGAGCCTTCAAATTTTTGCAGGAAGGAGGTGGTAAGAGGACGCGCCCCGACACTACGGGACAATTTTGGTACAACAGACCGAGTCACCCTTCAAAGCCGAGGTGCTTCACTTCCCTCTCTTCCAAAGAAAATCTGTGGATGCCACAAGTGGAAGACTGATGGTGTCGAGATCCAACATCATCTCAACACTTACAAAACCAAACGAATTGTGACGTGACACACCCGCGGCGATGCATCTTTCGCTATCACATTAAAGGCCCACTTGGCCTCGTTTAATAAAGCTACTTTCATCGACTTCCTATCTCAGAGTCTATCCATTACGCTCTGCCTCTCACTTCCATCGGGAGCCAGACGCATGTAAAGTCGTTACCATCCATTAACCACTGCTTGAGCTCGCAGGAGAGCCTGAGGTCCTATGTTCAGAGATTCAACGCATAGTCTTTGAAGGTAGATATACCTAATGAGAAGTTAGCGATCACCGCATTCATTGCTGGGTTAGGGGTGCAGTCGAAAGACTTGATGTTTTCCATCTCTAAAAATCCTCAAGCAAGCATGGTCAAGTGCTTCGCAAAGTGAGAAGTACATCAATGGCGAAGAAGCCTCTATATCCAAGAAAAGCGGAGCCCTCCGCCCATAAAGAAAAAAGCGGGACAGACAAGCGACGAGTACGGAGCCCAAAAAGACAAAGCGACCGGGAGAGGTCTCCAAAGAAAGATGGAGAACGGTCCCCGAAAAGGCCATGGAAGCCTCAGAGATCGTCTGGGCCCACCTCAACTCAAGAGACGACAACGTATTCACCCTACGGCTCACCCCCATCACCGCATCACAGCCTCGCGAAGTGAGAAACGAACAGCCCCGAGGTGGCCAACTCAATGAAGTCGCACTCGCCACAAGAGACAACACCGTGCATTGCGAAATTCCATAGGGACTACTGGGCAACCGCACCTGGGATGATCGGTGGTGACACATCTCAAGAAGGAAATAGAGTACTTAATACTCTGTGGGTATCTCCGACGCCCATACCGAATCACCTAAGAATCGTTCAGAACTGCCTGGGCTAGCTAGCCCACCACCACCACCTCGACGTACAACAACTCGGCCGACCACAAATTTTTGTGGGAAATCCACGTGATCTCTGAGATTCGTGGTGATGAGGGGAACTGGGGCCACTGAAGGCCCATCTCCGCACAAAGACGTCGCAGGTAGTAAGGCTGTGTCCAACCGCCCCGGCTCGACACATCCATAACGCTTCTACTAAATTTGAGGATGCCAGCATTCCATGACAACCCTTGGTAATTCAGGCCAAGCCAGGGCTAACAAAACTGGCCCATCTGGGTCCTAGTCGACAATGGGAGTTCAAATAACATCATCTCTCGCCGCACTTTCGATAAGACGTGCGGGCATTGGAAGGAGAGACTGGAACCCGTCATCACCCATTTGCGAGGATTCTCCGGAGAAAAATTATTACCCTTGGGCTCAATACAACCAGTGCTCACCTTGAGAGACCCTCCATGCCGTGCAACCGTAATACGAGATTCCTCATCAGAGACGCCTTATCCGGCTATAATATGTTGTTAGGTAGACCCTCTCTCAATGCAATAAAAGCCATTCCCTCCACTTACCACATGATGATCAAGTTTCCTACCGTAAGAGGAGTAGGAATGGTTCGAGGAGACCAATGGGCGGCCAGGGAATGCTACTCAGCATCCATGAAGCAAAAAGTGGTCGATAACATATACTTGGACGAGCTCGACATGCGCGACGAGGTGCTCACCCGACCTGAGCCCTCAGAAGAGCTGGAACCTGTATCGTTGGATGACGACCCTGAACACCTCGCCTACATCGTCTCCAAGCTAGCAAAGGACCTCAAAAGCCCTCTCACCCATTTTTTGAGACAGAACAAAGATGTCTTCGTGTGGAAGCAGGCAGACATGAGAGGGATTGACCCCATAGTAATCACACATAGGCTGAACGTCATCCCATCCTTCAAGCTAGTCAAACAAAAGAGGAGGAGCTTCGCACCATAAAGGCAAAAAGCGATCAACGAGGAGGTCAGCAAACTCCTCCAAGCATGAGCAATCAGAGAGATGGAATATCCTGAATGGTTAGCCAACGTCGTACTTGTCAAAAAAGCGAACGACAAGTGGCAACTTTGCATTGACTTCACTGATGTCAACAGTACGCCCAAAAGACGCTTCCTTCGCTGAATCGACCTCATCGCGGATGCCACTACCGCCATGAACTCCTCGCTTTATGGATGCCTCTCGTGCCACAACCAGATCAAGACGGACCCGCATCGACCAAGAAAAGACCTCGTTCGTCACAACGCAGGGAACCTATTGTTATCGTGTGATGCCATTTGGGCTCAAGAACGCAGGAGCTACCTATCAAAAGCTGGTGAACAGGATGTTCCAGAAGCAGATAGGAACGACCATGGAAGTGTACATAGATGACATGCTAGTAAAATCCCCTACTGCCAAGCTCCACATAGCTCATTTGTCTGAGGCGTTCAAGATCCTGAGAGAATACAACATGAAGCTGAATCCATCCAAGTGCGTCTTCGGAGTATCAGCCGGAAAATTCCTAGGTTTCATAGTCAACAACCGAGGAATTGAGGCAAATCCAGACAAAATAAAGGTTGTGCTCGACGTGCCATCGCCCTCGGGCATAAATGGTGGGTCCAAGCCATTCGACAGAAGGATTGTCGCTTTTGCCGATTCAGATCCAGTGGCTAGCGATAAATGTCACTTTCCAAGTTTTAAAGAAGGCCTTTCAACGGACACGGCGCGGCATTCTCGCATTAAAACATATTTGAGCTCCCCATTCCGGTAAGCCCCATCAAGGGGAGCTCCTCACTCTATACTTAGTCAAGCTTGCATTCTCTCGACCACACCGCCCCCGCCAAGGATAAGACCAAGGCAAGACCTAGTTTACTATCGCAACGAGCTCCGAGAGTGGAAGAGAGGTATCCAAGGATGGAAAACTAATTGCATTAGTAACCGCAGCTCTAAGTCCCGCTCTTACTTTCAAAGCTCATACCATAGAAGTTCCAACATAATATCCGATGAAGCAAGTGTTACATAAGCTGACCTTAGAAGGTCAAGGAAGGGCTATGAGCTAAGCGAGTTCGACATCAGATATAAACCGAAAACTGCAATAAAAGGGTAGGTCTTAGCAGACTTCGTCATGGAATTCATCTCAGTAGAGCTTGCCGAGAACGCTCAAACACCGACCGACCTCCCCATCTGGAAACTCTCTATAGATGAGGCCACAAACTCACAAGGAAGCGGAGCCGATCTAATCCTGACCTCCCCAGAAGGAATAGATATTGAGTACGCGCTCATATTCAAATTCCAAGCCTCCAATAACGAGGTCGAATATGAGGCCGTCATAGCAGGCCTCAACCTCGCCATTCATCGAAATTGACCACTGGTATTCACATTTAATTCCCAAATTGCAAGAAGACAAATAGAAGATACCTACGAGGCCAAAAGTGAAAGAATGATCCTATACCTCAAAAGGGTATGGGATTTGAAAAAGTTTGTGCTGGTCCAAGTCAGACATATCCCTAGAACAGAGAACTCCCGAGTCGATGCCTTGGCAAAACTAGCAACGTGTACCACAAAAAAGAAAGATCTCAAAGAGTCAACGCATGTCGTATCACCTCGTATTCCTCTATAGATCTCTGTGGCGTGGAAGTTGCCCCAATCGGGTCCGAGCCGAGTTGGATGGACCCCATTTGGGATTACATAATAGACGGACGTCTACCCGACGACCCAAAAGAGGCATCTAAAATTAGGACAAGGTCGGCCAGATTCACTAATCATAAGGGAAGCCTTTACAAGCGAGGTTTCTTCACACCCATCCTTAAGTGCATCGCGGGAAAAGACACTGACTATGTGCTAAGGGAAGTACATGAAGGTGTATGCTAAATCATATCGAGCTCGGCATTAGTAGGGAAGGTCTTAAGGCGTGGATACTACATCGGGCCCAGCCACTCAAAGACGCTGATCGACTAGTCGAGATGCAAGATCTCGCCAAGAGCATGCCAAGATCTCGCTCCCACCGAGCCCTTTACACAATCACAAGCCCCGGCCTTTCCAACAAAGCAATTGACACTCGGGACCTTCTTCATCGGGAAGGCCAATGCGTATTCATCATCGCTGCAAGATTACTTCACAAGTGGGCCGAGGCCGAACTCCGCCACAATCACAACAAAAAGATACGCACTTTACGGGCGAGCCATATGTGTTCGTATCCCAAGAGCCCCGGGTCGACAATGAAAGCACTTCGACAACGCTGTTCATGGATTGCGGTCGAGCCTCGAATTAAGAATTATTACTCATCCCCCAAGACATCCAGCCTAACGGCTAGGCATGGGTCACCATCAAAACCCTTAAGGCCGTATCAAGACCAAATTAGAAGATCTTAAAGGCAAATGGGTAGAATAATTTCCCGAGGTGTTATAGCCCACAGACTACGCCAGAAGTTGGGCAACCCAGAAACCCCATTCGCCCTAGCCTTGGTACCGGGCAGAGTCTGGTCGAGTTCCGGTTAAAGTCCCCAAGGATCGAGTCAGGGCAACAAGGGAACACAATGACAAGTGCTCCGCCTAAATTTAGACTCCTTAGATGAAAAGCGTGAGTTGTGTCCTAAGGCGTTATTTAAGATTACCAAAGGAAGACTACGAGGTATTATAACCAAAGTCAAACGCAGTGAGCTAAGTATGTCAAGTGACCTAGTTCGCAGTTCCTCGCCAAAGAAGGAAGAATCTAGCGCATGGAAAACTAGGCCCCAACTGGGAAGGCCCCTACATCATATCCCGCATCATCAGACCGGGTAATTACGAGCTCCAGATAGAGGAGGGAAAAATTCTACATCATGCTTGGAATGCGGAACACCTTAAGCGTTTTTATCAGTAGACCTCGTTTGTAATCTTAAATGAAGCATTATCGCGATGACGACTGAAGGCGAACGGTTATTTTATCGATGCCCCAAATAAATGACATAGAATGCCTTAAAAATTACATACAATAGAATGAAAGTTCATGATCATAAAAGAAAAAGTCTCTCTTTATTCCAATCAATATATCCACTACAATCGGCATGTCATCTATTACACCCTAAGTACACAGTACAAGCTGGTCCCCTAAAAAAAAAAAAACCCTTAAGAAGGAAAGAGGAAAGGAAAACGAGATGAAAATAAAGAGAAGAAGAACAGAGAGATGGAAGAAAAGAAGAAAGGAAGGAGGAGAGAATGAAAGAGAATAAGAAGAAAGGAGAGGAAGAGAAAGAAGAATAGAAAATAGAGAAAGCGGCACAAGAAATGTACCGCCCTCTCCGGACGCATTCCCTAGCACGAAGCTAAGGAATAACATAACTCCCATAAAGGGGAGACTAGGAAAACACAACCCTACGCTGCAGGTCCAACAACCGAACCAGAATCCTCAGCGATCCCCTGAAGCTCCATCAAGCCCGACGCTCATTTCGCAGATCTCGCCACACACCGTGGCGGCATCATCCGAAGTATAAACCCATAGCAATGAAGCCGCCATTTATAAGAAGGCCAAAGCACTCAAATTCGCAAGAATCGTTTCCAATTCTCCACTTAACCATTAAAGACACTGCAGATCTTCCAAAAAATCGGTCGAACGACCGCACGCAATCCGGGCCACACGAGCTCGACCACTCTACACGTGCCACGCACCTAAGAGTCGATTAACTCAAAGTTATTCACCTCATTGCCACCTCGGGCCGGTCCAACAAATACTTGACGAGCTCGACCACTCGCACAGCCACGTACCCCAAGAGTCATATCGCCAGATCATTCAGCCCACAAGGCTCCAGTGCCCAGAGCCCAACAAATTTCGCCTGACGAAATCACCACGCACGTGCCATGCAAAAATTTAAGAGTCGATCACCAAGCTATTCAAATTCCACAAGCCAACCCCTCGGAGCCCGCTGAATTACTTTGACGAGTCATCACCCAAGATGTGCCATGTAGCCTAAAGTCGATCACCAGCTATTCTGCACCCACAAGGCCTCAATGCCCTGAGCCCGGGGCCACTGGCTGACGAGCTCGACTACTCTTCTCGTGCCATGCGCCTAAGAGTCGATCGCCAGTTATTCAAATTTCCACAAGGCCTCAAGGTCTGAGCCCAAGAGCCTTAGTTCGACGAGTCGACCACTTCAGACAGCCATGCAACAGAAGAGTCGATCGCCAGCTGATAGCCACAAGGCCTTAGCACGAGCTCCAGCAACTCGCTTGACGAGCCCGACTTCTCGCACAGCCATGCACCAAGAGTCGATCAGCTCAAAGTTATTCAAATTTCACAAGGCCTCAACGCCCGGGAGCCTGGGCACTGGCCACGAGCTCGACCACTGCACAGCCATGCACCTAAGAGTCGATTAGCTCAGGGCTATTCAAATCCACAATGCTCGCCGCCCAGAGCCCAAAGAAATTTCGCTTGACGAGCCACCACTGGTGACAAAGCATGCAAATTAATACCGATCAACTCGCTTATTCACCCCACAAGGCCTCGGGGCCGCCTGAGTCTAACAGTTTGTTTGACTCAGTTCTTCAACCCACAAGGCCAACGAGCCCAATAACTCAGCTTGACGAGCTCACTATATCGCACAAGCCATGCGTACTCTAAGAGCCTGATCGCCTCAGTTATTCAAATTCCATAAGGCCTCGCACTGTGGAGCCCGGCAGCCTCAATTCAGAGCTCAACTGGCCAACTCAAACCATAGCAGCCTCGTGAGCCGCTCAACTCGTGACGCTAATTCAGCTATGCAGCCAAGAAATTAATTCGGGCCCATGCACGCTGCGAAATGGCTATAGGAGACAAAAGTGGTAAAAAGAACACGATTAAGGAAAAGGCTACATACATCCTGGGTCCCAGGCCTAGCAAAAAAGAAATAAAATAAAATCGACGCTACTGCCAAGAGGTGCGGGAGATCGTGCACGAAGGAGGAGCATAGGGAAGAAGGGAGCGGGCCTCACGGGGTGTCCGGCTCTCCGTAATAGTCACAGAGAGGGACTCCTCGCCTCCTCGCCGCTGTGGATGTCAAGGTTGGTCCAGCCCGGTAGGCAATAGCAGCTTTCCTCCGGAAGTTGCCACCCGTGGCCCATCGAGTACAGCCTCATCCCTTAATCTTCCTATAACTTCATCCCGCCGAGCAACCGCAGTTACTTGTCGATGAAGGTCCCCACTGACCCCACGACACTCCCCGGGCCGTGCATCTGGCCGAAGTTTGCAAAATGGCTTTCACGACGAGCCCCGCCCAATAGCCGCCTTATCGCGACACCATCTGGGCCGCACGTAGCTCTTCTTTAGACCCCCGCAGCTCGCCCTGGGACGTAAGAAGCTCATCCCTAACCATATGAAGCTCATATCGGCGCATCGCAGCCTGGCCCCCCGGCCCTAAAGAAGTCATTTTCACAAGCAGCCCGCAGCCATTCTCTGACCTCCCGGCTTCCCGCCTCTACTGCTCTCAAGTCAAGCTTAGCCCCATCTTCTACCCTACCGGCATCGTGCCAACACTCCAGAGATGCTTCCAACCACTGCTTCACCGCCTCCTGGCCATACGCACCCGATCCCGCAACCTCGGGCCGCCTTAGAAGAAAGGGAAGCCACCCTACTCAGAACCCAAAGGCCACGACCTTCGTTTAGATTGGCTTTTTTGGCCAAACTCTTCAAATGAGTAGCCACCTGCCACATCCAACACAAAGATCAGCATCCAACACAAGACCAATACCCAACTCAGGGTGAAATAAGTCACGACAAGGTATGGGAACTTACAGAGGCAACCCCCTGGAGGGATAGAGCCAAAACTTCCTCAACAGGCAGCGAGCCCGACCTCTTGAGGTCAGAATATTTAAGGATAGACGAGACCGCGCCACCCGCAAGCTCGGCGTTGAGAAGCAAGGAGTTGCCATCCCCACCAGTTTCGGAACCCTTCCTCCTCAACTCTTCCGACCTCGAGGAAGGTGGCTTAACACTCTACGCAGGAGGATTCCAAACCGTGATGGGCACGATGTACCCGCTGGTCGGCCAACCGCCTCCCGCAGGAGCCGCTTGCAACAGACTCGTAACGGGATTGCGAACTCAAAGCTTAGTGGACCTCAACCGAGGCGCAATATCTCGCCTGATGTTCGAAATCTGGTAGAAGGAGAAGAGGAAGACACCCCCACTTTTGAACTCACTCTAAGTCTGATGGTCTTTCTCAACTGAGTCCGGTTTTTCTGCTTCATGCTCCGGATTTCGAGACTGGTCTCCACCTGAAAGTCAAGCCCCTCCCTGGGTAATAGCTTGCCACTAAGGTCCACGGGAGAGACTTTCATAAGGGAAGGAGGCTAAGGCCTCAAAACAGAAGGAAATGACTCGAGCTCGAAGGGCCAGGAATATCCGACGACCAGCTCGCAAAGGGGACACTCACCGGGCCTCTCGCGCTATGACGTTATCTTTGGGGCCGAGGACGGTCGAGCACCCGAGAGGCACGTGGACAATGCAGCACTGGGGAGATATCCAATTACCTCAAAGATTATACTAAAATTAAAGGCATACCACATAGATTCTCGGGGGTGGTCCAAGTAATCGAACGCCTGGGTAGTGTCACCACAGAGGTCGACATCCAAATGCTACGGCCGACAAAGAAGTAACGTTCCTTCCAAAGCCATTAAGAGGAGGGAAGATCGGAAATCACCAAAGGAGCGCCAGTATGCCTAGAAAAATAGAGGAAGCCCTCGGCGGTTTCCTTCGCGCTAAAAAGATAAAGGAACATAGCTATACCTAGGAACACCGAGCCCCTATTCCAAAGAAAACCAATAATTCAAACTAAAATACCTCCCACCATCATTAAAGTTGAAAAGATGACATTGAAGTGCCGCAAAACCCTTGTGAGCGGGATGCGAGGGAAAGAAGACCATTATCGAAAGCTACTCAAAGAAGCATACCATCTTAGTGGACGAAACCACACAGAGGTCAAAACATCGTGGACTGTGCTCTGACGCCAAAAGGAGGTTGGTAACGCCTGGCGAAAGTGGCCCCGTACAAGGGACCAAGGGAAAAGGGGGCGCCCCTGGAGCATCTCGAAGATCGACCCCTGGTAATAGCAGGTAATGAGAAAGAAACTTGGCCGACCTAACCTTAACGCCTCGGCGTATCGCCCGAAAAGACACCAAAGAGAGAAAGACGCAGCGGTCCTAGGAATAAAACGAAAAAGTTTATCTCTGGGAAAGACGCTTAGAAAAGGACTCACACAAAAGGTTCAGATGGAAACTAAGGAAAGGGAACCGAACTCGTTAAGCTAAGAAAAAGTTTCAAGATCGTGGACACACAAAAACAAGAGGAATGTCCGCAAGAAACAAGGAAACCGGGTAGTTAAGAGGAGAAATGAGGTGGAAAACCAAAGAGTCATCATTATCAAGACATGATTCGACCAAGCCCTAACTAACCTAGCCCCGAGCGTACACGTGAAATCTCTGCATCCACACGAGGCGCACACCGCCACGACACCGTACACAAGGGCTGGGGGGCAACTGATAGGGTTTGAAAAAGGGGGCTCGCATGCCCACTCGCCAAACCCAAAGAAGAGGCGCGCCCATTGAAACATTCAGGCCTTTGGCACCAACCCAAAATGAAGGCCCAGTCCGCTTGGTTCAAAGGCCGATTATGGATAATTGAGAAAGCTCAAGATTCGCAAATCAAATCCAATCCCATCGAGCAAAGGAACAATAATCCCAATAATATATTATCCCGCAAATCAACTAAATCTCACCGAAGAAGGGAAAATAAGATAATTCACGATGCATAACAGCTTCATCTTGCATCGCTTCCTGATCCCACCAAAAAGGAAGCAAAGATAACTGTTAAACGTTTTTCAATATCCCTTAGAATCCGGAGCACCGATAAAGGTAGTAAATATCCCGGCCCAATGGGAAAGAATCCTAATCACCATCCAACTGGAAACATATACTATAAATACCAAAGCCACCCTATCTACGAAAGCGTAACAAAAGACATTCGCCTTGAAGTGTATTTCCATCTTTTCTCTCGCGAGGAACCGACTTAGGCATCTGGAGCCCACTGACCTAAGCCCCGCCGACCCTTCTTCTTTTGTCTTTGCAAGGAGCACACATCCGAGCTCCCCAGATACAGACGCATCCAGTTCATAAATTCAACCTCAAAGAAGAAATTTCAAATTCCTATTCAACGACCCTACGCTCCAAATTACCGGCTTGAAAAAGCATCATCAATTATATTTTTCAAAAGTATCTAATTATATTTTCTTAAAATGTTTATCCATGTTGTCCTCATACCTAACTCAACGGCATTAAAAGGGGAGGGGATCATGGGGACAAATTCTTATTATAATATAAAGTGAATAGATGTAAAAAATAATAATAAGGCTTATATACATTTTTTAAATTAAAAAATATATTTACAACAATTTTTTGTTTTTACATCATTTATTAATCAATTTCTTATAAACATTTTTTATAATAGTAAAAATAATTATTTTAGGTTTGTATTAGTTCAAATGTTTATGTATGTTAATCCATTAATTCAAATCTTTTTATAAAGTTTTTTATGATTATAAAAATAATTATTTTATGTTGATATTAATAAAAATATTTATACATGTTCATTCATTAATTCAAATTTTCTTGTAAATATTTTTAATATTTTTATAATCATAAAAATCGTTATTCTAGGTTTTATTAATACAAATTTATGTATTTATTTATATATTTTTATATTAAAATTTTATTATTATGATATCTTATTTTTGTAATTAAATTTTAAATGTCCTTTAGGTAATTTAATTATATAAAAGTATTTTTATATTTATGCCAAATGTTATAAAAAATATTAGTATAATCACTTTTGGATAGAAGCGCCCCTAGGGTGGCTTCTTTTTATAACATCCCTCCTCATGGGCAAGGAACAAAATTTCGGTTTTTTCGGCCGAAATATCGGCTATCGACGGGCCCGAAACGATATTGCCAACCGATAGTCAGTTAGTTAAAAAATAGGAGAAAAATAAAAAAAAATTGTTGAAATATCAGCAAAATATCGGAAATTCTCGATATTTCGGCAAAATTTCGAGACTATATCTCACGTGCGCATGTGCAAGAATTTCTGAAAAAATATCGGTAAATATCGGAGATATATCTCCTATTTTGACTTAAATAGATAAATATCGAAGATATATCGGTAAATATCGGAGATATATCGATAGATATCGGAGATATATCGATAGATATCGGAGATATATCGATAAAATATCGGAAATATCAGAGATATATCGGCTATTTTGACTTAAAATCAAATTCAACTGTTAGAATTAAATCACAATGGTTTTTTGACAATCCAATGACTATTTTGATTCCAAAAAATTCTATAAATACCACTAAAATCATATAGTTTCTTTACAAACTCATCCATACACATCCAAGCTCCATTTGACTCTCAAATTATTTTTTCTTTATGATTTATCTCCGCGAGCCAAGATCTTCAGTATGAATACTCTTCATCAAGATGGGATCCCTTCATCAAATAATATAATCGGGTTTCACATCGATCTTCATTTAGCTTTGAAACGACTATCAGAATGTGAATTTCGATAAATTATAAATGAATATTGGTTTCAATAAGCGATATTTGCTTATTTATGTCTTTTTATCGATGGTGCTTTTTCTATCGATATTTGGGCTTCGAGCTTGTTGTGAGTCGCTGGGCCGGTCCGGTCGGGGTCGGATCTATGTACTCACCCGCACCCGCACTTAAAGGGTGGTCCTACTGGGTGTGCCTACGCCTCCGATGCCTAAGTCAATTTCTTTCTTACGATAGGGAAAGAGATCAAACTAATTATGCTTTTTTCTTGCGCACCTTTCTTCGGTGGAATTGCTCGGTATTTATCGTGGGTGATCACGATGACTTTCCTTGTTAGACAGTGATACGACATCTTCCCAATTGGGTAGGGAATCTCCTTTTCCTTATCGTTAGTTGAATATTAGGGGATAATTAGGGAGCCGTAATCGTGGAGGATTCTTCTTCCCTTAATGGATGGAGAGTGGATCATGGAGACTGGGTACTTCCTCAGACGCCCCGACCGGTGGATAACGATTATCCCCATCACCCGTACCCGCCCACCGGGCGGTCTCGCCCCGGGCTCCGCGCCTTAAGAGTAACCAAGATGTCATCATGGGCCGAGTCCCCACGCTGAGGGCTCTTTCCGCCGCCTACTCTGAGATGCCAACCCGCTTTAAGGTTCGTCTCTGGCCTGGGGCCTATGGGCCGATTTTTTAGGCACTATCGCCGCTTCCAGCTCGGGCCGGCTTAGCCTGCAAGGGTCGAATCATTTCTCGGTCGAGCAAACACTCCACTTGGTCGAACAAAGGTTTGTTAGTTCAGCTTTGTCGCCGCCAATCGTGATTACCTGCAATGATGGCTTCTCTTCGACTCGCTTGGCCCATTTCTGGGCTTAACGCTTCTAGTGTTTTTAGAAGCACCACAAATTTATTTGAACCGCATTCCCCTCGTTTCAAACCTCTTCTATGGTCTCGGATTTTTCTTCCGAAACTTTCTCTGACCACCGCTTCTCAAGACCGCCTGGTTTACGCCGCTCGCCTCGCCAGGGTCGGTCTTTTGCTTCCTCCCAGTTTGGTACCGCCTTCTCCTTCCCCCGTTTACCTTTTCTTTGCTCGGATTCCTGCGGGTCCCTAGTGGTCATTGTTTGTCTCCTCTTCCCACTTTTTCGCTAGAGTCTGGCCGAGCCTTTTAGCCGTGGAAGTTATCGTTCTCAATTTTGTGTGGTAATTAGTATGTTCGGTCAGGGATGCCGCCTCTTTATCATTCGCTCGACCTCCCTTATACTTGCCCAATCATGCGTACTTCCTTTATGCCCACTTGTTTTTCTGGTCTGCGCATAGGGGGAAGTTCTACCGAGGAACCTGATTTAGGGTAGACAGGTGAAGGGTCCGGCCGTTCAGCCATTGTTGTTGATCGTGTCCCTTCAGCGGGACCTCCATCCCCATCTAGCAAAGGCAAGAGCAATGTAAGGAGATTAGTAACCCGCGCTCGACCACTGAGGCTGCCATGAAGTATGCGGATGTCACTGGGTCCTAGCCTGCCGAGCTCTTTATGAAAAAAACCAGTACTCCACTATAATCTCTCTGTAGTTCAAGTCCGGGTGCCTCGATCTTCACTCCTACGTCGTCTGTAGTTCCCAAGATGGTCTCGCTTCTTTTCGAGGCGGTCTCAGAATGGTCTCCCGCTCTCCTCCTCTCGCACCCCTTTATCAAGAACGCCTTACAAAGACTTCAACGCTTGCCATTCCCAACTTCTCCCAATTTCGGTGTTTCGCTGGGCCTTCCGGTCTTTTTAGTGGACAAGTGGCTCCTGCTCCCAACATAGCCATTACTGGACTTCTTTAGTGTGAAGGAGGCCGTAGAGGGCTTTTTGTATATTTCCAAAAGGACCAACGCCAGGCTGATCATTTATGATCTTCCATCTTCCCACAAACATTGGAAGGAGCGTTATTTCTTTATCGGGGGTCGCAACTGGGAGTACAACCCTACTGACCTGTGAGGATACGCTCGGCATCTCGACCAGATAGGATCGCCTGCAGAATTTGAGTGAGTTTCCGTCTCTGGTAAGGCCTGGTTAGCTTTTATAGGTTACGAGGCATTCTTAACTTTGCTTGCTATGTTGCCTTTCGTAGTATTCATTCCACCTCAACCCTGTGACAAGGAGGTGAAGCAAATGTGCCAAGTGTCTCCCCACGGCGTGTTTCGAGCCGATCCGACGATCAGATCGATATTCCCGTGCCTTCGGTGTACCCTCTCCACTCCCTTGCCTCAGGCCCTCTCGTCCTCTGCTATGAAGCTTCGTGAGGGGCCTTACCGTGAAACCCACTCTGGGAAGAGCTCAAGCCTTAAGTTGAGTCAGTTGGGTAAAGAAGAGTTAGCGCGCAGCTCAGCTCCCCCGAGAGCACTCATGACTGGGTAAGATCCTGAGGCTGGGAGCCTCTTCTCCGCTGTCAATTGCCAAAGAGCAAGGGTCGTCTGACCAAGTCCCGGTGAGAGGTCAGGCGCCTCCTTCCATGGCCAAGGTGTCCAAGGTGGCAGGCCCGAAAAATCCTTCGGGGAGGATTGTCGAGCCTTCTCTGGAAGTTCTACCCATTTCTGTTCGGAGTCCCTCAGCTCAAAACACCAAGCTCCCTCCTACGATGCCGGAGGATGAGGGAAGGGATCGCTTTGGAACTTAGGGGGACGAGGACTCGCTAATTACTAACCTGAGCCTCGTCACAAATGTGACGTCCATCCACGACTCTAACCTCAAGATGGGCTGACGTCCATTGGAGGAGGCTTTGGCCTTATCACTTCAAGGAGCGGCCACCATATGTTTAGACGCTTTTATTTATCCATTCCACCATTGTTTCAAACTATTCATTAATTTTATCTCGTTTCTACAGATGGCTACCTATATGAAAAGCCTGGCGAGGAGGGCCAGCTTTGTCGAGGGCTCTGCTAGAGTAGTGAAGGCGTATAAGGCCAAAGTTGCCTCCGACCTCGATCACGACCGAGCCTCGATAACATTTGTTTGAGGATGTCGTGAAGTATGAATCCGACCTAAAGCACACCACGACAGCGAAAGCCTGAGCTGAAGATAAAGAAAAGAAGGCTCGGGGAAAGCTCGAGGTCAGCGAGGACGAGCCGCATGGGTCAGGGCGAGCCGCAGGTGGCCGTGATCGACTACATGTGGTCCGGGACGAGCTGCGCATCAAAGCTACGACATTAAGTCAAGTCAACCAAGAGGCTTCCGAGGCTGTGAGCTCTGTGGAGTGCCTAACTGAGAAATGCCATGGGCTTCGCAGAGATCTTCAAAGGCGTGGAGGCCTGGCCGCTGGGGGCGAAGAGGTGATCGCCGAAATAAAGACTACAGCCCGCACTCGCGGGCCTCAGTGGCTTCGCTTTTCTATGTGCAAGGCCGCTAAGGTTTTCTGCCTGATTTGAACTTCCAAAATTCCTGGTCGAGGGGGAGACAAGAATCCGACTTGATGATGAAGCTGACCTGTGGTGGTTTTGCATGCCCCTAAATTGTCCCTCCTCGTGAACCCGAGATCGAGGCTCTCGTGAGAGGCCTCCCGCCTCCTACCCTGTCGCCGGTGACTTCACCTCTAACTTACATGGTTTGGAGGTCTCATTAATCGAGGGCCGGCTCTAGTCCCTGCCTCGTATATTTAGGCTTTTCCCTATAGTTTCTGCTTATTATGTTAACTTTAGGCTCTGAGCCTTAGATTTCTGTAATGCTGACCCTGATTTTTTCCGATTTATAGATATTTGCCTTTATACCCTTTGGATCTTCCATCTTCTTTACCATCTTATTTTGCAACCTGGGCTGCGAGGCTTTCGGGCTATTCATCTCCTTTAATAACTGAGCTGTTGTGCACTTAGTGTCTGAGCTACGTGGCTCTTAACAAACTAAGCTACCGCTCTTATCAACCTGAGCTACGGGTTTTATTGAACGGTTATGGTTTCGACGGCTGAGCTACGCGGGCTCTTTATAAGTCGAGCTATCAGTTTCTCTGAGTCATTGGCTTCGACAAACTCCAGCTACTAGGTTTCAATGAACTGAGCTACGGGACTCTTGACGAACTGAGCTTCTAGGATCTTATCGAACTAAGCTACGTGGCTCTTGACGAACTGAGCTACAGGGCTCTTACCGAACTGAGTTACGTGGCTCTCGACGAACTGAGCTACGTGGCTCTAAGCTACTGGGCTCTTATTGAACTGAGCTACGCGGCTCTCGATGAACTGAGCTACTGGGCTCTTACTGAACTGAGCTACGTGGCTCTTTAATATCCGAGCTCTTGGATTTTGAAGAACTGAGCTACGTGGTTCTTTCGGGTTCTAAGTTACATGGCTCTTTAATATTTGAGCT
>JAEQBH010002186.1:0-139794 GCA_016808115.1 Tetrastigma voinierianum
ATTAGTGGCAAATATCACACACACAATAAACAAAATATGAAAAAAATATCAACTCAGCAAACCTAATACTCTGAAAATTGACGCAATTAAAGCTTAGAAATTAAAAGGGATGAGGAGGCTTAGAGTTTTGAATATATTTAGTTTTTTTTTAACTATTAAAATAGTTTTAAAATAAGGTCGATAGTAATATCGCGGTCGATAATCGTAATATTAATAATTTAAAAAAAAATTGAAATACTTATAATATCACAGTTAATAATTATAAGATTAGCAAAAAATTTTAAAATACTATAATACCACATTTCATAACTAAGATTTTGACTTTTTTTTAAAGATAAAATTGATATCGCAACAGTCACTTTGACATTAACTTTAAAAAAATTTAAATGCCGTAATCAATAAGTAAGGTATTAGCACTAATTTAAATATTATTTTTATTTTTAAATTATTTTAGTTTAAAAAAAAAAAAAAAAAACCTAAATACGTCTATAGCTGGCAGGCTTAAGGATGAGAAGGTGACCCATAGCCATCATTCATATCAGATTGGACCCATAGCGCCAACAATTTAAATCACATCAATCGTGCGTGGGAAAATGCGTTGTCACTTCACCTTAACTCACAGCCGGCTATCACTTTCACCAACTCTCTTTTAGTGAGTTTGGGGTCCAAATGATCTTATTATTTTAAAAAGTATTGATTACTATTAGCTCATTTAAATTTTGTTCAAAATTGTTGGACTAACAGTTTTATTTTGAAATAAAGTTGCAAGACTAACAGTTTTATTTGAAAATTAAATGAGATCTTAAACAACATAATCCAATCAGAACATTTACGGAAGAAAAATGTTAGAATCTATATCTACTCAGTGGTGTTAAGAAGCGAAAGCGAAAAGCTGGAAATATTTTGGTTCTTACAAGCTGCTTACTCCAAAAACAACTTGATGATGATTTTATACGTATTTACGAGTAGAGCAGGGACTAAAATGTGGAGTGTCTTTTTTTATGGAAATGAGTAGTAGCGAATTAACTACGAGAAAGTTCTTGAGGTTGGGGAAAAGTGTTATGGGATATTGAATTTTGAATTTAAAAATTTAAATGTTAAATGGATCGCCCAACATTCTCACTTGATATATAGTTCCAACATCTATCATAAGAGCAAAACTAAATATATAAATCATGGCGATAGGTCCTCTTATAGTGAGTAGTATCTTGAAATGTATTCTGATATATCAGTTTCTCAACACAAACCCTTAAACTAAATGAATAAACTATATGTTTATTCAAGGTCCCAAACTTAATGACATTTCTCAAAATAATAATAATAATCAAAAATGTACAAAACCATAGAAAAATATCTAATTGAATAAGAATTTTAAAATAATGAATGTATGTCTGATAAAATTATATAAATGGAACGAGTAAATTTATGCTTACGCGATCATACAAAATACTTAGGTTGCATGCCTTTAGTTAAGGATGCGGCAATCATCAACTCAATGCTAATGTGTTCAATGACCACTTTCATTTCTTGCTCGTTCTCTTGTAATTTAAGTACTTAATGTTGATATGCTTACTTCGACAGCTCTTACATTGTGCAGCCATAAATCACTGCGGTGATTATCAGCGTCGACTTCAATGGCTAGATATAGAATGCACAATTCTAAACCCCGAATATGAAACTCTTTAACCATACACCATGTGAGCTAGCCTCGAAAACGAGGAGTGAACTTCGGCTTCCATAGTGGAAGTGGCGTCAAAGGTCTATTTCGCGACACCGAGAGACCACTGGCTCATCGGTAGCTTGAAATATAACGGGCGTTGATTTTGAGAATCGACCTGACCGGCAAAGTCCACATCGGAGTAGCTAATCACATCAATTTATATATTAAAGTCTATACATAAGCATGTAATCATTTGTTCCTTGAAGGTATCCTCGTCACACCTTCTTTGCGGCTCTCAGTAGTCAATACGGATTACTCGATATCTTCACAATACTCAACGGCCAAATGCAATGTCAGTGCAGTACGGGCAGGCATACATTAGGCTTCAATGGCTAAAGTATATGGAATGTTCTTCCATGTGTTCCGTTCGGAAATCATTTTAGGCGCTAGATTCAAATCGAATCTGTCACCCTTGAAAATGGGTGCTACACTCGATGAAACGATTTTTCATGTTAAATCTCTAGAAACTTTATTGATATAGGTCTCTTGAGGAGCCAGGCCCGAAATGCCTCGAGATCTTTCCCTGGATCTTAATGTCGTGACATAAGATGCCTCACCCATATCCTTACATTATCAAAGTTCTTTGAGAGAAATTGGTTCATGCTCGTATATGAGCCCTTATCATTGGTTGCAAGCGGATATCATCCACGTATAACATAGAATACAAATCTTACTCCCACTTGACGCTTACGATATATCGTTGATGTGATATTTTCTTCAAAACCGAATAGATAATGACTTCATGGAATTTCCAAATACCATTGGCGGGATGCTTGTTTTAATCCATATATGGATTTCTTAAGCTTACCAAACCTCACCTTTACTAGAAGGAGAATCCTTGGTTGTTTCGTAAACCTCTTCCTCTAGATTACCATTAAGGAATGCCGTTTTCACATCCATTTGATGTAAATCAAAGTCAAAATGGGCAACTAATGCCATGATTATTCGAATATAATCTTTCTTAGATACAGGAGAAAAGGTCTCCGTGTAGTCGATTCCTTCCCTTTGATTGAATCCTTTGGCAACGAGTCTAGCCTTATGTCTCTCGATGTTGCCCAATGAGTCCTTCTTCGTTTTAAAGACCCATTTACATCCAATGGATTTTATACCATCAGGCAACTCAACGAGATCCCAAACTCGGTTAGATGCCATAGAATTCATTTATTCTTTCATGGCATTGTACCATGAGTTAGATTCCTTAGAACTCATGGCTTGTGAAAACGTTTCTAGATCATTTTCAGCTCCAATGTTATAGTCCAATTCTTGTAAATACACTATATAATCATTAGGAATTGATGATTTCCTAACTCTTGTAGATCTTCTTAATGTTGCTTCATCATTCTCTTGAGGAATTTGTTGATCAGCACATTTGCACCGATTGGTTGTTCAAGCGATTTACGGAATTTAACAATTGCAGCAGTCCACGGGATCAACGTGCAATATGTGGAACCCCGGGGAAATGGTTGTCTCACACTCGGTTGTACTTGAGGGGTGTGAATGACAATCAATCTATTACTTGAACCAAAGGGTTAACCTTCATAATGATCCTTCTCAGAAACAATGTCCTGAAACTGATCACTCCCACTGATTAAGTCAGTCTCAAGAAATTTCGCATTTTTTGATTCCACAATCCTAGTGATGTGAGATGGACAATAAAATCTATACCCCTTGGACCTTTCAGCATATCCAATGAAATACCCACTGATGGTCCTTGGGTCTAGCTTCTTTTCTTGTAGGTTATAAGTTCTGCTTACTTTGACGGGCATCCCCCAACGCGTATATGTCGCAAACTCGGTTTCCAACCTTTGAATGACTCAAAAGGCGTCTTAGAGACAACCTTGGTTAGAACTCGATTTAATATATACTGGCGAGTCTTTAGGTTTAGGTCCACGAAGTATTGAGGTAGTTTGTATTGCACCTCCATACTCCTTACCATGTCCATTAAAGTTCGGTTTTCTTCTTTTACGCCACACCATTACATTGAATCGGGCATAGTGTATTGAAGCGACAATCCCATTTTCTTGAAGAAACCTTGAATCTGTACAGGAGCTTGTCCATTCTCTTGTGTATTTCTGTGAAATCTTTCTCTACGCCTGTCTGATCTCACAATCTTAATATGTTTTCCGCATTGATTCTCTACTTGACCTTAAAAACTTTAAAGGGTGATAAAAACTCATCCTTTGAGCAGAAGATACAATCTATAGTGAATAATCATCATGAGGGGTGATAAAGTATTTCGGACTATTTGCGTAAGTGTCGGGACAACAAATGTCGAGTATGTATAATCTCTAATAGGTTTGTGCTCCTCTTTGCCCTTACTTTTAAACTTGTTGGTTTGCCCGCCCTTAATGAAATTCAACGAGTCTCGAAATCGACAAAATCCAAAGTACTAAGTACCCCATCATTAACCAATTCTTTATTCTTTGATGGAGATGTGTCAATCTACGGTGCCATAGCATAGAGGATTCATAAATTGTAGCAGCATCTTTTCCCAATCCGGTAGTAACATGCATAGAATTATAGAAAGTACAAAATCATTTGTAGCTGAATATAGAAAAGACCATCGAACGATGTCTGTATTGATAACTTTAGATTTATTGGATAATGGAAACTAAGTCCTACGAGAAAGCTAAAGGAAATCCTAAAGGTCTGAGTCTTGAAATTGAGAAATTAAATTCCTAGAAACTTGGAACATAAAATGTCTTTTTCAATTCTAAAAATGAAGCATTGTAATACAAAGCTGCGAATGCCAATAGCTTCCACAAGTGAACTCATCTTCTTTGCTGAATAGATGCATTGTTCACTTCCCACTTTGGCTTCCTTAGGTTTGCATATCTGTAGGTATTTGAAACATGGATTGTAGAGCAGAATCAATCCACCATGTTATGATTAACATTAACCATAATAGATTCATAACATACAAAGAAAATTGAGTACCTTTCTTATCAAGCGAGGATCTTAGAATTTCGAAGCGGTCCTTAGCACCATGTGTCAGCGTGCTACGAAAAAACGCTGACTCCTTCTTTATGCACGATTGAATAGGAATCTTTGCTCTTTTAGAGCGATCCGCTTTTTTCTTTAGAAGGTGGTCAAGTTAACCTATTCGCCCTCTTCCATCATTAACCTTCCCTCTTCTTGCACACACATGGTCAACAATTCATTAATTGACCATTTATCCTTATGTGTGTTGTAAGAGATCTTTAATTCGGGAATATCACACTTAAAATCAGAAATATTCGCAGGTTGAATAACTGCAATATTAAATACACATGCTTAATAATCAAATATTGAAACGAATCTGATACTATGTTTTACCAATGTAAATCATGCTTTGAAAAACATAAACCTAGTGACATAAAACTTCCTGTGGGCTAAAGTGCTTCTTCAGTGGGTTTAATTAATTTTATGACAAGACTACCAAACCATGTTCCTTTTCTAATCCTTGTGGAGTAAATTAGAAAATATTATTTGATATTTCATCATAATTAATCATACAAAATCATAATAAAAATTAGGGATAGAGATTTATCACATTCCATATGATTAATTACAATTAATGTAATCAAATGTGATCTTAAAACTTAATATATAATTTTAACTAATTAAGGATCTTTGTGGCTATTCCTTCAATTAATTAAGAATATATCGATCGATGGTATTATTATAAAAACTTTAAACAATTTTAAAGAATAATATTATTAGCATGTAAACATTACATGCATGCTAAATAAAATAAATTCTATAAGAAATCCATATTTTAAAGAATAATATTATTAGCATGTAAACATTATATGCATGCTAACTAAAATAGAATTGATAAGAAATCCCAGTCAGCTCTATTTGAAATAAACTTTGTTGTAATTATAGACATACGTATAGTAAATCTATATAAAGGAAAAACAGTGTAAAAATATTATGATTCAGATGCCTAGCCTAGTAGTACATGGTTCAACCCATGACCTAAAGGTCATGTGTTCAAAACCCATGCAATGCATTTTAATGCCACTTTATTTTTATAAGCTCTTGGACTTAATATTAGTAAGGTGAAGAGTCAGGTCTAATGAAATTAAATTAAGGCCCAATGGCTTTATTACGATCACATGCTTGAGTCTGACCAAAGTCATCTTCAACCTCTGGAAATGGTTTTCAATAGCCAAAAGTGTTGTTGTTTTTTTTTGTTTGTTCATCCTTTTGACATGATAATGGGCTCAAAATAAAGCTTGATTTCAATAGCTTAGTCCAAATCTGAGGAAAAATCTCATCAGCCCATAAATCATAATTTTTATTATGTTTCGTTTATATTTAAATATGTGTATATGAATATATACTTGCAGACACAAGGTATTATGTTCGATTTATATTTAAATATAGGTATATAAATATATACTTGCAGACAAAATAATAATAATCATAAATCATTCCCGTTAATCAGAAAACAGGAAACGTATCCTCCTTCCTAATGAAATCCCGTTCTGCGAGAAAAGCTGTATTAGCGTGCTGAAGCTTGCTTAGAAAGCAGGAGGGAAAAAATCACTATGCCTAGAAATCATAAATTTTTTAACTTAGAAACAAAGGCGGTAAGTGGCTACGATGCAAATGAAAATTAAATGAGATCTTAAACAGCATCTAATCCAATCGAGATCATTTCTTGCGGAAGAAAAATGCCAGAATCTACATACCTCTAGCCATTGTTAAGAAACCCAGAGAAAATTTGGAAAGCGGAAATATTTTGGATTCTTCAAGCCATACGAAACAACTTGAAGGTGATTTTCTCTGTGTATTTAAAGTGAGCAGGGACCCAAAATGTACGGTGTCTCTTCTTTTATATGGAGGCCAGAGCCGTGTGGTCTTACGAAGGTTGTAAGGATTGGGGAAAGGTGTTATGGGATATTGAATTTTGAATTTAAAAATTCAAATATTCATGAATCACTCTAACATTATTTTGAACTAAAGTTGCAATTTTAAAATACGGTTTCATTTTTAAAATAAAGTTACTGTTTACTTTAATTGGAAAATGAAGTCACACTAAAAAAAAACCGCAACTTTTAAATTAAATTGAAAAAATGAAAAAAAATATAAACATCTCTTTTTTAGCATTAGGGGCTATTTTAAGCAAAAGTTGGAAAAATTGGGTACAAAAATTAATATTTTTATAAAATAAGTTATTTACCCAGACAAAGCTCTCTTTACCTACCTTTTCTTTTTTTTTGAAAATTGTCCCAAACAATATTTTTAACAAAAATTCTCAAGCTAATACACGTTTCCAAAATAAACGTACAAATCAATTGATGCTACATTTAAAAAAAAATTTAAATAGTTAAAATCCAAAAAATTGATGATTATAATTTTAAACTTAAAATTTAAACCATGACTAGTAACTACTATTTTAATTTTTTTTTTAAATGATTATGATTTTAAATGTTTAAAATCGTAGTCATTAACTATAGATTTGAGAATCCTCTTTAACCCCTAGTCTATATTTTTCTAAACTTTTTCTTTATTAGTCTTTTTATATAAATTAAGGAAGTTGAATTTTTGTCGTTATTGAAAAAATTACTATTTACATATCTTTTCAATATTTTTTTCTCAATAAGATGGTTTTTCCACACATATCTAGGTTTTTATATATATTTTTATAATTTAATCGTCGTCTTCTTACACGTATGGTTGTGTTGTCCTAATATGATGTTTTGATTTTCATTGTTGTGGACCTCGTGATGCGACGTTTATTTGTGTTTGGACAATTTGAATGAGTAAAATATATACTTGTAACACCCCGAAATATACCCTATCAGTTTTCGGATTTGTTTAGGGTATATTAAAAGCTAAATGAAATTTTTCGGAAATAAAATAAGAGACCCGAAATGAATATTAGAGACAAGGGTAAAGTGGTCTTTTACCGGCCAGGGACATAAAGGCATAAATCAAGAAGTTTATATGCCATTATGAGATTTGAGAAAAGTTGGAATATAAATAAGAGAGAAATGGGGGACCAAGATGCAATTAGAGAAACTTAAAAAGCAAAAATGGGTTTTCTTGACTTAGCCAAACATGGCCTTAGCAAAAATGGGATTTAAGACCAAATTTGGTCTCATTTTAGGGAAGCAAAAACCGTAGAAGAGAGGAGAAGGGGAGAAGAAGAAGAAGAGGAAGAGGAAGAGAAGAAGAAGAGAAGAGGAGGAGTTCAAGAAAAATTCAAAGGTATGGAACTTTGGATTTTTGTATGGACCTATGAATTCTTGTATGAATTTCTATACAATTGCATTATTAATAGCTTGCCCCAAACCTAGGGTTTGATAAAAGTTCATCCCAACATGGGTTTCTTGTTGGCATTTGATTTTTTTTTCTAGGGTTTTGATATGATTTCATCTTAACCCAAAAATTATTGAGAGTAAGGTGGGTAAAACCCCAAATGTACAAGAAAAACATGGAATCTTCCCTTTTAGGTTGGATTCATGGTTTAATTGCAAAGTAAAGGAGTTGGGTTAGAACAAACCATAACAAATTCTTGTATTTGGTATGTGTATGGGTTATGACCCATATTAGAGTTGTTTTTGGGAGAAAATCATGAAAGGTTTTGATAAAAGATATGTATTGAATGATAATTTGAGTAGAAAAGAGATTATAAGATGAATTTGGAGTAGTCTTGACGTGTTTATGGAGTATTTAGTTGGTTGGGTATCCTTTAATATGGAAAAATGGGAGAAAAATACACATTCTGGGCATTTTTCGGTGACTTGTGCAGTCTGTGCCAGTTTTATTGCGTCTGAGTTCTCGAGGAACCAGTTTGTCTTGATGCAGTCGGACACCTCTTAGAGTACACCTGCTCTACTTTGACCAGTTTTCGTATTTTAGCCATAACTTGCTCAATTCTTATTCGATTTGAGTGATTCAAGTGGCTAATTAAACTAGACTTCAATGAGAACCAAACATTCAGAAATAGGTACCTTCAAATTCTGATTCTATGAGGCTAAAAATTCCCACTCAAAGTGAAATGTATTTAGTAAATTCTGGTTACGTTTTGAACATAGAGTAGTTCGGGTTGTTTAGGACACAACTCAAGTTTCGGTGCTCCGATTTGGGTGATTCCAATTGGAGAAGAACCCTCAGCTCCTTAGCTTTAAAGGAGTACAAAGAACAAGTGTCAAATATGGAGTCAAGACACTAGAAAATGAGTATTACAAACTGTCCTAAGTGTAATATCTGTAAATTGACTAGTTTGGCATGAAAATGCCATAACTTTAATTTGGATGATCAGATTGGAATGATTCGATTTAAGTAAAAATAGACTCATAGAGGAATAAGAATACATGAATGAAGTATGATTTCATAGACATCATACTTTACAGAGTATGAGCGTAGTATGTAATAGGCATGAAACAAGGAAAATATAGAAAATGCAGCGTATATAAATGTGTTCGCGAAGCATGGATGTGATATGGAAAGTAAGCTTGGCTGAAACATGAATATGAATATAGAGACAAATATATCATGGGCATAATGTGGTTAAGTTATATATGATTATTATCATATATAACCAGAAAAAGGTAATAAATGATATGAAGACAGAATGTGATTATGATCAGTTATGAATGCTATTTGTGAAATATATATAAGTATATATATATATATATTGATTTGAATTATCGTTATTCGAAATGTTTATTAAATACATAAATGACATGAAGGCGAGAATGTGTTTATGATCGATTATAGGTTTATTTATGAAATATACATATGTATATCGTATTGATTTGAATTATTGTTATTCGAAATGTTTGTCATATATGCGTGTGTGCATGTATTTAGTATAAAGCGAAATTCTTACGTAAAGTAAATTGATTTGAAATGTATCATTGAATGACCAACATGGCCAGGATTCACCAAGCTGAATTCGTCATGAGAAGGTAATAAATAAATATTGAATGTGAAATCACATTTTTATTGAATGACCAACATGACGGGATTCACCAACTGAATTAGTCATGAAGGTAACCGTAATTGCTAAATGTGAGATCACATTGCTACTGAATGACAAACAGGACAGGATTCCCCAAGTGAATCTGTCGTGAATGTCGACTTCTATAGTCATATGTGAGACGGTAATAATTGAATGAAATGCATTGCTATTGAATGACAAACGCGTAGGATTACCAGTGAATGCATGCGTGAATATACGATTTCTATGGCCCGTATGTGAGAATGGTAATAATTGAATGCAGAAATCATTCTTCTTTGAATGACAAACGGGACGAAGTTTTACAGTGAATCACATGCGTGAATGTCGATTTCTATAGTATATGTGAGATGGTAATAATTGAATCTTGAAATCACATTGCTCTTGAATGACAAACGGGGCGAGGATTTTTGAGTGAGATTTGTCGTGAATGTCGAGTATGGGTATATGTGAAATCATGGCGAAAAGTGAAAAATGACATTGAAAATTGTATTTGTTTAAATATCTTTTACATTACACAGACATAGTAAAAAGACATTATTTTGTAAATGCATTTTGTTAAATGTGAATGTTATGGGTCTTTTGAATTTGTAAGTGTTTATGGGATTGCTAGAAAGAAATCTTTTCGCGTAATTAAGAAATTCACAAAAATGGAATAACACAAACAAAATGTTTTGGGAAGATAATTGAAAATGTAGGAAGTAGCCCAGGGCTCCAGCTTGGATCATGACGAGTCAGTCGGGGATTCGGTGCATGACGAGCTTTTGAAATAAAAATTTAATAAAACCAAACAAAATGTTTTGATTGAAAATGTCGAGTAAAGCGGACTCTGGCTTGGATCATATGAGATGAGTAGGGGATTCGAGATTCGCGACACTTTGAAAATGAAAATTTAATAAAGCGATCGCCAAAAATTAAACGGGCATCGAGATCATGAAATGTATTTGCTAAAGGGATTTGATTAATGGCTTCGGCCGGGATAATGATATGAGTCTAATATGTATTGATATTAGTCTGATTTGACCTTGTATGAATTTGATATGACTTGATCTGTTCCGATTTGCCATTGTAGATGTATAAGTTTGTTTTGAATATGATCTGACATGTCATACATGTAGCGAATTGAAACTTGTAAAAGACATGACACATGGAGTGTCTGGCCGTGATAATGATATAAAAACCTACATGTATAATATGATATAAGTTAGAAGTCACATAACAATAGGCTTCGTTATATGCATAAGGAAAAGTAAATGTAAAAAGATAGACGACGATTATTGGTGGTAGATTCTGCGTCTATGTTCTGGCTAGCGTGAAACTGTGCAGTGTTGTCAGGTGTAGGTATTGAAGGAGATAAGGAAGACGGGACATTCCACACCGTGATGCGGGCCGTCGAGAGATGGGGTGCTCCTGATCTTTGTTCCCGCGATATCGATGTTTGTAGTATTATATATGTACATGTATATGTATTTGTATAAGTAAATGAGACTTAGCATATGTGTATAGATTTTAATGGATACCACTCCGGTGGTAGTTCATTTGTATATGTAAATGATTTTTGGTTATTACAAAAATTGTTTGTATACAATTATAAGTTATTTCTGGAAAAAAAAAAAAAAAAAAAAAAAAAGCAGGTAAAGAGTCCCGGATATATGGTTTCGCACCTCGAAAGCCAGGTTGGATCATGATCGGGTCGAGATGAGAATCGAGAGCATGACAATACTATTATATCTGAGAAATCAAATCAATGATGGTTAGTATGTTGTAGTACTAAAATCAAAAGTATTATAATCACAATAGTAATATCAAATGTGTAGACTCAACTATCAAATGTATAGACTTTGAATCGTTTCATTATATTATTAACTTGGATGTTGTTTCATCCTTCGTGGTTTTTAACGATTTTGATTTTATGTTTCTATTGATGTATTGCTAATTGGAATCAATGAAATTATTTTTCTCTTAAAAAAAAACTATAGATTTGATAAAAACTTTTATCCATAAACCCTAATCGTCGTTACACCTGCTCTCTTTTCTAAGCATTTGTTCGTCAGAGAGAATGAGTGATTTTTTTACCATTATTGGTCTAAAATCACTCATGCAATCGTGCTTTTAGGTATGAATTTTCTTTTCCAATAAAGTGATTTCTTTCGCATCAATCTAGGTTTACCTTTATTTTTTACGTGATTTATCGCTGAAATGTTAAGATGAGTAATTATGTCGTTTATGATTAAGCAACCAGAGTTTGTGGTAGTGAATTCATCTGATAAAATTTCTTCTGTTGAATCGAATCTTGTAATAATCGATATATTCTGATTTCAAATCTTGGAGTATTTTAAATGGCATGAGCGGTCATTTTTAATTAAGCTTGAAATATTATGTCTTCACCAAAGTTTATAGCAACTTTCGATTATATGTTTAAATGATTTTATTACTTACCATCTAAATCAACAAAATTTATCTGTTTTTAAAGAACACTATGAATTTAACAAGATGCACTCATTTGAGTATTTTTGAATCTTTTTTTAAAATCATCATTTTAGGACATCATCACTCTAGTCTTGCATTTCTTCGTTTTCCTTGGTAAATTCGGATTGCGAAATGACAATGAAATGTCGAACCAAACGAAAACTAGACACGTGTCTAATGCACACAAATTCAATGGCTCGACCGGCGATGGTGGCAATGGAAAGTAAGTGCGAGTCTAGGTGACTGTGTTACACAACGGCGCTAGCACCTAACATGCGCCGTATGCATACTGGAGCAAAATACGGAGTTTAAATCAATATTTGAAAAGTAATCCTAAATTAATTTCAATTTTTTTTGTGGTTTAAAATTTGAGCTTATTTTTCTATACTATATCATAATCTAAAAATGAAATATTTGGTTAAAATATAACAACTAGAACATTCCCAGGTTTTTTCTTGAAAAGTAATATATTTTATATTAAAATATCTTTTTTTATTTCATATATTCATATTTTCTCTTAGAAAAAGGATGTTTTTGTTAAAATCATACAAAAAATTGATAGAATCAAATCACCCATAAAAATTGAAGCTGGTGATATCAGTCAATCGGAAGATTACCATATGAACAGTGATAGGTAATATGATTAACTGTGATTCATCTGTTTTAAAGTAAAAAAAAAAGTAGAAAGAATGATGATTTCACCTGAAAACGTGGCGTGGCAAGATTTCAGTGGCTGGGAGTCACTTACATTCCTCACCCGTCTGTCAGCGGCTCTTTGAAAACGGTGGAATTTACGTGATTGCCATTGCCCCAACCTAACCGTAGTTTGTAAACTATCTGTAAAAAAACTAATTGGAGTTGAAGCGATCTTGACCGTTCATCAGATATTCTTTAAGTTTGGCGGGAAGATCTGGAAATTCTGATCTGACGGACTCAGATGAATCCTCCTCTGCAACCCCAACCCGCACAGCACTCCTCCGCCGTCCGATTTGAATGCGTTTGTTCCCGCCACCTCTTTCAATATATTACAATCCTTGAGGACCGTCGTGCTGGTGACGAAGAAGTCGTCGAATCTGCCGTCGAGTAATGCAAGTCTGCACAAGAGTGGGCACAAGATTCCCCGCCCGAGGGTTTCTCCCCCTTCGCCGTTTGCTTCCGGCGGCGGCGTAGGCGCCGGAGACCCTGTCCCATCAGATCGCGGTGGTCGATCGCCGTAACTCCAGTCAAGGCTGCAAAGTCTGAGGCGTTGATCACCGCTGCAGCGACGTTGAGAACGCCAAGGAATCTCCCGGAGGGACGCTGGATCTGGACGGCGGTGATGGAGGGAGATCTTGCGGCGAAGTTCCCGGACCGGAGGTCGCGGCAGAGGCAGTTGCTGATAAGGATACGGACGGAGCCGATGAGATGATCGCGGATGATTCCGACGGCGTATATCTCGACGTGGACTGCGGAGGTGTCACAGGCGAGAAAATCAGAACTGACTCGGAAGATGAACTTATCGTTCCATGTAGGGTTTTCCGCGCCGACTCGGTCGATTTGGGAGCGAAGCTTGTTGGCTGAGTCAACCCAGACGAGCGCATAGGTCTGCATACGCCGGAAATTGCCGGAGGGAGGCTTGAGGCATTGGGCAGAGATCAAGATGATCTCCAAAAGTTGAGATTCCATGCGCTTTCTCTTTCTTTCTTTCTCCGGTCTATATTACATATCAACAACACCTCTGAAATCTGAATCCTATCAAAGAACGATTCCTGTGAGATAATTGGAACACGGCTCTAATTCGAATCGAATTCAAAGATAAGAATCCTTACCCATTGCGGGATCACGATCCAAGTCCTCCGGCGACCGGCCTCCTCCAGGCACGGCGGAGAGGGTTTTGAGCGGACTCTTGAGACTAAAAGATAAACCTTCTTGAGGAGTGAAAGCTATGATTTAATTGAAATTACTGAAATAACCTTTCCCACATTTATTTGCTATTGGGCTTGGATAGGCCCACATGGGCTGGAAATGGCCGTTAGTGGGTAGCAGGCCGAAGAAGGAACACACAGGCTCCCTCCGACAACACCTATGAAGCCCATTTCCAGAGAGTTGGAGTAGAATTAAAAATATAATCCCATTGTAATAATGGTAATAATGATGGATGACCATCTATATTCTGCATAAGTATAATAACCCTCCTTATCATTAAGGCTTGTGACCCTTTTTATACCTTTTTGTTTCTTCATATTCAAGATTGTAAGCTTATAAAAGGGAGGACTTAGACCCTTTAAAAAAATAGATGAAAGACAATAATTTCTTATCTAAACTCTTTTACCTTTCATTACTTTCACAACACGTTATTAGCATGAAGGTTAAGCACGAAGTTCTTACCAAGTACAAGATTCTAACCAAGTTATTTTAAGGTAATGATCTTACGTTTGGTGGGTATATTTTTTTTTTACAATGATATTTTTTTTACTAAAGCATAATTGTAGTATTTTAATTTTGATCCTAGTCATGAAAAATCCTCTCTTCCTGCAGCAAGAGAGTGATTAAGGAAATAATATAAACTGGAAGTTTTATTGTTCATGAAATTCTTCTCTTCCTGAAATAAGAGAGTGATTAAGGAAAGCAAATATAAGTAGAAGTTTTATTGTTCGTGAGATTCTCCTCTTCCCGAAGCAAGAAAACCTTCTAATTAAGTTTTTTTATAATTTATTTTTTCACCAAAACTATAAGTCACGATTTCCCTTTCTTTTTATTTTTTATTTATTAATTGATGCTAATAATATGATTATATATTATTATTATTATTATATATGTTGTTATTATTGTTATTAGTTTTGGTAATTAATTTCAATAAATAAATAAATATAATATATTTTTACACTATCAATTATGTTTCAATGTTAATTATAATCTATATGTGGCTCTAAGGTTATTTCCACCATCGTTTTTTTTTTTAATTTTAATGTTACTCATATTATTGTCTTAGAAATTCAAGAATGTCGAATCTTACGTAGCTTGAGTTTGTTGCTCTTGATATCTTTGATAAAAACTATTTATCTTGAATCCTCGATACTGAAATCCATCTTACTGCTATGAATCTTAGCAATATAATTTAAAAAAAAAAATCAGGCATCCTAGTAGGATTACGCCATGGTAATGATTTTTCTTCGCCATCACCTTAACGAGGGTTTGAAAATGAATATCATACTATAAAGGACCCCCTTGTCCTTTGGAAAAAATTAAAGGAAATATATGACCACCAAAAGTTATGATTTGATGCACTTAAGGTTGCAAGATTTCAGAACAGTTGCAGAATATAATTATGCAATTTTCAAAATCAGCTCTAAATTGCAATTATGTGGAAAGAAAATCAATGAATAAGATATGTTGGAAAAAACATACTCCACATTTCACGCCTCGAATGTGCTCCTGCAGCAGCAATATCGAGAGCGTAGGTTTGCAAAATATTATGAATTAATTTCATGTCTTCTTGTGGCTGAACAAAATAATGAGTTGTTACTACAAAATCACCAATCACCTCCAACTGGCTCTACATCTATCCCCGAAGTAAATGTTGCATCATCTAGTAGTCATGGTAGTAGCCGTAGCCGTGGTCGTGGTCGTGGTAGTGGCCGTTGGCGTGGCCGTGACCAAAATAATTATCAATCATGGGGAGGTCATATCAATACCACAAAAAACCACAAGAAGTGGTCTAACAATATAGCACGACAAGGAAAAAAACAATTTTAGCCTCCTGTGAATTATGAAAATGAATGTTATAAATGTGGTATGAAGGAGCATTGAGTCGTCGTCTTTATGTTGACAAATTTAGTTAAAACACCCAAACCTCCTTTCGAGGAGAAAGGTAAAGAGAAAATAAAAACAAATTTCGTTAATGGTGGCAATCCAATGGATATTACTCATCTTGATGTTTCAGATTTTTTTGAAGATCCAAATGACAAAATTGATCACTTAATTGGTAATGGAAATGTCCACATCAATTAATATTTTTATTGTTTTTGGATGTTTTATGCATTTTTGTTTCGTGAGTTTTTTAGTGTGTCTTTTTCTTTGTTTATTTGAACGCAATGCTTATTAAATTTATTTAATATACAATTTATTTTAAGGTATGGATCTTTATGTTGGATCGCTCGGTTCCAAGATAAATGGCGGAAAGATATGTCTAGCAGATAGTGCTACTACTCATACAATTCATCGGGATCAAAAATATTTTTCCCACATAACATTAGTTGAAGCTAATATAAATACAATATCAGGTCCTATAGACTTGATTGATGGTTCCGGGAGAGCCACTATTATGTTACCATGTGGCACGATATTCCATAATAGCGATGCCTTATATTCAGTCAAATCTATAAGAAATTTGTTAAGTTTAAAGATATAAGTTATAATGAATATCGTGTGAGACCACGTATGACAATAATAAAAAGAATATTTAGGCATTACTCATATTGTTTCAAGCCAGGAGCTTGTAGAGGAAAAATTGCCTGTTTTTTCTTTAGGATTATATTATACCACAATAACAACAATTGAATTAAATATGGTAATGAGCCATAAGCTCTCTCACCCAAATATTTTCATGCTTTGGTATGATAAACTTGGGCACCCAGGGTTAACAATGATGGTAGTGTGAAAATTCACATGGACATCTATTAAGAACGAGGATTCTTTTTTGTCTAGTGATTATCCATGTACTGCTTGTTCACAAAGGAAAATTGATTGTTAGACCCTCATGCAAAAAGTCCTTATTGAATCTGACTTTTTTTGGAGCAAATCGGGGACATTTGTGGACGATTCATCACCATGGCCAGACCATTTATTTGTTTCATGGTGCTAATAGATGCCTCATCGATGGTTACATGTGCGCTTGTTATTTCTTATTATTGCATTTTGCGATCTCTTTGCTCGAGATCATAAGGTTACAAGCATTTTCAGGATTATCTAATTAAGATCCATCTCGATAATCTTGGTGATTTGTGTCTAAAGCCTTTGATGATTATTGGTGGTAGTTTGGAATTGAGGTTGGAACATCGATTGCTCATGTACATACACATAATAGCGAGAAGCGCTTTTTATCAAACGATTCTAATGATTGTAGGCGCTGCCCCTTGAGGACAGTTTTACCTATTTATGCTTGGGGACATTACCAATTTCTACATGCTGCGGCATTGGATTTCGCGATGACCATTAATCACCAACAAATCACCATTTCTTGGTGGTACTTGGTCAAATTCCAAATCTTTCCCATTTGCGAGTGTTTGGATCGCAGCATGCAGTTCGATTGACCTCCATAACGCCAATGGGTCCTCGATGATCAGAATATACATTGATTTTGATTCACCATGATCAATCGATATCGAACCTTTAACCAAAAGAGCGTTTTTAGAGCAAGATTTGTGGATTGCCGTTTTGATGAGGTCGATTTCGTCGTTAGGAGATAAGCTACCAAAGAAGAACGGCGTGGTATTTGGAATGCATCATCCATGTCTCATCGACCCACGCACTTCTCAATGTGACAAGGAAGTCTGGAGAATGCTCATTGCTAAAGATTGCCAATATAGAATTTCCTAATGCATTTACGGTCTGATAGAAATGGCAGGTCTATATCTTGATTTTAAACACCAACAAGGATTAATATGCAATTGGAAAACTTCTATTATGACAGCTAATGATCATCTATGACACGCTGAAGCGTGAAGGTGACTAACAGGTTTAAGATTATTCGGGAAGGGAAAATAGAAGACGGCAAAACCTAGTCTTGAAGAAGTAGCACTCCCGAAGAAGGTTACTCCCACAATTTCTAAAATCACTTAATCTGACAAAGGAAAAGGTGCCATTAGTGACACATGCCTGAAGAAGCGAAATAGTTCTTGAAGAGATACAAAGAAATCATGAAGATGCACAAGTCGCTTTACAAATGATGAAATTTCCATAAATTATACCATCATAGGGAATTGTGTTGTACAAAAGTGGTTATTAATGAGGTATTTTGCTTTACAGTAGCCACATAAATTTTAAAAGAAGATGATGATCATGAACCATGCAAGTGTCAGTAGATATGCATAATGACTTGCATGGATTAGTGAAAAGTGGAAAGAAGCAATCAAGTAGAATTTGGACTCTCTTACAAAGCCCTGAGAAGTAATTATTTGGGCCTGTAGTCTAACGCAATGATCGAGCACATGGGTTACCAATGGGTGTTTGTGAGGAAACGTAATGATAAAATGAAATTGCTAGATAAACACGTCTTGTGGCACAAGGTTTTCACAAAGACACAGTTGATTATGATGAAACGTATTCACACGTAGTGGATATTATTACGTTTGATACTTAGTTGAGTCTGTGATCTCCTCAAAGACATACATGTATCATGGGCGTAATTCTTTGCATATTTGTATGGTATGCTAGCAAATGATATTTATATTAAAGTCCCTGAAGGATTTGGAGTTCCCTCGATAAACATCACGCTCTGAAATATGTACTCAAAATTAAGTTGAAGCTTGATCATTATGGCTTAAAACAATCTGGAAGAATGTGGTATAATACGTATGAGTGAGTATTTGATCCAAAGATAGTATATTAACAATTCTATATGCCCTTGTGTTTTTATAAGAAATCGAGTGGGGATTTGCTATCCTTACACGTGTATGTTGATGATATAAATTTATTTAGGACTCTGAAGAGCTCACAAGCTTTGAAGGATGAATTTGAGATGAAAGACTTAGGAAAAACTAAATATTGTCTCAGTTTACAAATCGAGCATAAGTCTAATAGAATTATCATACATCAGTCAACATATGTCAAAAAGATATTGAAGCGATTTAACATGGACAAAGCACATTCATTGAGTTCTCCAATGATTGTTAGATCCCTTGATGTTAAAAAAAATCCTTTTCGTCCAAAATAAGAAAACGAAGCACTACTTGATCCTGAAGTACCATATCTTAATACAATTGAATTGCTGTTATAATTAACCACCGGTCACAAGGCTAGATAACTACATTTTTCGATTAATTTGTTGACAAGATTCAGCTATGCACCAACTCGAAGACACTGGAATGGCGTGAAACATATCTTACGTTACTTTCGCGGGACTACAGATTTGGGTTTATTTTATTCAAATGAATCAACTCTAAAAGGATATGCAGATTTTGGATACCTTTCTAATCTTCTAAGGCAGCTCTGGGTATGTATTCATGTAGCGGTATTGCAATTTCTTGGCGATCAACTAAGCAGATTTTGACTGTCAGTTCCTCTAATCACTATGAGATAATTGCATTTCATGAAGCAAGTCATGAATGTGTATGGTTAAGATCAGTGGTACACCACATTCAGAATGCATGTTGGTTACCTTTGATTACAAGCGTTCCAATAATAATTTATGAAGACAATGCGTTGCGTGTATTGAACAAATCAAAGAAGGATATTTTATCAGGTATGAACCAAATCTCACTGAGTTTTCTTCACTCCCACGAACTCCATGAAGAGTCAGCTGAAGTGAAGTGAAGCAAATAAGGTCAGTGGAAAATAATATTTGCTGATTTATTTACCAAAGTTTTTCCATCATACGGCATTCGAGAATTAACATATGATATCGGGATGTGTCGAGGTTTGTGATCAGAGTGAGTTGATACTCATAAAGGGAGATATTATCTTCAGTCTATTGCTTATCTAGACATATGCTGCTTTGTACTATTTTCCTTGATCCCAGGTTTTCCCAGAGTTTTTCTTGACAGGTTTTTAAACGAGACAGTTTCTTTAGTGCATCCAAAATCACTCTAAGATTTACAAAATGTTGTACACATTTTCCTTTGCGACATTTTTTCCCTCAAGGGGTTTTTTTAGTAAGGTTTTAATGAGTTACATTATCTTAGTATGGTGAGCATCCAATGGCGAATATTGTAATAATGGTAATAATGGTGGATGACCACCCAAATTCACCTACGAGTATAACCCGCACCGATAAGGCTTGTGACCCTTCCTATTCCATTATGTCTCTTCATATTCAAGATTGTGAGCTATAAAGGGAGGACTTGAACCATTTTAGAAAAGAAATAAATGAAAAACAGAATTTATTATCTAAACTCTTATACCATTTCATTACTTTTTACAACAAATTCAATTTTTTTTTTTTATAAATATTATATAAGAATGAAAGCCTTACTCTCTCTTTTTTTCTAGTTTTAGCTCAGGTGACAAAAAGGGGGAAGGGTTTCGGGTTTGAGTCTCATTGGGGGTAGATACTAATATTCTCTTTACCAAGTACATAATTTGTCAAAAAAAAAAATATATATACTTTTTGTTTTGAAAATGGGATGAATATACTTTTAAAAATTATGATATAATATTTTTCTCAAATGATAAACTTTTACATGATAATTATCCAGCAAATCTAAATAGGAAACTTTCAAAAAATTTAATTTAATGGATCTTTCTTCTCATTTTGAAAAGAAAAGAATAGAAGAAACTGGGGATAGAACCCATTAATCTTTACATTTAAAAAAAACAATATTTAAGTACGGAAAATGATTATAATGAAGTAATATTCTTCGCTTTTATTTTTTAAAAATAATAGTATGGTAATATAAAATCATTGAAAATAAAGTATTAATAAAATCTATTTCTTTTAAAACATACTTGAAAATGTAAAAGTAGACTAAAATAAAATTAATTATAACACATTTTTTATTTTATCAAATATCAAATTGTTTTACAACTTAAAAAAAAAAATTTTTTAAGAAAACTTCAATATCTAAGCTTTATTTATTTGTTTCATTTTTACTTTATACATTTAATAATAGAAAAAATATAAGTAAAACTAATGTAATGAGTAATATGTTAAATTTTTAATTTAATTAAAATAATTTCGTACAATTTTAAATATTAATGCCCTTCCTTGTTAATTTTGAAAACTTAAAAAGTTTTTATGGATATTGTGCTGAAAATTTCAGAGGTTATAGGATTTGAACTATTCTTAAAACATAACTTTTCTATCTTCTAATTGCTGTTTCTCGAATCTCAACGGTAGTTTATGATACAACCTTTTTATATCATTAACAATAAAATCTTCATTAATAAAATGATATTTTCAAAAAAAAAAAAACCTTAAATATAATTTGAACTTTGTATATTAAAAGAAATAAAAATAATTTTAGTGTCAATTACGTTTTCATTTTTTACTTCTTTGTTTGAATCATTTTTTTTTATATATATTTTCTTCAATTTTAAAAGAACGAAATATAACAATTATCATGATTAGTGCCTAATTTATTTGTATAAAATGAAAAAAATAATTGAAACCACTAAAATAAAGTTCCAACTTTTGATGCCACATTATTATTACCAAAAAGGGAGTTTCAAACACAGTAGAACTGTACTAGTATCAAGTATCAACCCATCAACCCATACCTTAACATACATATATAACTATTATTCAATATTTAAAAAAAAAAAAACCTATTATTCAAAAGAAAGGAAATTAAGATAGAATTTGCCACACTGAAGCCCTTACAGAGAGGAGTGTTTTCATGGTCTGACTGAGGCTGGAGCAGGTGCTGCTGCTGCTGCTGCTCTGTGCCTTCTGGTTCTGATTTTCTTCTTCCTTGACAACTTTCTTTCCAACTCTTTCACTCTACCGGTTGCTTGATATGACTGTTGCACTGCCCCTTTCCCGCTTTGACTGTTCCTCCATCATCTCTAGTTCTTGTTTTCTCTTACTAGCTTTTCATTTTCATCAGGTTCTTCTATTAGCTTGTTGCTGCTGACCCTTCAGCATTCTCTGTTCCATGAGCCTCTTCCTTGCTGTTTCAGACCCTTTTGGTGGGAGGTAATTTCATCTCCTGAGGCTCTTCTCCACGGCCTCTCTTTTTCTTTGGCTTCTTTCATTAGCTCCTCTTCAACCCCAGCCCTGGCTAAATATTCGGTTACTGCTTCCATGGAGTGTCTCTCGTAGTTGATTCAAGTCTGAGGCCTTTATCATCCCATGAGATGGCGGTTCCCCATTACTTGTAGCAGCTTGATTACCCTCTGAAACTTTAGCTTCCCCTGCTTCCATCTTTTCACCATTTTTGGCCTGCTCTGCTGTTACATGTTGAGGTAATGCTGCTTCAAGCTCATGAATCTCTAGATTTTGCTCAACAGGTTGTTGTTCTGGTTCATTTCCATCCTGAGTTTCCTTCTGCTTCAATCTTTTCCATCCCTTCTCCCCACTAGAAGAGTATCCCCTGCCGTCCAGATCCAGCGCCCCTCCGGGAGGTTCCTTGGCGTTCTCAACGTGGCTGCGGGGTGATCAACGCCTCAGACTGGAATTACGGCGATAGTCCACCGCGATCTAATAGGTTAGAGCCTCCAGCGCCGACGCGGGCGCCGGCAGCGAACGGCGAAGGGAGAGAAACTCTCGGGGAATCCTTTGTTAGATTTACATGTTAGATTTACAACATTAACCCAAGATAGATGTGTAGTTGATATAAAACATCTAAACACTAAATCAAAATACATACCCGACACGTGTCACGTTAAGCTACCGTTGTATCCAAGATCCCGCAAATGGAAAGAATAATGACTCGACCTTCCTCTCCCACTTTCCTCCTCCCCTCGATCCTCTTCCCACTAGGGTTTGCATTATTTCAGGTGTTCACCAACGGGCAGAGCACACCTACAGACTTGAGAGGCACCACTATTATTGAATACATCAAATTCCTCCACTCAAGAGCCTCACGCTTTTAATTCCAAATTTCACACCTTTCATATCACACTTATTATATATACAAATATATATATTTGCCGAGACCTAACCTAGACCCAATCGTATTGAATCACATAAATGGATTTGGGCTTTAATTCTAGTTTACATTCGACCGTTTTTTCTCAAACAAAAATCAATTAGCAGAAGCCCATACTTAAAAAAATATTTCCAACATTCTCCCACTGGGCAATGCTAATTGAGTTTTATGAATTTTAAGAACGCTTAAAAGACTCTCGATCGAACAACACCGTAGTGGCCATACAAATAAACACAATTAATCCCATTCAATGCAAAATAATACCGAACTGGTATGATGAGAGCATCTCGAATTGATACAATACCTCTCCACAACCACAAGCACTAAAAATTTCATCTGACATGATTCCTAAGCGTGATAAAGCGTAAAGGCGTGGTGACACTTGTGATTCCAAAAATAAATAAACATGTTGACAATGCATTCGGTCCTCTTTATGGTTTCATAGAAACCCTTTATGGGACTACATCCCCTTTTTTATGCTTTAGAGAAGCCTGTAAACTTTATGTCATAAGACCTTATAACTGTATGAGCTCATAAAAGTTTATACATTCCCACAAACATGCACAAGTAATACATGTAATAACAAATAACCACAAGTGGGAACTCGAAATCGAATGTATTATGCAAGCATCATGAATAGCAAGTACATCACATACTCCCACTAACTCAATACATCAAAAGATGCAGCAAGACCCATCTGCAAAACATGCTTATTAAAAATAACAGTCGCAGCCTTGGTTAGTGGATCAAAGAAGCATTCTAATAAAAGAGTAATATGGACTACCTCTATATCCCCATTATCTACCCAACCTCTAAGCTTGAAGTATTTCAACTCTATGTACTTTGCTCCTCCAGTATTCTTGGTACTCTTGGCAAAAGAAACAACACTAGAGTTATCAGAGAAGAGCTTTAGTGGCTCCATGATAGACGAATAATCTTGAAATCCAAATAAAAAATTTCAACCACTTAGCATGAGCAATTCGCCATAACAAGCAACAATTTCAGCTTCCATTGTAAAGAAGTTTCACCAACCATTGCTTAGAACTCTTCTAAGAAATCGCTCCACCGCAGCGTAAAACTAAAGCCCTCGTGGTAGACTTTCACATCCAGACATCCAACAATCAAGATCTCGCATAACCAATCACTGTGTCATCGACTTCTCTATATACAAGAGCAAGGGTCTTTAGTTTTCGTAGATACCGTTGTAACCTTTTTAAAAGAACCCAATGCTCATTTCTAGGATTAGTGAGATAACGTCCAAGGACGCTTACTGCATAAGCAATATCCGATCTAGTGCACACTGTAGAATACATCAAGCTCCCCACAATACTACTATAAGGAATATCCTTTATTGCTGCCTTCTCAACATCATTTTTGGGGTGGCATTGATCTATTGTCTCCGTCTCTTTCAACAGGTGGAGCCACACCTACTACAACCTTTCATCCCAAACGTCTAAGACATGATCAACATAAAGCTCATGAAAGCCTAAAACTGAGATCTCTATTCTATCTCACATACCAAAACAAAACAAGCCTCAAACTGGGGTAGATCCTTCATAACATGTGCCCCTGCAGATAACATTCTTTAAATAACCACAGCAAACCCTTAAATTTACACGTGTAAATGTCTGTCTATGTAAGAAAGAAATGAAACAGCTTATAAATTTTCTCCTTACCATCTTTAAATAGATTATAAACCACAAGATTCTTCAAAATCTAGAGAAGTGGATCAGAAACTCAACCCGATTGAATGTTATACAGTAGTTTTTGAACTGACAGAGGTCCAATGATAGAAAACGAGGTGTATTAGAATTTAGGAACGCCTCCTGACGCCATTCGATACTAAGCGGAATTTTCAAAATCAGAACCGAACGCCTCCTAAGGAATGATTTTCTTATTATATCCGAATGGAGGGGTTTGGGCAAAGGAATTTGTAGTAAGAAATTTCAGCCTATTAATTTCAACCTATATTTAAGAGCATTAGCAGGATTAAGAATAGTGATCTTGACCGAAAATCTGAGTCTGTAGCGTTGAAATTTTTCGGAAATTGGGCCGAAAATACAAAAAATGTCCGTAATATATCATAAAGACTAACGAAACTCGAATAAAGTGAACGGAGTCCGTTGATAGTTTGCGTGATCCGTGAACGTAATCGTAGACACACGCTTACGTCCCAGGATATCGATTTTAACGATTTTAAATTCGATTTCGGTGATTTGTCATTCTAAATTCACTATGAAGGATTTAGTTAGAATATTTTATGTTCAAATTTAAATATAGACAATTATATCAGCTTTACATATAATCGATATAAAACAAGAAGTAAACGGAGATAAAATTCGCTTATAATGGAGATATTTAATTGTATCAGCCAATCTCAAAACCTTTCTTAATGGCTACTCATGATTTAAATAATGGAGAATGACTTGGTCTCATGAGAATGGACCAATGAGAAGCTTGATAAAAGAGTAAAACCACTTAAACAAACTAATGAGATTATTTGCCTAAGGGTAATTTGGAAACTTTGAAATAAAAGAAAATTTTAGGGAGATTTAATGCTCCAAAGTGAGGAGAACGCAGTAGAGGGAAGAAAGGAGAAAAGTGAGAAAGGAGAAAGGAGAGAAAGTGAGAAAGGTTAGGCAAAGTGGAGAGGTGAGTTTTTTCTTCTCCTTCAAGCTTTCAAGTCATTTACAAGCCGACAAGAAGTGGTATAGCCAAAGGAAACCAAGAACAAGTAAGTTTTTAATGGTGGGAAAGTTAGGTTTGATGTTTTTCATGTCTAATGTTTGATTTTGTATGGATGTTAAATTGGGTGGCATTTAGGGCTGAATGATGATGATTTGAGATAAATGGAAGTTTCAAGGATTAGATTAGGTTTTAAAAACGCGAGTAAGGGGTTAGGGTTTGATAGTGAAATTGTAAAAGTATATGTTGAAATGCATGTAATGACTACTTTAAGGCTAGAGGAAAGAAAACGGAAGAGAAACACATTTCCTGGTCAATTTTGGGCAGCAGCCTTTACAGACAGAAATGTCCCGTTTGCTTTCACCAGCTTATATTTTGTCGTTAACTTGCTCAATTTTGATCCGATTTTACATTCAAACTTCTGGTTACAATAGACTTCTAGGGTACCCCATTCACTGAAGTTCAGCAAATTTAATCGTAAAGTGCCCAGAAAATGGTTCAAAGTGGAGCTATGTGTAGATTATGTTCTGCCAAACTGAGTCATATGTCAGGCAGATTGTGTTATGTGGTTGAGGGCTTTAGAGAAGGAATTTTAAATTGAAAATTTAAAGAGATGTCATTGGCTATATCAAGAACTGATCTGAGAGTTTCATAAATTTTGAAGACCCGCTTTTCTGAATTTTTTGAGTCATAGCCCATAGAGTATTGTTGGAAAAAGGGCTTAGCTCTAAATGAGTGGGTTTTTAGTGCTTAAGGGTAATTTATTCATTTGGCTTTAAACAGATGTGTGTTTCAGTACTAAAACAGCAGGATACGTGAATTGTGGGTTTTCTTGACAAAGGGCACGGAGCGACAGCCCACGGTAGGCACGGAGCGACGCTCCACGAGCCTCAGGAGACGCTTTGACGGGAGTGACGCCGGCTTCAAGGTAAGTGTCACACTCAGATCTTTCCAATTTATGTAAATGGTTGATGCTGGTAAAATGAACATGGTTAAGTAATCTAAAAGGAAAATATTTGAAAAGAGAGTTTTGTAGTTTCAAAAAATGCTAGATTTGTACTTTCTACCACTAAGTAAATGTAGTTTTAAACCCATGTATAATCCTTAAGATATAAATAAATTTAGCTATGTGATCACTTGAAGAAATTCACCCATAGTCGCTTCACAATAAAGAAACAAATTAGCACTACGCAAACGGCGTAAAATTCCGTCCGTAGTTGCTCGCCATAGAAAGTATAAGCACTAATGCTACATGCATACAATCTGCAACGTAGTCAGTTATTTGTATAGTTTGGCAATGACGCGCATGCAAGAAATTCCGCTCGTAGCTGCCTGTAGAGTTTTAGCACTACAATATGATGCGCAGTTCCAGATTGTAGTTGCTCGCATGATAAGTTTTAGCTCCCACGATGGCGCAAGAAATTCCGTAACGTAGTGGTTGAGATGACTTAGTAAGCTTCACGTTGGCGTTAGTTTTAAATCGCCCGTGATGGTTAAAATAATTAAAGGATATACATAGGGGGTTTTTAACATAAATTATAAAACAAATGATAAATTGTCATGTTAGTATATGTGATATCTATCTTCGTTGCACTAACTTGTTTGTTCATTTTGTAGCAGGATATATTCCACTCTGTGCTATCGCGGACGATGTGTGACGCCATCATTTTGTTGCTATGTATAGGTGGGCGATTTATGACCTAGGATAAAACTTTATGTATGGATGGATGTAATTGAACAACATATATTTAGATTTTGAAATTGTATAATTGTAAATATCTTTGTAAAATATGCATGTATGGTTTTGGTTGAAAAAAACCTATATATAAAATTTTGGTATGGATTGATCCTTATTTTTATATTTTATGAGAACCAAGAAAACTTATATCTAGAGTTGATTTTGAAAATATTGGGAGTTTAATTTTGTTAAACAGTGATTTTGTATTTCTGGCTTGACCACCGAGTACAATGTTATGTCTGATTACAAATCTTAAAAGTGATTTTGATGGGAAGCAGCACTTTATAACCCATGCTTTCCAAAGACAGCTTTTAGCGCTACAAGCCAGCTTCATGGTAACTGGTCAATGAGCGAGTTTGGTCGAGGTTACCGTGAGAAGCCAGATTTCCCCAGCACCAGGAAGGGCCCCGCTGCTGCACGGTGTGCCTTAGTCTGGGCCGAAAGAAAGTTTTAAGAGAAAAGTTTGAAATATTTCAAGACAAACAAAAAGTGTTATGCTTAAGGCATGCCAGTTATTTGCAGTACACATCATTCTTCGTATTTCAAGAGTTATGTTTTCATTGATTGCATAAGCTGAAAAGAAGGTTATAAGATTTGAATTGTGCATCTATGAATATGCATTAATTTGTGTGAGTTACACTGCATTTGGAATTATCATGCCGATTATATCGAAGTTAGTAGCTGAACTTGAAATTTTGATTTGTTGCTCATATAGATAGTGTAATTAGTACACATTTACCTATGAAGGCCAGGTCGTCCGAGGGGAAGCAACAGCAGGTCGCAGAGGCACCCACACCCGATAGAGAGCAGTTGATGAGCTCATCAACGCGCCGTAGAGTTCCGCACACCCACGCATCACAAACAAGACGACCGCAGCCTACCACAGGACCCATTCCAGGCGTATGGAAACATGTCGGCCGATGCTAAAGGGGGCGGCCCTTCAAAGAAACAAGGAGTCCGGGATACTCATTGAGCGCCGTAAATGCAGGGGCGCGGTCGATGATGGTAGCTGAGACCCAAAGAGAGCGTTATCTTGACAAGAGGCAAACGAAGAGATTTTTCGCATGATGGGGCATGAGGAGCAGTGGGGCCCCATTCTCGCTCTCCTACTTTAAAGATCGCCACAAGGATCGTGGAAGGCGACGTAGAGCACACCTGCAGGGTGTCATATGCATGAGTTCAAGAGAGAATTTTCTATGTGGCAGAGATTTTTTCCTAAAGCTATAAAGATGCCAAAAGCTGAAGAGCTTAATGTGATTGGTTGTGGAACCTCACCCCAGCACGGGTAAGAAGTTTCAAGAGTTGGATTCGCCCAGTTCCTTTCAGAGAATGAACAAGAGAAGATCATCAGATTTACGGCGTGTCTTAACCCGGCAATTAGACCATAGTGACATCCGCATCACATACCGTATATGCTGCCTGGTGGAGGCAGCCACCGCAGCAGAAGGTGATGCATTGCATCACCAAGCCGTTCACAATTCACAGGCGAGGGAGTCAGACACCCATCTACCTCGATGGAGTTTGCATACACAATGCTTATCGTGCCGCATTGGAATGGCCCCTTATGAGGCTCTTTATGGACTTTAAATGTCGAACCTACCGTTGGGACGAGGTAGGTGAAAGGAAATTAGTAGGTCCGAAATTGTCTGCGACTTGTGATAAGATCAAAGTTATATGAATAGATCTGAAATTGCAAATAAGACCGATGTAGGTGCGGACAACGCTGTAGGGACCTAAAGTTCGAGGTAGGGGATGTGGTATTTTTAAAGATTTCCTATGGAAGGGCGTGACTAAGACTAGAAACGTGGAAATGAGTCCATCTATATATTGGGCCATACAGATTGTTGAGAGGATTGGTAGTGGCATATCGATTGAGTTGCTATCCGACCGACCATTCACCATGTTTCTCCATGTTTCTATGTTTCGCAAGTAAGATACTGTGACCCTTCAGTTACGTATCGACAGAAGAACCGGAAGGGAAATACAGAGAATTTGACATACTAAGAGGAACTAAAGGTGTGCATCCTACCACCCACTTAGTAGACAGTTCCTCACAAAGAACAAGACTATTCCACTATGAAGGTATCATGGAGGAGTCATACTAGAGAGGAAGCCACATGGGAGCATATATGCATGAAGAGGTATTATTCTTCATCTCGATGTGTATTTAATGTTTTAATTTCGAGGACGAATTTTTATAAGGAGGGGGTGATTGAAAACCCAACCTGATTGAATGTTATAATAGTAGCTGGAACTCGATTGTATATCTAAATGATAAACGGCGTGACACTTAGAACGTCTGACGCCATTCGACACGGTTGGAATTTTCGTAAAATCAGAATCAATGCCCTAAGGAATAAATGACTTTTATTATATCCGAATGGAGGGGTTTGCGTGAATTTGTAAGAAATTTCGGGCCTGCGACTTTGAACCTGAAGATGAAGAGAATAGGAGATTACAATAGTGATTTCCTGACTTAAAAAACTTGAGTCTTCATATGAAATTCCTTTTCGGAAATTAAATAAAATACAAAATGTCCCTGAATATATCATAAAGATCTACACCAAATCGAATAAAGGAACCGAAATCAAGCCGATAGTCAAGTGATCCGAACGCACTGCACACGCTGTACATAACTCCTGATATCGATTTTAATGATTTTAATTGATTTCGTGATTTCAGAGTCTGGAATTAATTATGAAGGATTTAGTTAGAATATTTTATGTTCAAATTTCTAAATATAGACGCATCATAGAATATTTGATATAATCGATATAAAAATGCGAAAGGCTTAAACTGGAGATAAAATAAGTATAATTCGAGACATTTAATTGTACTAGCCAATCAAAACCTTTCCTTAAACGGCTAAGTCATGGTTTAAATAATTCAAACGACTTTTATTTCATGAGAATGACCAATGAGTAAGCTTGGATAAAGAAATAAATCACTAATTTTAAACAAACAATGAGATTATTCGGTTTAAGGGTAATTTTGGAACTTTGAAATAAAAGAAAATTTTAGGAGATTTAACGTCTAAAGTGAGGAGAACGTGCAGAGGGAAGAAAGGAGAAAAGGGAGAAAGGAGAAAGGAGGAGAAAAGGAGAGAAAGGTTAGGCAAAGTGGGAGAGGTGAGTTTTTTCTTCCCTCTGCTCTCCTCCTAAGCGTCTACAAGGATAGCAAGGGAGAGGAGCCAAATAAACCAAGAACAAGTAGTTTTTACTTAGCTGGAAAGTTAGTATTGATGTTTTCTGTGTCTAATGCTTTGATTTTCTAGCGGATGTTAAATTAGCGGCATTTAGCATTGAATGGATGATTTATTTTGAGATAAACTGGTAAAGCCACATTGATTAGGTATTTTGAAAATCATGAGTATGTGCTAGTACTGATAAATGACCAAAGGATATAGTCAAACTAGCATAACGATCGATTTAAGGTTAGAGCTGAAAGAAAAAAACTTGAAGAGTAAACACATTTTGGTCACACTTTAAGAATAGCCTCTAAGACAGGAAATGTCCCTGCTTTCTCTCCTGCTTTCGACTGGGCTGTATTTTACTTATAACTTGCTCAATTTTGATCCGATTTGAGTGATTCAAATTTCTGGTTACAATAGACTTCTAGGGGAAAAATTTATCTGAAGGAAGTTCAAGCAAATTTTAATCGTAAAGTGCCCAGAAAATGGTTCAAAGTGGAGCTATGTGCAGATTATGTTCTGCCAAACTGAGTCATATGTCAGGCAGATCAGGTTATGGGGCTTTAGAGAAGGAATTTTAAATTGAAAATTTAAAAGAAGATGTCGTCATTCTATCAAGAACTGATCTGGAGAGTTTCATGTAAATTTTGAAGACCGTTTGAATAATTTTGGAGTCATAAAAGTCTATAAGTAGCGATGGAAAAAGGTTGGCCTGCTGAGGTGAGTTTTTAGTGCTTAAGGGTAATTTGTTCATTTGGCTTTAGAAATGAGTGTGTATGGTGAATTAAAATGGAAGTTATGATTAATGCGTAATTGTGGTTTTCTTGACAAAGAGCACGGGGAGCGACGTCCGGGTAGGCGCGGGAAGCGAGCGTCCACGAGCCTCGTAGAAACGCTTGACCAGGGAGTAATGGCAGCTTCAAGGTAAGTGGTTAAAGCCATAAGATCTTTTAAATTTTATGTAAAATGGTTGATGTTGGTAATGAATATGGAGTTAAGTAATCTAAAAGAAAATATTTGAAAGAGAGTTTTAGAAGTTCAAAACAAGTTAGATTTGTACTTTTGACACCTAAGTAAATGTAGTTTAAAACCCATGTATAATCCTTAAGATATAAAGAAATTTAGCGTTATGTGACGTGGTAAGAATTAGTCATAATTAGCTCACAATAAAAGAAACAAATTAGCACTACTTAACGATGCAGAAAATTCCGTCGTGGTTTGCTTTCAGTTTCATAGAAAGTATAAGCACTCGTTGATCGAGCAATTCCGTATGTAGTTTGGCTATTTGTATAGTTTGGCAATGCGTGGCGTCTGATAAATTCCGCTCGTGGTTGCCCGAGTTTAGCACTACAATTGCGATCGCGATGCGTCCGTATTGTAGTTGCTTTCATTTGATAAGCTTTGGCGCCCTCGATGCGATCGCATTAAATTCGTAGCGTAGTGGTTGAGATGACTTAGTAAGCTTCCGTTGGCGTTAGTTTTGTCGCCCGGTGATGGTTAAAATAATTAAGGATACATAGGGTTTTTGACATAAATTGCCAAACAAATGATAAATTGTCATGTTAGTATATGTGATATCTATCTTCGTTGCATAACATTTTGTTCATTTTGTAGCTATATATATTCCATATGTCTTTATCGCGGACAGCAGGCGATAAATCATTTGTTCTTTATATAGGTGGCGATTTATGACCTAGGATGTAAAACTTTATGTATGGGATGGATATGTAATTGAACAACATATATTTAGATTTTGAAATTGTATAATTGTAAATATCTTTTGTAAATATGCATGTATGGTTTGAGAAGAAAAAAATAGAGTTTGCGATAAAATTTTGTTGGATTGATCCTTCTGTTTATATTTTGATGAGGAGCAGTCCTTTATGATTGTAGTTGGATTTTGGAAAATATTGGGGTTTAATTTTGTTAAGCAATTGATTTTGTATTTAGACTTGACATACGGCGGTCGTTATCTTTGCGGTTTCGTTAAATCTAAAAGTGTGATTTTGATAGAAAGTAGAAAATTTTATAACCTATTGTATTATATATAGTATCTGTGTATATATATATATAACATATAACATATGCTGTGTTTTTCCGTTGAGTTTTAGCGGTTTTAGCAGCTTAGAGAGAAAAGTTCATGGTAACTTATCCGGTCGAAGCGAGCTTGGTAGGAGGGATCTTACTAATAGATGTAATGAATTCTACAATCACTAGGAAGAAGTGCATCGAAGTTAGTATGAGTTCTTATTGATTGAAAGAAAGTTTTAAGAAAAGTTTGAAATATTGCACAAATTGTGTGCTAGTTATGTAAGGCATGAAGTTGTGCAATGTACACATCATTCTTGATTTCAAGAGTTATGTTTTCATTGATTAACGTAAGGTACAAAGCATAAGTTATAGTACTTGAATTCAGCATCTTATGAATATGCATTAATTTGTGAGTTACATATTGCATGGAATTATCATGCCAGATTATATTGAGTTAGTAGCTGAACTTGAAATTTTGATTTGTTGCCTATATAGATAGTGTACTAGTACACATTTACCTATAAAGCGTCGAGTCGTCGGGAAGCAGCAACGGCAACGCTGAAGGCACCCGCTGAGATAGAGAGCGGGTTGATGAGTCACATCGCGTGCGAGAGAAGTTACGCACACCCGCGGCCATCACGATTCGATGCGACCGAAACTCTCTGAGGACTATTCGGGCGAGATGGAACATATGGCGCAGTGCGCGGCGACCCTTGGCCGTAGTGCAGGATATCTATTGACGCGCGTAAATTAGGCGGCCGTATGATGATGGTGGCGAGACCCGAGAGAGAGCGTTATCTTGGATAGAGGCAAGCGAAGAGATTTTGGATGATGGGGTGTACGAGAGGAAGCGAGAGGGTCTCTGACTCTGCCTTCACACTTAAAGATCGCGAAGTTGGTGGAAGCGCATCGAGAGCATACGAGGAGGGTGTCATATGGGCGGAGTTCAAGAGAATTCTGAGAGATTTTTCTAAAAGCTATAAAGATGCCAAAGTTGAAGAGTTTCTGATTGGAGGCGAGGAACTCCTGGATCCCAGTCACGAAGAAGTTTTGGAGTTGATTCGCTGGTTCCTTTCTTCGAAGAATGAACAAGAAGATCAACGATTTATGGCGAGGTCTTAACCCGCGAGTGGGACCATAGTGACATACGCATCACATACCGGACATGGGCGGTTGGTGGAGCGACCACCCCGAGTAGGCGGTGCACGGGCCGCCACAGTCGAAGTCTGGTCGGTCGAGAAGAGGGTAGGACACCCATCTACCCACGATGAGTTTGCATACAATAACGATTATCGGACCCCGGTATTGGAATGGCCCCTTATGAGAGAGGCTCTTTATGAATGAGTAATCGAACTCAGGTGTGGGACGAGGTAGGTGAATTAGTAGGTGGAAATTGTTCAGTGACTTGTGATAAGATCAAAGTTATAAAGAATAGTAAGAAAGTACCAAGGCAAACCAGGAAAAGTTATGCGGACAATCGTAGTAAAGGGACTAAGAAGTTCGAGGTAGGGATATGGTATTTTGAAGATTTCCCCATGGAAGGGGCGTCTTAAGATTTGGGAAGCGTGGAAAGAGTGGAGTCCACGATATATTGGAACCATCTGAGTTGTTGAAGGATTGGAGAGGTGGCATATCGTTGGAGTTGCCATCGACCTCGTCGGCATTCCGCGATGTTTTCGAAATGTTTATCTTATGAAATTTTATGGACCCTTCACATGTATTGTGAGCAACGGTGGAAATACGAGGAGAATTTGACATACGAAGAGGAACCGGTCTGCGGATCCTCGACCGTGAGGAGCAAGTTACGCGTACGACAATTTATTCATTGGTGAAGGTATTGTGGAGGAGTCATGCGGTAGAGGAAACACATGGGGCATGAGGAGGCGGATGACATTATTCCCATCTCTTTGATGCAGATCTGAATGTTTTAATTCGAGACGAAATTTTTTATAAGGAGAAGTGATTGTAAAACTAACTGATTAGTATTATAATAGTAGTTTGAGGCTGATTAGAGGTCGATGATAGAAAGCTTGAGGGTAGATTAGAATTTAGAGTATAGGACGTCGTTTGGACGTGAAGTGGGGTTTTCGAAAATTGTAACCTTGAATGCCCACAGGAATAATGATTTTCTTAGTATATCGAATGGAGGGGTTTATAAGGAATTTGTGAAATTCGGTTCATGACTTTATTCCGATATTTAGAAAGAGAATAGGAATTTAAGTGAATAGTGATTTCGGATGAATCGAGCACAAATTGAAATTTTTTTCGGAAATTGGTGAAAATACAAATGTCAGAATATATCATAAAGACTAGCGAGCGGAAATAAAGTGAAGCGGAGTCCGTTTGGATAGTTTGGGGTGATCGAGCGTGGTCGGGTAATATCGCTATTGTCAGGATTACCGATTTTGTGATTTTAATCAGTTTGTTGATTTAGGCTGCAAATTCACTATGAAGGATTGAATTAGAATATTTTATGTTCAGAATTAAATATAAACGACCATCAGAATATTTTTGACATATAATCGATATAAAAAAAGCATTAAAAAAGGCGACGGAGATAAAATCTGTATAATGGAGATATTTAATTATCTTGGCAATCGGCTTTCTTAATGGCTAAGTCGCTAGTTTAAATAAATGGGTAAATGACTTGGTCTCATGAGAATGGACCAATGAAAAGCTTGGATAAAAGGAAGTAAATCACTTTAAACAAACTAATGAGATTATTTGGTTTAGAGGTAATTTTGGAAACTTTGAAATAAAAGAAAATTTTTAGGAGATTTAATGCTCCAAAGTGAGGAGAACGATGCAGTAGAAGAAAGGAGAAAAGGGGAGAAAGGAGAAAGGAGAGAAAGGAGAGAAAGGTTAGGGCAAGTGGAGAGGTGAGTTTTTCTTCTCTTAAACTTTCCAAGTGCTCTACAAGTGATAGCAGGGAGAGGAGCCAAAAGGAAACCAAGAACCGTAAGTTTTTAATGGTGGGAAAGTTAGGGTTTGATGTTTTTAAATGTCTAATGTTTTGATTTGCTTGTATGGATGTTAAATTAGTGGCGTTTAGGGTTGAATGATGATGATTTTTGAGATAAATTGAAGCCCAATGGATTAGATTGGGGTTTTGAAAAAATCAGAGTAATTGAGGTGGGGTTTGATATTGGTGTGTGTGATATGTTGAAATGGGTATAATCATCCAGTTAAGTGTTTAGAGTGAAAGAAAAATGGAAGAAAGCAGCATTTTGGTCATTTTTGAAGCGTGATCTCGATACGAATGTCCTGTTTTCTGTTTTGACCAGTTTGGTATTTTGGCCACAGCATCCCATTTTGATCCGATTTGAGTGATTCAAATTTCTGGTTATAATAGACTTCTAGGGAAGAAATTTATCTGAAGGTTCAAACAAGCAATCGTAAAGTGCCAGAAAAATGGTTCAAAGTGGAGCTATGTGCAGATTATGTTCTGCAAACTAGGAGTCATATGTTGTGCAGATTGTGTTATGTGGTTGAGGCTTTAGAAGAAATTTTAAATTGAAAATTTAAAGAGATGTCATTGGCTATATCAAGAACTGATCTGGAGGTTTCATAAATTTTGAAGACCGTTTGAATAATTTTTAGAGTCATAAAAAGTCATAAGTATTGTTGGAAGGTTGGCCTAAATGAGTAGGTTTTAGTCTTAGGAAGTAATTTGTTCGTTTGGCTAAATGAGTGTGTATGGTGAATTAAAATGAAGTTATGATTAATGCGTAATTGTGGTTTCTTGACAAAGGCACGGGAGCGGCGTCCGCAGTAGGCGCGAAGGCGGCGTCCACGAGCCTCGTAGAGGCAGCGGGGAGTGACGGCTTCAAGGTAAGTGGTTAGCCGCCAGATCTTTCAATTTTATGTAAATATGGTTGATGTTGGTAATGAATATGGAGTTCGTAATCTAAAGAAAATATTTGAAAAGAGAGTTTTAGAAGTTTCAAACAAGTTAGATTTGTACTTTTGACACTAAGTAAATGTAGTTTAAAACCCATGTATAATCCTTAAGATATAAAAATTTAGCGATTATGTGACAGCGATAAATTCCGTCCATAATTAAGCTCACAATAAAGAAACAAATTAACTACGTAGCGATCACGGAAAATTCCGTCCGTAGTTGCTCGGTTTCATAGAAGTATAAGCGCCACGTTGCGATGTCAGGACAGTGTAGCGTGGTTGGCTGTTTGTATGGTTTGGCAATGCATTGGCGATCTTGGTAAATTCCTTCGTGGTTGCGAGGTTTAACACTACAATTGCGTCTGATAAATTCCGTGTTGCCGGATTTGCTCGGTGGTAAGCTTTGGCGCCCCTCGTCTGCGATCTTGATAAATTCCGTAGCGTAGTGGTTAGGATGACTTAGTAAACTTCACGTTGGGCGTTAATTTTTAAATCGCGAAGTGATGGTTAAAATAATTAAAGGATATACGCGGGGTTTTGACATAAATTATAAAACAAATGATAAATTGTCATCAGTAGTATATGTGATATCTATCTTCGTTACCATGCTTTTGTTTATTCGTTTGTAAGTATATATATTCAACGTGTCTTATCGCGAGACTGACGAGACGTCATCATTTGTTGCTATATAGGTGGGCGTTATGACTGGGATGTAAACATGTATGGGATGGATATGTAATTGAACAACATATATTTAGATTTGAAATTGTATAATTGTAATATCTTTTGTAAAATATGCATATGGTTTTGAAAAAAACGGTTGATGAAATTTTGTTGGATTGATCCTTATTTTATATTTTGATGAGAACCCGGAAGGTCCTTTATGATTGTAGTTGGATTTTGGAAAATATTGGGGTTTAATTTTGTTAAGCAATTGATTTTGTATTTCGGGCTTGACCACTTAGAAGCGATCGTTATCTTCGCGGTTTTCGTTAAATCTAAAGTGTGATTTTGATAGAAAAGTGAAAATTTTATAACCCATGTTTTCCGAGAGCAGTTTCGCGATTTTAACGGCTTGTCATGTCTTGTCGGTCGGCCGAGGCTTGGGTGGAGTTCTTATTAGATGTGTGATTCTGTCGCTAGGAAGGGGAATGCATCGGTGACAACATCAATGAAGCTTTAAATACCATTACCTAGGGCTGTTTTTAAACCATAAAGATAGACTTAAGAGTCTACACACCATATTCTTTTCCATCAACTCTACAAAACCCTCCGGTGTTGCATATACACTTCCCTCTTAAGATCTCCACATTAGAAGAAAAGTTGTCTTGACATCCATTTGATGCAATTCAAGATTAAAATGCCCGTCAATACCATGATTATTTCTAAAGGAACTTTAGAATCTGAGGAGAAAAAGGTCTTTTGTGTAATCAACCTTCCTTTTGTGTATACCTTTTAGGCTAATCTAGCTTTAAACCTTTCAATTTTTCCTTTAGCATCTTTCTTGGTTTTTAAAAACCCATTTGCAACCTATGGTTTTAAAATTTTGAGCATCTACCAAATCAAGAAACACCATTATTAGCCATCGACAACATCTCTTCTTTCATGAAATATTCCATTTATCATCACGTGGACTATGGGCCGGCATCGAGAAAAGTAACAAGATACATGGCCTCCCGATATCATAATCAACCTCTGAAAGTAAACCACACTAGTCATGAGGCAATACGGGTCTCCTTTCTCTGAGATCTCTAAGAGGCATAGGTTGAATAGGTGCAGTTCAACGATCTCGGTGTATTCGTTACTTGACTAACAGTAAAGGCTGTGAATTCAAGTCCTTCACCTTGCCTTTGGAATGGTTATAATATTTCTTGCATTATGGGCAAAATAATCGGATCAGAAGGCGTATGACAGTGATTCCACTTATTTGGGGCTAGAACTATCAATGTGATCCTCGAGAAATTTTGCATTCAAGGACTCAACAATCCTCATATGATGCCCAGGACAATAAAATCTAAAGCCCTTAGAGGCAAGTGGGTAGCCGATGAAAAAACCTAATGTAGTTCTAGGATCAAGTTTCCTTTCATGAGGATTATAAGCCCCTCATACTGAGACACCCATACCTTTAGGTGGTTGGCCCAGGTTTCTATTGGTCCAAAGTTCCAAAGGAGTTTTGGAGCGCAGACTCTTGAGGCACTAAATTAAGGACATACATGGGCGTTGAGCCTTTGAAAGAGATTGAGCGATTTGGTTCTACTTGTCATATTTCTTACCATATCCATTGGGATTCGATTTGGTATTTCAGCCTTTATTTCTTCAGTGTTCCAAGCATTGTATCTTGAGCCTTTATGCCACCTGGTTTGTAAAAAATTCAGCAAAAGTTCTGAACATTGTCCTAAATCCATGTTTCCCATAATATTCACCACCTCTATCGGCGACAATTTTAATGACCTTTTCCCAATTGCTTCTCAAGCCTGGTCTTAAAGATTTTAAACCTTTCTAAAGCTTGGACATGAGAAATCAAATACGCATATCCATATCTAAGAAAAGTCATCGATAAAGGTCCTGAAAACTTTTGCCACAAAAAGTGAGAATAAGGTCACTAATGCGTGTGAATCGGTTGCTCTAAAGTTCACTACTACAGTAGCACCATTTACTTTGCAGTTTAGTCAATTTACCTTTGTCACGATCCACATGATTCAATATTATCATAAACCAAGCTGGGGGCAAAATTTGACTTTTGATTAAATCTTCCTATTCTTTCTTGAGAGATGTGACCTAACCTTTTATGCCATAGAGAATAGGAATTTTCTTTCATTAAAGCTCTTTTGGTTCCCGCATTATTGACATGGAACGCAATGTCATCCAAATTTAAATCTAATTGATATAAACATCACGCAACAAACATTCACCAACAATAGATGAATTCAAAGACACTTAACTTTTATTCTAAATGGATATCCGTGACTCATCAAGCTTTTGAAAGTGACACCAAACTCCGTCTCATGATGGTACAGCAAGGTTCTCTAAGATAATCCTAAAACCATACCTAAAATGCAAAACTGCGATGCTAATAAACAAGACATCAACTTTGACTCCATTCCCCACATGCAAGTTAATCTCCTTCACTGTCAAGGCCACTATGAACTCCCCGTAAGGAATTAGCTATATGAATAGACTACCACCATCTAACCACCAAGAGCTCAAGGTGAACTCTTGGTTATGTTATTACCTTCTTATTCTTCCTTTCTAACCAAGCTTTATACTCGATAACAACTTTCTTCTTATGACCTTTCTTCAAACCAACAGTGTTAGGTTTCTTAATGTCGTTTAGGACCTCCCGTATTATGGGACTTATTGTTTTTGTTTCGTTGTCAGGGAAACTTGGCTAAATTGTCCTTTCGTGGTTAGAGGCGTGCTTGGCCGTGAACACCTTCCTCCTCTTAAACACACACAGAAATCAATTAGTTCACATTCCAAGTCTCACTTTGGGCATTATAAATAGATTTCGCCAATAAATTTGGTAAGGAGTTCGTGGCTCGTGGACAAGGAATGACTCATCATGGTAATCTCAGGCCGGAGAGGCGATCATGTATGTCCTGCATTTTCAATATGTATGGCCTAATCCCAGAAACTCCATCATATTGTAACAATAAAATAATTGTTTAATATACATGGGCAAAATAATAGAAAAATATAATAATTCAGAAGCTCAGAACGTATCACCATTTGTTCTCCTTTCGCAACACATAGCATACAGCACAAGCTTCCCAAGCACTATAAGAAATGACTTATAAAGGACATCCCCTTTCGCGTATATACCTTCACAAAATCAAAATTAAGTAACCCTTGCCACACTCACACTTCCAAGAATTCTTGTAAACAACTAACCTCCTTTTCAAGTGTGTAAGTGGCCACAATTATTCAAAGAAACAAAACATCTCTAATCCTTACGAAAACTCAAGAATTTTCAACAAATAACCGCCGGCAATGTTATTTATTTAATCCATGAGCATTTCACCAAGACTCAATTGCCCAAATATTCTCAGAACTATTTTGTTCAAACAAGATATTCTTTCATCATTTAATACCATCTTTATCCCATAAGATCTCAGAATAGTATTAGTATATTATTTATTTTAATGCGAATGAATAAAATCCAACACCATCATGCTTGATTAAAAACAAGCATTAAATAATAGTTACAACATTGAAACAAGCAACATTAAATAGTTACAAAGATTAAAAACGTTACAAAGATTAAAAATACATAAAGATTAAAAACGCTACAAAGATAAAAACGCTACAGCATTAAATAAGTAGCAAAATCAAAGCAATTCGCAAAATCGGCTAACACTTAACACAATCAAGAAAATTTTCTGGATCTCAGGCGCAAAACCAAATTTTTTGATCTCAGGCTAAAATGAAGGAAACAACAAAGCACGTAAGAAACCTCCAGATCTTTTAACTTCCAATTTGCCAATCTGGCATAAATTTTAATTTTAGGTTCAATCAAACTACGCTGCTCGATACCACTTGTTAGATTTTTACAATGCTAGGATTTACAACATTAACTCAAGATCGATGTGTAGTTGATATAGAATACATTCAAAACACTAAATCAAAAATACATACCCGATTGATGTGCCATGTTAAAAGTTACCGCTTACTCCAAGATCCCGTGGGTCAGAATAATAAGATTGTGACCTTCCTCTCCCCGATCCTCTTCCCACTGTGTTTTACTATTGCAAGGTTTCACCAAATTCAAGCAGCACACCCATAGATCTTATGACCTAAATTTCATTAATAATAATAATACCAGTCTCCCATCAAGAGCCCGCTTTAATCTCGCCTACACCTTTTCATATCACACTTATTATATATATAAATATATATATTTCGCTTTACGCAATCCCAGCTTCAACCAGACAATCACATAAATGGAGCTTCGCCACTCGGTTTCATTCGACCGTTTTTCTCTAAAACAAAAATCAATTAATAGAAGCCCATACTTAAAAATATTTCCAACATCCTGTGCCCGCTCTTGTGCAGAGTCTGCTGACTACTCGGACGGTGCAGATTCGACGACTTCCTCTACATCAAGAGCATCGACGGTTCTCAAGGATTGTAATATATTGAAAGAGGTGGCGGGAACAAACGCATTCAAATCGGACGGTGGAGGAGTGATATGCGGGTTGGGGGTTTCAAAGGAGGAGGATTCATCTGAGTCCGTATTCAAAGAGCCGCTGGCAGGTGGGTGAGGAATGTAAGTGACCCCAGCCACTGAAATCTTGCCACGCCACAGTTGAAATCAATATTGCTTTTTCTGTTCTTTTGAAATGCCTTTGTTTTTTTCCCCCTAATATGATAGGTTTTCTTTCTTTCTTTCTTTCTGAAAGGCTTGTTCTTGTATTTTCAATAAGAAGTAAGAGCTCCTTTTTTTTTCTTTCTCCTAAGAGCTCTCATGCCTTTTCATTTTCTTCCGCTGAGCTTTGTGGTTGGGAAGAAGGACAACCGTTGAGCTTTGGGGAAGAACCGAGAAGGATAGCTGAAGGTAAGAAACTGGTTGTTTGATCGCTATTCAGCTATTCCCTTTTCATTTCGTTTTCATATATCTGTAGATGTTCTCTTTTTTTTTTTTTGAAAAGAATATGTAGAAGTTCTTGTTAAACTAATAATCCTATATAACAAAAAGAACATAATAGATAAAACGAACAAATAAAACGTTAATGAAAACAGTTTGCAGAGCGAATAAACTGGAACCTATTGGATTTATGCTCCAGAAGTAATCTAGACCGTTGATGAAGAGCCTTAATTAATAATGGGCCATGATCCCAAGCTACCTCATTGCATTTACGTATCTATTTAACCGATTATTAAGATACAAGCAAGGAGCCCATTTATCGGGCCTAAGGTGTTATAAAATCCCAGGAGGATTAGAGCGCGCCTATAAATCACACTACTTACTAGCCTCCGCGCTTTAAGTTTTACGATTATTTTGTAGACGAGAATCTCATAGAAAAACCACCTCGGGTATGGAAATGTAAACCTGTAGTGTTTCGTAGTTATTTTTCAGACAACCTTCCTGGCTTTCTTTGTGATCAGCCACGCCCACTCGCAGATCTATCACGTAGAATAGCTCGAAGGTCCCGTGGATTCTAAGAGATTTTCGCACTACTACAAAGTTGCAATGGGTGATGAAAATATATCTATCATACATTGTATTTAATCACATGATTCTCGGCTTCCACAGATGATTCCTCAGTAACTCCATATCAAGATGACTGAGAGAAACTGCTTGTAGAACAAACACAAAAGTTAAAGCAATAAGGTGAACCGCTTGCGTGAATCGTGAATGATCAAGTCTTCGTTGAACACAATCTCCTTAAGACAATTTATCGCACTCGCAGCCGGTGCTTCTCTCTAGTTATTGACACCCGCTTCCCAGATAAATGATCTCCTAACACAGTTAAAACACTTCTCATTGGTCGTCGAACTTAAATCGTGCGTAACTCGTCTCAAAACGAATATGATATTTAACAAAAGAATGAATCAATGAATGAATGAATGTGTGGCCTATAAATAGACCCCCTCATGACTGTTCAACATAGTCATGAAGCTTGGGTATGGGTCGTGTCTATTCTATTCATGGCGAACAGTCATAGTCCATCTATGTGGAGAAGACAATTCAGTCAAATTCCAAAACGACAACGTCCCAATGGTAACCTACGCTCATCGCAAAACGATAGCGTTTGAGGCCAAAAAATGAATTTAAGTATATATATACACAACCAACTTCGAATTCGAACCCACCTGCTCGGGCCTGACAAGGCGATTTATTTCTCAGGTGGTGAACCAAGCAAAAGCTAGGTCCTCCCCTTTCCACAAAACTAGGGTGCCTCTTGGGGCCCAAACCCAACTACAAGGTAGGTATATATATACCATTTAAAAGTCTTGTTCACATCCGATGTGGGACATAAGCTTTTTCACAAGCTTAAACCTTTTGTTACAATTTTCAAGTGGTGATGTTTAGAGACAATTTCTAATTCACTCCTTAATGGTTTTGAGCAACTTAATAGATAATCTTCATCTCCTCATGGAGGAGAACACATTCCCATGTGGACCCACTACAAAGAGTTTGTAGGACCCATTTTAATTTTAACTCAAAGATAGCTAATTCCTTATGCTCAAACCCATTTTTTTTTTCCAACAATCCCCCACATGAATGAAATTGACTGAAAGTAATGCAAATGACGTGCTGACACTAAGAGAGAGTTCCTGGGCTTGAAATTTTCTTCTCAGACAGAGAAGGTAGCTTGTGGCCTTGAACCTTCCCTTGTGAAATGCTATCTGGTTACCGATTGATCGAAGGAACATGATGTCTTGAACTCGGGGTTCAATCATTTGTGTAAACCAAGACAATAGCATTTCAAACATAATCTTCCTAACACAACTTGGTTCACGACAGTTCATTTCGGGTCTCAACAAATTTCGTTTCATGAGCTTCCTAGATAATTTAGCCTTTATCATTCTCATATAACCGATCAAGTTCTCACTCACATAGTGACTGAATGTATTTCATATACCCCACTTGTCTTTAACAAGATATAAGAATCATTAAAAGCGTGGCTTACCCTGTTCAACGTTGTAGACATCACTATTCTGATTATAGGAACGAGTAGGAGATTTGTTCTCCGTAGTGATCTTCAATGAGTCACACAAAATTCAGTTGTCCCTTTGAACCTAGATCTTGGGATCTCCACAATAGTTACTGTTGCTATTCTCGCGACCTTTTAGTGTATAGGTTTTAAACCCATTCTCGCATGATTTACTTACTGCTCTCCGTCAAACCTTCAAGTTAACGGATTCGCAATGTTCTCTTTGACCTTATGTATTCACGGTCATAATACCATTAGAGAAGTTGTCTATGGTATTGCGTCTTTGACGGTCATGTTTATTAATTCTCATCGTTATTCATATGACTTCAGGTTTCCACTAATTGTTGATTGACTATCGCAATGAATGTAGATAGCGCATACTGTGTTGTGGCCACATCGAATATTCTAAGAAATGACGGCTTACCTTCGCTTCTTCACCCGCCTTTATTCAGCAATAAACTCGCATTCTATCGTGATCTAGCAATGCACGCTTGCTAGAAGATTTCCAAGACACCGCTTCACCACCAAGAGTAAAAAGATGTCACTACTTGTAGATCTCTGAGTCTTTGTGCCTGATATCCAATTTGCGCTACAATATCCTTCAAGTAATCAAGGAAAATTGGTAAGAAAATCATTGTTTGTGTATATCAAATACCTCAAAACTCTAACTATTGTCTTCCAATGGTTCTGACCGATTACTTCAGTAATCTACTCAATTTCCATCGACAACGCAAGCTGCGTCTAGACGGTACAATATGACATACATCAAAGCTGCCAATTGCTGTGCATATTCTTGTTGCGGATAAATGTAGAGATTTACATCTACAAGTGTTCTCGCTGGACTCGGCTATCATTTTGTTTAAATTTCTGAGAATTTTCTCAATGTAATGTGATTGAGATAATATTAGTCCATTTGATGTTTTAGAGATCTTTATCCCAAGTATAACATCGACAACACCTAAATCTTTCATGTTAAACTTATTGTTTAACATTTTCTTGGTAGTTTTAATGATTTCATTATTACTACCCATAATGAGCATATCATCAACATAGAGACAAATGATGACAGACTCATGTTCGATGTTCTTAACATATACACATTTGTCACACTCGTTGATTTTGAACCCATTTGTCATCATTACAATCACAAATTTCATGTCAACGCTTTCGTGCTTCGCTTTTAATCCATAAAAGAATTTAACAAGCTTCCATAAACTTTCTTTTTCAACACTGAACAATAAATCCTTCGGGTTGTTCCATGTAGATTTCTTCATCCAAGTCACCATTTAAGAAAGTTGTCTTTACATCCATTTGATGTATTACAAGATTGTGTATAGCTGCAATAGCTATTAACATTCGAATGGATGATATTCTTGTTAATGTGAATAGTATCAAAATAGTCAAAGCCTTCTTTTGCTTCAGAATCTGCGATAACCGGGCCAATTATATTTATCAATAGATCCATATGCTTCATTTTCTTCTGAATATCCATTTATATCCTAGGAGGTTTTGAAAGCCCAAAGTAAAGATCCATTTAGTTCTACATGTATGATTTTCGCAAGATGGATTCTACTTCATCGTTTATAGCCTTTTCAATATTCGTGGCTCGATATTGCTCCTTAAAGCTTCTCGAGGCTCATCTTCAACAAATATCGTTAGAAAATCCGACTAAAAGATTTCGACGCTCTAGTTCTTTTCTTACGCAGCTTCAGGTTCATCATCATGTCGCCTCACTCATCGCCTATTGCAGTATCATGAGTTCTTTTACTTGAGTTCGACTGTTGTGTGGATTTGTAAGGAAATACGTTTTCAAAGAAAGATGCATTCCTTGATTCGATAATAGTATTAGCATGCATATCGAAATTTTTTTATTTATGAATCAGAAAAAGATATGCACTATTATTATGTGCATATCCAATGAAAACACAATCAACTGTTTTTGATCCTATTTTAACCTTTTTAGGTATAGGTACCGCCACTTTAGCCAAACACCCTCACACTTTTAAATATTTGTAGGAAGGTCTTCGAATCTTCCACAACTCATGTGGGGATTTATCGGGTTTTCGAGGTATTCGATTGAGAATATAATTTATGGAAAGAATATTTCCCACAAATTCTCGATAAGAAGTCCAACTTAATAGTAATGCATTCATCATTTCTTTTAAAGTTATGTTTTATCTAGCAAACCCTGCATTTTGTTGAGAATAGGGTGTGAGTTTGGTGTATTATACTACGTTGCAAACAAAAATCACCAAAAGACGCCTTATATTCACCAATTTATCACTTTTATCACCTCGATTTTTCTATCAAGCCGGTTCTCCACCTCATTCTTGAAATGTTAAAATATTTCCAATGCCTCATCTTATTTCTCAATAAGTAAAACATATCAAAGATTCTCAGGTAATCATCAATTAATGTAAGAACATATTTCTTACCATCTCTTGTTTGAATAAATTTTTAGATCACAGATATCTGAATGTATTAACTCTAGGGGTTCACTACTTCTTTCAATTGATTGGAAAAAAGTTCTCGTAAGTTTAGATTCCACACAAACCTCACATTTATGATTTGGATATAGTTTAAAGTTTGGCAAACATTCCATATTGATTAATCTACGTAATGTATCATAATTAACAAGTCATAGTCTACCATGCCACACACTTGAAGATTCCAAAGATATACTGTAAGTAAGACGTGTTCTTTATTATTAATATTCTTAATCAGAGGTACAATAGTCATTACATCTTACCTTGAAGAGCCCATTGCTCATGTACCCTTCCCATATTATCCATTTTTGGTGAGGATGTAGTTGTTTGAGACAAACACTAACTCAGCCTTCTCACCTCAACAATGATCCGCATTAATTAGATTCTTCAGATTTCCGGCACATGCAATACACATCATTAAGAGTAAGTCTCGCCAAATGTCATCTTCAATACTACATTCCTCGGCCTTAACCTTGAAGAAGAGAGTTGTCTATAAAGAGTCGTTTCCACATCTATGCCATGACAGATGATAACATCTTCGTCTCTGAGCAAACATGACGAGTAGCCCTCAGTCCACCCACCATTCCTGGAATCACGCCAATGAAGTCTGGCCAGGACTATGGTCGAGGAGGTTCATGTCTCAGACATCGTCTACTTCTACCACATTGGTCATGACGTTTTTCGATTCCATTGTTCCTGCGACTATGATAGTCCTGCATGGTGCCTGTCACACAATACACAAGACTTTCTCTTGAACTTTTCGTAGGACTCGACCATTGCCATTGTGCTTCCTCTTCTTTGTTTTTGTGGGAGGCTCCACCCTTGTTCCACAACATTGGCCTTGATTCCATGTCGCCTCTTTGGCTCGCCTTCTTCTCGCATGCATGGTTGTCTTCCTATTCTTAGCCTCACTATCGCGTTCAAGTCTTATTTCTTCCGCTATGCTTTAAGTAATTCTTGAATTCTTTCCATAGGGGTGACAATTTTTCAATAATTGTAGCCACTTGGAAGGATTCACTAAGAGACATCCCCTCTGTATGTATGTCACGAAAAATCACTTGTAGATCTTGAACTTGGTTGATCACAGTCTTGGAATCAAGCATCTTGTAGTCTAGGAATTTTCCCACTCTAAACTTCTTGAGCCTTGCATCCTTAGTCTTGTATTTTGTCCAAGGATTCCTACGCTCTTCGCAGTATCAAGGCGCAATACACATTATACGTTAGGTCATCTAAGCTATTCGTGATGTAGTTAAAATGACAAGAAATCAGCATGCTTCCATGCTTCCACAACGGCAACCACTTGCTTATCAGTTTCATTTTCCTTCACGCGGAGCATCCCTTCGCTACGAACGGCCCAAATTTAGGTGGTCAAGTAGAAATAAACATTTTTTGCTACTCACACCTATCAAACTCTCGTCCCATTAAACTTTTCCGGCTTCTCTCCATGACTCATAGTCATCAAGCGCCATAACGCGCTTGGAGGAGGCACCACAAGAGGAGTAGAATCGCAGCCATTCTCAATAACCGACCTATTTGCAAGAAAAACAATATTGTCCAAACATGGCAGCAGAAGCTTTCTGAGAATGAAAATCAAAACAGTGTACTAGATGTTTTGTAATACTTGCATAAATAGAACTGAAGTTTTGAGTATGTATATCAGATGCATAATCGAGAGAATAAAACAAATATATATGAAAATAAGATAAACTGTCTTAAGATTGTTAAACTAATAATCCTATATAACAGAAAGAACAGAATAGATAAAACGAACAAATAAAACGTTAATGAAAACAGTTTGTAGAACGAATAAACTGGAACCTGTATCAGTTTGACTATGAGAAACTGTTTGCAGAATAAACAGAATAAAAAGTTAAAGCAATAAGGTGGAACTTGTTTATAGTAATCAGGAATGATCAAGTCTTGTGTTGGACACAATCTCCTTAAGACAATTTATTGCTCTAGCTGTGGTGCTTCGAGTTATTGGCAATTTGTCTCCCAGGATAAAATGATCTCCCAACACGAAAGAAAGCGCTTCTTTTTGTTGGCCATCGAACCAGAAATTGTGCGGAACTCGGTCTCTCAAAACGAAGATGACATTTAACAGAAGAATGAATTAATGAATGAATGTGTGGCCTATTAATAGACCCTCCTCTCATCACCGCTCTAAGATCACGGGGCTGGGATGGTCAATCACAGGGAGAAGCACGCCAAGAAATTCTAAAACGGCGCGTTTGAGGCCAAAAAATGAATTTAAGTATATGTGTACACAGCCAACTCCGAACCCGAACCCGGCCCGGTTCGGTTCGACGGCAGCGTGTGTGGTGAACCAATCATGAGCTATGTCCTCCCTTTCCACAAAACTGGGGTGCCCCTTAGGGCCAAAACCCAACTACAAGGTAGGTGTATATATACCCTTTAAAAGTTTTGTTCCCATCCGATGTGGGACACAAACTTTTTCACAAGCTTAAACCTTTTGTTACCATTTTCAAGTGGTGATGTTTGGAGTCAATTTCTAATTCACTCCTTAATGATTTTGAGCAACTTACTAGATAATCTTCATCTCCTCATGGAGGAGAACACATTCCCATGTAGACCCATTACAAAGAGTTTGTGGGACCCATTTTTAATTTTAGCTCAAGGATAGCTAATTCCTAATGCTCAAACCCATATTTTTCAGCAATCTCTCACATGAATGAAATTGACTGAAAGTAATGCAAAATGACGTGGCTTCGACACTAAGAGAGAGTTCAACTGGGAAATTTTCAGAGGAAGGTAGCTGTGGCTCTTAACCTTCCTCAGGAAATGCTATCGGGGTTACTAATTGATCAGTGAACATGATGTCTTGAATTCAATCATTTGTGTAAACTAAGACAATAGCATTCACACAAAATCTTTCCTGGCACAGTTGGTTCTCACGATTGTGTTCATTTTGGCCCTGAACAATTCCTAGTTTCAAGAGTACTCCTAGAGAATTTAGCCTTTATCATTCTCATAGAATCAACCTAGTTCTCACTCACATAGGTGACTTCTTATGGAAGGTATTCTGCTATACCCCACTTGTCTTTAACAAGATATAAGAATCATTAAAAGCGTGACTTACCCTGTTCAACGCTGCAGACATCACTATTCTGATTATAGGAACGAGTAGGAGATTTGTTCTCTGTATTGATCTTCAATGAGTCACACAAAATTCGGTTATCCCTTTGAACCTAGATCTTGGGATCTCCAATCAGCTAGGTTGGGTTGCCATTCTGGCGACTCTTTAGTGTATAGGCTTTAAACCCATTCCCCTCGATGATTTACTTACTTGCTCTCTGGTCAAACCTTTGGTTAACGGATCCGTAATGTTCTCTTTTGACCTTATGTATTCAATGGTCATAATACCATTAGAGAGAAGTTGTTTTACGGTATTATGTCTTCGACGAATATGTCTAGACTTACCGTTATACATATGACTCTATGCTCTACCAATTGTTGATTGACTATCTGTTTGTCCCTTTTTATATAGACTAAAAACCCCTCAAATTCACATAGTTGTAAAAGCCTTACATTTCTCTTGCATCTATGTCACTTTGGATAAATTTGCTTTATAAAATATTTCTTTCAAAAGGTTCATGATTTAAAAATAAGGGTTTTGTCTATGATACTGCAAGTGCACAGGTCATACAAGTAGTAAAATCAATGTAAGTTCGTATCATTCCTACGTAGATTGGTACCTAATTAAAGATCAACTACCCCAACTACTAAACTTCCATACTATCTTCGACTAAAGATTCAAAATGAAAGTTGTACGTATCTAGAAAAATAAAGGTTCTGTGACTATTAACTACTATTTAACTAAGCTAAACAAATTAAATGACTAAAAAATAAATCGTAACTAAAATACTCGATCGACCAGCCGCGGAGAACTTAAAACTATCGCTGAATTACAATGAAAATAAATAATTCCTACACTAAAATACATTGCCTTGTTTTGTGTATGGATCCGATTTGTCCAAGATTTCCTAAATTTCGAATTGATTCTCCATATTCACTCAAGTTGGATACCCTGCTTCTCTCGGGCAGACACATCAAAACCCGCTACTTGTGGCTCCAATCCTCTTGCAAGATCTCGCATTTTTCTTTCTCAATACTTCACACCCATTTCTTGTTGACAAAGAGACCTTTGCATTTCCTTCTCAGATTTTCGCAAAGTTTCTACCACTTAAAAGGTGTATTTCAACCTCCAGATCTATCAGTCGTTTCTTTTCCCTTGATTAGATCTCACTAACACTGGGTTAAGAACTTGCCTTTAGATTAAGGTGAATTCCTTCCGATCATTTATATTGTTAAATACTCCTCTCCAACCTTCAATTATGAGCCAACGGGATTTATCAAAAATGAACGCCAAAGCTCAAGAATCTGCTAATGGTACTTCAGCATACCTGTAAAAGAATGCTCTCAACTCAGAATCTCCGTCTCTCGTGGTCACGCAGAGGGCATCCCGATATCGCAGCAAGATATCCCTCAACCTGGTATTCCTAAGACTACTTGCTGGGAACTTATCAATTCAAAAACGACACCAAATAAGGAAATCCGAACCCAAATAAGTTCTCCAAATTTATGCAGGAAAGACTCTAACTAAATGTAAATCAAATCCAGCAGAGCTGCGCTCCGATTACTGCATTGCGAATTAAGAAATGAAGTACTGTTCACGTACAACCACTGTAATTGCAATAAAACTGAGAAGAAATGAATTCAAGAAAATTGTCTACTTCATACCTTTCAGCAAGAATTTTAAAAAGAAAATAAATTAAAATAAAACTACAGCCCCACTTGTTTCGCACAGCCTGCGCATTCAAACTTAAAAGAAATTAACTAAAAAAATAAAAATAAAAATCTACCAAACTATACACCGAGTTCCTCTCCTTTCCCATTTTCCGGTAGTGAAGACTAAGACTACTTTACTATTCTAAAACTGCCTATTTATACTCACAAAGAAACACTCGAATCCCAAAAAGCTCCGTGTGGAACTTAAAAGAAGGCCCAACTCACTAGTTCTATGTCGCGACCTCAAGTTGATGTCGCGACATGAATTTCCCTTGTTTAGCTCCGGGCCTTAGTCGCTAATTTGTCAGTTTCATGACCACTTTCTTTAACCGCTGATCAATGAAGTCGCGACATTCGCCAGTCGAATTGTTTGCTCGGGCATTCCGCAGTTGATGTCGCGACCACAGCCATATCACACATCGTTGTCTTTCTCTTCTTTCGTCTTTTGAGTTGCGATAACAAATTTTTATGTTGCGACCACCTTCTCGTTCTCAGAGGGATGACTTCATGTTATGACTTCGATTTCTCGTCGCAATTGCGTTGCGTCTTCCGCCTTCATGTTTTCTCACGCGATGTCGCGACCAAGGTGATGTCGCGAAATTCTTTGTCGCCATTTCTTTTCTTCTCCGGTCGCAACTCGCTCTTGTTGCAACCAATTTTTCCTTCCCACTTATTCCGTGTCGCTTACCTCAAGGGTGATGTCGCGACCTTAATTTCTTCTCGTCAGCCTTCTTTCAAACACCATATGGTCGCGACATCATTTGTGGTCCTTGATTAATAAATGGTCGCAACTTCGCCTTCCCGAGACTCAGCTCCCGCTTATGTCGCGACTTCAACTCGTATGTCGTGGACCGGTGCCTTTCATTTAAAAAAAAACTAGTTGCAATTTCTTTCTCTTGCAGCACTTCAGGGTTTCATTGATGGATCCACGTCATGGCATCGGCGGTGTCGCGACATGCGTGTTCTTCTTTGAATATTTCTTAGTCTCGACCACATTTTGTCGCAACCTCTTTCTTCATGTCACTAATTTCACTTGTTAAGGTCTTCTATTTCTTCCTCAAAGTTGATTTTGGTGATGCAGTGACTGCAATGACCGACAACTAAGCTTCCTGTCGCGAATTCGATTTTCGCTGCGACTTCACTCGCTTGTAGGTCGGCCTCTTCTAGTTTCACGAGATTTTAGCATCCGTATTTTCCTACAAAATTAAATTTATTAAAATGATCCACATTTCTCGCATACAACCAATATTTATCTTCAGAATATTCTAAAATGGATTAAAACTAATGAGTTTTGGACTCATGTTTTACGAATGAAATGTGATATAAGTGATTGGTGCTGGCCACATTGAACATTCTCTAAGAAATGACGGCTTCACTCGCTTTCTTCAGCCTTTATCTATGCACAAACTTTTAGATTCCATCGTGATCTAGCAATGTAACGCTGCTGAAGATTTCCAAGACACCGCTCCACCACCAAGAGTAAAAAGATAGCCACTTGTAGACTTTAGCTCCTGGTGCCTATCCAAATCAGAGTCACAATATCTCGGCGACTCCGCTTCTGAAAATTTGAGTAGTGCAACGTGCCAGTTTTCGTGTATTTCAAATACCTCAAAACTCTAACTATTGCCTTCCAATGGTCCGGACCTGGATTACTTGTGTATCTACTCAATTTGCTGACAGCATAAGCTATGACTAGACGGGTACATTCATGACATACATCAGGTTGCCAATTGCTTGTGCATATTCTTGTTGTGATAAATGTAGATTTACATCTACAAGTGTTCTCGTTGGACTGCTATCATTTTGTTTAAATTTCTTGAGCATTTTCTCAATGTAATGTGATTGAGATAATATTAGTCCATCTAATGTTTTAGAGATCTTTATCCCAAGTATAACATCGACAATGACGGTCTTTCTATGCGCAACTTATTGTTTAACATTTTCTTGGTAGTTTTAATGACTTCATTATTACTACCCATAATGAGCATATCATCAACATAGAGACAAATGATGACAGACTCATGTTCGGTGTTCTTGACATATACACATTTGTCACACTTGTTGATTTTGAACCCATTTGTCATCATTACACTGTCAAATTTCTCATGCCACTGCTTTGGTGCTTGCTTTAATCCATAAAGGGATTTAACAAGCAGACAAACTTTCTTTTCTTGACATGGAACAATAAACCCTTCAGGTTGTTCCATATAGATTTCTTCATCCAAGTCACCATTTAAGAAAACTGTCTTTACATCCATTTGATGTATCTCAAGATTGTGTATAGCTGCAATAACTATTAAATATTCCACTGATGATATTCTGTTATCAAGAATAGTATCAAATGAACGCCTCTTTTGCTTTGTAACCTTTGATAATCCGGGCCCGTTTACTATCAATAGATCCATCTGCTTTCATTTTCTTGAATATTCATTTATCCTAGAGGTTTTAAACCGTGGAAGATCCACTAGTTCTATGATTTCAAGATGGATTCTACTTCATCGTTTATAGCCTCTTTCCAAGATGAGCTTCAGGCTTCATTGCTTCCTTAAAGCTTTGAGGCTCATCTTCAACAAATATGTTAGAAAAAATCTGAACCAAAGATTTAATGCTCTAGTTCTTTGTCGCGTCTAGGTTCATCATCATCTTGTTGGCCTCACTACCGCCTATTACAAGATCAGAGTTCTTTTACTGGTGCCTGACCTCGTGGGATTTTGTATGAAATGATTTTCAAAGAAAGATGCCTGACTGATAATAGTATTGACATACATATCGAAAACTTTTGATTTATGAATCAGAAAGCGATAAGCACTACTATTATGTGCATATCCAATGAAAACACAATTAACTCAAGCTGGTCCTATTTTAACCTTTGTATAGTACCACGCTTAGCCAAACACCCTCACACTTTTTAAGATGTAAGAAGGTCTTCTCGACCTTTCCACAACTCATGTGATTTATTGGTTTTCTTTTGAGGTATTTGGTTGAGAATATAATTTGCAGAAAGAATTGCTTCCCCCCACAAATTTTGAGGTAGTCCAGAACTTAATAGTAATGCATTCATAGTTTCTTTTAAGGTTTTGTTCTTACGTTCAGCAACCCCATTTTGTTGAGGTGAATAGGGTGCAATAGTTTGGTGTATTATACCATGTTGTGAACAGAAATCACCGAAAGGTGCTTCATATTCACCACCTCTATCACTTCTTATCATCTTGATTTTTCTATCAAGCTCAGGTTCTCCACTCTCATTCTTAAATGCTGAAACATTTCCAATGCCTCTATTTACTTCAATAAGTAAACATAATAAAGAGCCCAAAGAATCATCAATTAATGTAAGAAAATACCACCTATATCGCTTGAATTAAATTCTCAGATCTACGATATCCGAATGTATTAACCCTAGGTTCACTACTTCTTTCACTGATTGAAAGAAGTTCTCTAAGTTTTAGATTCCACACAAATCTCACATTTATGATTTGGATCTAGTTTAAATTTGGGCAAACATTCCATATTGATTAATCTCTAATGTATCATAATTAATATATCATATTCATCAATAACACATTTGAAGATTCGAAAGCATATAATAGAAGATGCTTTCTTATTATTGATATTCTTGAATAGAGGTACAAATACTATTACATTAATTTTGAAGATCATTGCTCATGTACCCTTCCCACATACATCCCATTTTTAAAAGGGATGAAGTTGTCCGAGACAAACACCAATTTGAAGCCTCTTTCTACTCAACAATGATTCAGCACTTAGTTTTCTCGACTCTGCGACATGTGAACATCATTGAGAGTAAGTTCGCTTGATGTCATCTTCAATACTACCTTCCTCGCCTTCAACCTTGGAAGAAGAGGAGTTGCCCATAAAGAGCCAGTTCATTATCTATGCCATGGATATGATGAGAACATCTCTTTGCTCTGAGCAAACATGATGAGTAGCCCCAGGTTCACCCACCATTCCTCGTATCACGCAACAGAAGTTCACCTCGAGGCTGGGCGTGTAACACTCTCAAATATATCCTAACGCTTTCTGGACATGTTACAGGTGTAATAAAAGTTAACGAATTTTTGAAAATAAACGAGACTTGAAATTAGTACACATCATGGTAAAGTGGTAATTCACCACTGAGACCCAAATGTCATAATATAAGAAGAGCATATCCAAGAGGGATTAAGAGAAATGAATGTTTAAACAAAGAAAATATGGATTTAGGAATGCAAATAAGAGAAACCTTAAATGCAAGAATAGTAAATTGCCTAATGACTCAGTAGTTTGTGAAAATTCTCTAGATCTCGGATGATCTAAACGATCGCGCCGTTGAATTTGCCTCGAATCTAGTGACTCCAGAAAGTTTCGCCAAATTCTCGAGACCGCCGTAATATTTTACGATTTTCTTCTCGTTATAAGTCACTGAATTTGACGAGGACGGTATTTTAAGAAAACTTGGGCAGAATTATTTCCAAATGGTTATTAAAAGGAAAGTTTAACCTAAAATAAAAATTTTTCGGGAGAAAAAGGACCAATGACATAATACATTCAAATAATAATAAATAATAATAATAATAAAAAGCGATAAAAAACGAAAATAAAGAAAGAAAATAGCTTGCCCAAGAGAGGCAGAGAGAGTGAGTGAGCGTGTGAGAGAAAATTTTATTTTATTTTTATTTTCTTCGCTTCTCTCTTCGGGAGCAATACGAAGTTTCACCGTTTAATTCATCTAAGAACAAAGTTCATCTATCGACGAGGGCTACGGTGAGTACCAAAACACGGATTTCGCTAGAATCTGGCAAGAAGTTTAGAAAACTTAATTTTCAGATTTTCTCGCATCTACGCATGCTCGACGGCCGTAATTGGTCAACCAAGAGACAAAGTCGATTCACTGACGCGAGCTACGCGGTGGGTACCCAAAATCTTGAGTTTCACAAACCCACGAGGTAAGGAATTTTCCCTACTGCGGGTCAAAAAGTCACGTGAATGACATAGCGTATTTCTCGGTTTTAATAGGCCGCGGTGATTTAGTCCCAAGATTTTGGGACTGAACATTGGGAATTTTCGGGAATGGATTTCGAGCAGTTCCGGACTGTATTGAAGGATATAAATTAGATGTTAATGTGTTAATATATACGAATATACGATATGATATGAATAGATGAATACATATGAATATATGAATATATGAAATGAATATATGATAGAACTACATAAGATTGTGAAGTATAATGATTAGGGACAACATATGCTAGAAATGCAATAAATGATAGAAAATAGTTACATGGGCGTAGTAAAGAATTATGAATACAAATTGAAGTTAAAAGATATATGAAAATGCAAATATACAAATATATATTGTAAATATCGCGATATGATTACCGAATAAATACAATTATTCTAGAATATGAGATATAAATAACATAAAATACATGGATTGTCCGCTTAGGAACCTAGTAGAGGGATAGATAGGCATGCCATAGGAATATAGTTGCTACAACATACGCTTTACAGATATCGGGCGCTCAAGCCGTACACGACATAGATCCCGTTTGGATCATTATAGCAGGCCTTTTTGGGTCATACAAATAGAGATCATTGGTTCGCATGCTGATAGTACCTTCGGGTACATACAAATAGGAGATCACCGCCTCAGATAGTGATAGTACCTTCGAAAGTACATGGCGTTATTTTCCGTGATCCGGGCTTCTAAGGTATTTAAGTGCATATGAAACCTAAAAGAAAATGACAAGTATATGCAAATGAAATGTATCGAATATATGACATGATATGAGAAGCATAACACTGTTATGCGATGATAGTATACAGTTACAAGAACAAGAAGTAAAGTACAAGATGACAGTATAAGAAATATGACAGTATATGAAATATGACAATATATGAAAAGTACATAATACATGAAAGTATATGAAAAGGACAAAGAATTGTATATGACAATATATGGAAAGTATAAAGTGCAGTACATGAAAAGTATATGAACAAGTACAGTATATGAAAGAGAAAAGTATATGACCAAGATACAAGTAATAAGAAATAAAGTGTCAATGACACGAAATGTATACGACAGATAATATGAAAGTACAGTATATGAAAAGCACAGTATATGAAAATCATAGGAAAATATAGTATATGAAAAGTACAAGATGAAAATATTGGGAATGACAAACATGATGAGATTCCCTCTCGAATTTGTCGTGAATGTCAATTTTATAATCGAAAAAAAAATGTAAAGTATACGACAATATAAGATCGATAAGAAAATATAATGATAAAACAATATGTAAGAATGAATAAGATAAGACAGTGTAGCCACTACATGAAAGGAGACATGATATAGTACAAGATAAGCAGGCTAGCATATGGAATGTAATAAGTCATAGAACCGGAAGATGAAAAAGACTAGAAACGGTAAAGATATGAAAGCATACAAAGTACCGTATAAGAAAAGTATAAAAATGTAGATAAAAGTATAGACAAGATAAGATAAAGTTATATGAAAGTATTTGAGATATGAAAGTATATGATACATGCACAATATACGAACATGAAAGGAAATGAACATGAAAGTATAGGAAATCCTGGGTGTTAACATGATACAAGAAATAATATGAAATAGATCAAGTATACGATATAAGCAAACACAAGAAATAGTGATATGTGATAGATAAGGAATGATATGATGATATGCACATGCTTTGAACCACATGAAATGCATTACAAGATGATGAGTGTTAGAAGCCATATGACGTATGAGTATAAGAATGTATTTGATTAAAGCACGCGACGATCCAATGTTATTGGTGAATCCATGTATATGTTCCCACTAAAGTGTAAAAACAGCTTTGGGTTTTAAGTATCGTATGAAAGTGGCAGAAGACAAGGATAGAGGACAGAGACATCAGCATCGGCCCGACACGAGGCCGTCACCAGATAGGTGCTCAGCACACATAGCAATTCATGATCTCACGATTTTATATGTACCCAGTTTTGTAATAGTGAAATTGTAATGAGTACTAGTAAAGGAACTTTCTAGTATATGTGTATAGAATATAATGAATGCCACTATGGTGGTATGTATAATGTATATGTAAAAGAATTTTTTGTTATTACAGAAATTGTGCATATGAATGAGAAAACAGGGACAAGTGTCAGCTCTGAGAAAGAAAAGGTTAAAGAGTCTCAGTCACGAAGTGTGACACCCTCGCTTGACACCCCTTTGGGTGTCGGGTTGGGGGCGTCACATTACGGCTGAGAGATTCATGTCTGAGACATCGTCTACTTCAGTCACATTGGCTTGAGGGCGTTTCTTCTTTGGATTCCCTTGTTCCTTGCGACTATGATAGTCCTTAGCACGGTGCGCTTGCTTGTTGAACACATAGCATTTGCCTTGGAACTTTTTCGTAGGACCTTGCTTGGGACAATTGCCATTGTGCTTCCTCTTCTTGTTATTGTGGGAGGTCTGGCCTTGTTCCACAACATTAGCCTTGGAATCCATGATGCCCTTGCCTGCCTTCTTCTCAGATGCACGGTTGTCTTCCTCTATTCGTAGCCTCACTTTCAAGTCTTCGAGTCTCATTTCCTTAGAACATGCTTTAATAAATTTTGAATTCTTTCCATAGTGATGACAATTTTCAATAATTGCAGCCACTTGGGAAGGATTCAGCGAAGAACATACACGTATGTAATGCAAAATCACTTGTAGATCTTGAACTTGGCTGATCACAGTCTTGGAATCAAGTATCTTGTAGTCTAGGAATTTTCCCACTACAAACTTCTTGAGCCCTGCATCCTCAGTTTTGTATTTTTTGTCCAAGGATTCCCACAGTTCTTTTGCAATATTGAGCGCGTACATTATACGGTGTGTTGTCAAGCCATTCGGGGAGATAGTTGTGACACAATCGAGGGTACTTCCATGCTTCCACAACGTCAACCACTTGCTTATCAGTTTCATTTTCCTTCAATGCGGGAGCATCCTCTTGAAGGAAACATGTCAAGTTTAAGGTGGTCAGGTAGAAAAATATCTTTTGTTGCCACCTTTTGAATTATGTCCCATTAAACTTTTCCGGCTTTTCTCCATGACTCACAAAATCACATTAAATGCATGAGGGCGTTGGAGGAGGCACCACCGGTAGGGTAAATTCAGCCATTCTCTTGTGAGCCAAATACATTTGCGAAGCAAAACATATTAAAATTTAAAAATAAAAAATGAGCGCTAAAATTACGAGCAAAAATAAAAAGCGATGTTAAATCAAAGTGGCAATTGTTCCGCAGGAAAGCGATATATTAAGATTTTAAGAAATAAGCGAACTAAGTTATGAGCAATAAAAAAATTAAAACAAACAGATTATCGTTTTTGCAGAATTGAGCAATAAAACAAAATTAAAAACAAACAGTGTACTAACAGTTCTGTAATTCTTGCATAAACAGAACTGAACGTTCTATACAAGATATATGTAAAAAATAAACCTAATTTGTCTTAAGATTGTTAGGTAATAATTCTATATAAACGAATAGAACATAACAAATAAAACGATAATGGAAACTAGTTTCTTGAACTTTATATCGAACCTAGTTTAGCTAGAACTGTATCGGTATGACTATGAAGCGTTTGCATAACAGCGAGAATAAAAAGTCATGAAGTTGGAGTTTTGTTCGCGATGAATTAGAATGATCAAGTCTTGTGTTGGACACAATCTCATTAAGACAAATTATTGCCCTTCGTAGTGGTGCTTCGAGTTATTGGCAGTTCGTCTCCTAGGATAAAATGATCTCCCAAACTAAAGAAATCTCATTGCTTTTGTTGGTGTCAAGCTCTGAAATTGTGCGAGGAACTGGGTCTCTCAAACCCAAAGATGATAATGAATGGAAGAATGAATGCATGCAAAATGAGTGATTGTGTGGCCTATATATAGATGCTCATGGCGATTCGATCGGTCGAAAGCTTAGGGATCAGTTGTGTACGTTCTATTCATGAGTGAGCGGAATACAGTCTATACGGGTAAGAAGAAGGCAGCTTGGAGTCCAATTCAAAAAACGACAACGTCCCAATGGTAACCTACGCTTGTCACAAAACGATAGCGTTTAATGCCAAAAAAATTAGTTTAAGCGGCCCAGAACCGGCCAGTTACATGCGGGGAGAGCGGCGGCAACTGATTTCAGCGCGCATGTGGTAGACAGTATGAGCTAGGTCCTCCTTCCACAACTAGGGTGCCCGATCCAAACCCGACTACAAGGCCAGGTGTATATATCTTCTTTAAAAGTCTTGTTAAAATCGATGTGGAATATGGCTTATGAGTTAAACCTTTTGTTACTATTTTCTAGTGATGATGTTTGGAGGCAATTTCTAATTCACTTTTTAATGGTTTTGAGCAACTTAATAGATAATCTTTATCTCCTCATGGAGGAGAACACATTCCCATGTGGACCCAGTACGAAGAGTTTATGGGACCCATTTTTAATTTTAGCTCAAGGATAGCTAATTCCTAATGCTCAAACCCATTTTTTCCAATAGTATCCATACCAAATCTTCGAGGACAATGTGGAAAAAAAACAAAAGTTCCAAAAGCTTTTCATTTATGATCCATATCAGATTTTCCTGTGCCATTGGAAAAGATCAAAAGTTTCAAAAGTTTTTCATTCATGAAAATGAGGAGTGCTTTCAAAAGCTATTTTACTGACAAGCTTTTGATTAAGAACTTGTCATTGACTTGATAAGGATGGGTTTGCCATGAAGTTCCCCTATTGCAAGAATAGTATTCTTTGCCATTTGGGATCGAAAGATAATATAAAAAGCCATTAATTTGTGTCTCATGAGGACTCTTACATGTCTACCTTTGTGTTCTGAGTAGTTTTTGTTTTTGCTTTTGGTTTAAGATGTTTCTCATGGGATTGGATGTAGTTATCTTGATTGTATCATGTTTTGAGAACTCCATATTTGTGTTCTCATGAAACTTTTCTTCTTCTTCTGTTTTTTTTGTGGTTTTCAAAAAAAAAAAAAAAAACTTGTTTTCTTTATTTTTGTTTTTCAAGAATAAAAAACAGTTTTCAAAAAAATTGGTAAAAAAAAAAATCTATTACCAAGCCGGCATAAAATTCATAACTCCATTCCTCTCTTATTAAAGTCCTTTTTTTTTTTTTTTCTATTTCTAACTTTCCAATAAATTTTATTATTATTAATATCATTATTTATTACTATTTTCTCTTCAAATTCTTTTCTTAATATGGTCACACCTGTTTTCGTTGGATGTAATTAAAACTACTTTTTTCAAAGTTTTTTTAATTCTCCTTTTCTTTTTCTAACCTCCCCTTGTTTGTTTTCTACCTTTATTAATCTAAAGATTTGATGTTGAATCATTTTATTTATTTCTTGCCTTTACATTATGAAGTCTCTACTTCTCTGTCTACAATCTACATACTGCAGAGTTTTAAGAGTCTTGGATTTTAGACAATCTGCATCTGAATGTCTGGTGCTCTGAATCCTATTATTTTCGGTTTTTGGATCTGATTGTTTTGGGGTTTCTCATTGTTTTTGGATTTTGTATATTGATATCATTGTTTTCAGTTATTTTGATTTTGGATGATCTGCGTTTGAATGTTTGGATAATCTGAGACTCCTACTATTGAATACTTTAATTAGTTGGTTCTCCACTATTTTTCTTTTCTTTCTTATGCATATGTAAGATTTTTTGTTATAGCATAGCAATACTGGGCCAGTAGTCTCCGAGCATCAAGAGAACTCTGGGTCTACTTTCCACCCTGCTTGCTTAAATTTGAATTTTTTATTTAAGGTTAAAGTTGTATTTCAAGAGAAAATAATTTTTTTATTCAAAACTAAGTAAAATATTGATACAAACTTAAAATCAAATTTCTAAAAATCGTAAAGAATCGAAACAAACATCAAAGTTAATAAGCATGTGAATCGATTTAAATCACATATATTTGATCTTATTATTATAGTATATCCATTATAATTACCACATCTTCACAGATTCTTTTCAAAAGAAGAACATAGATATATGAAAGAAAATGAAAAGGGAATAGCTGAACAACATCCAAAAGACCAGTTTCTTACCTTCAAGTATCCTTCTTCCCCAAAGCTCAACGGCTACCCTTCTTCCCCACCCCAAAGCTCAGCGGAAGAAAATGAATAGGGATGAGAGCTCTTATGAGAGAATCCGAAAGGAGCTCTAATTTATAATATATATTTTGTTAAAAATTTATTATCTAAGTCAAATATATGTATAATTTAGTTAGGGCATTAAATTTTAAACAAGACGAAGGGGGTTAAAATTAAAAAAAAAATGGTTTTAATTATTGGGCTTGTTAAACCTACCCTCCTAGTATAAAGCTAGTGGACTGTGTTGCGGGTTTTAAAAAAACACAACATTTGGCCCGACCCAACCTATTGGCCGGTTAACGGGCTTATAGGCCCGGCCCGGCCCGAATCGGACCATTGGCCTCATTTCTTTGGTCCGATCGCCCGGCCCAACCTAGCCTGTTAGAGGCCCCTATATGTAGTTCAAAATATCCCATCTGTATACTAAAGAATTAAAATGTCCTTTAGTAGACCTATTTGGATTATAAAGTAATCTTTCATTTTTTTTTAATTATAAAGCTATTTTAATCCAAGTGCATTTGTAATTGAGAGAATTCTAACTTTTGATTGATTCCTGACTCCATTTTGGATTAATTGTGTTTTATGAAAATTTGTAATATGATAGATGAATGTTTTAAAAATTGGATTGGACAGACTAATCCAACTATTCAGGCCGTCCATGGACATGAACCATCATAACAAACCGTCAATCGACATGAACCACCCTAACAATTTTATGGTGGTTCACGTCAATTGATGGTGTGAATGGTTGGATTAGTTGGTCAATCAATTTTTACTTCGCTCGCCAGCAGAGGCTTTCATAAAGCACAATGAAAGTCGTAATCAATCAGAGATAGAAATTCTCTGATTTAAATGCCTTTTAGTAAAGCAAAGCATAATAAAAAAAAAATGAAAAGTCACATAATGCAAATAGTCTACTGAAAAGACATCTTCCTTAACTTTAGTATGAATGGTATTACAATTTACATACCGAGGTCTCTCAATGGGTGAGATTGGACCATGGCACCGGGAGAAATGAGGCTCGCGGTTCGGTTCAAGTCGAGCCTATAGGCCCATTGACCGGCTAACTGGTCGGGATGGGCCGAACTTTGTATTTTTTAAAGCGTTGCATTCCCTCGTTAAGGCTCACGGGGACTTATCTTGGGTGGCCCTGGCGGGGCGGGGCTAGGGGCGACGGTATGCGGGACCGGGACCCAAGCGGACTGGCTTGAGCCCAAGGTGAACAAACCCTAACGAGCCTGGGGTGGGTTGAGCAACAAGCCCCCGATAATTAAAACCATTTTTTTTTTAAATTTTGACCCCCTTCCTCTTACTTAAAATTTAGGCAAAGGCTAATTGGCGCATATATTTGTTTGCTCTAATCAAACTTTAACAAAATACATTATAAGTAGAGTTACATAAATAGAATAACATAGGAATAAGGGATGAGCCTATCAGGGCGGGCGTTAGGATAAGCTTATGGGTAGGCTTAAGGATGGGCTTTATGGGTAGACTTTTGAGAGGGCCTACGGAAGGGCCTAAAAGCCTACCCAATCGGGCTCGGGCTAAATGAAACCGCCGTTAATCCAGCTAAAAGAACTTTGGTCGAGCAACAGAGTCGAATGGCCAGGGCTCGAAGAAATGGGCTCGAGCACCCCGAGTTTTTAGAGACCCCTGACTACATACCGAGTGAATAGTGAATACAAATGTTCCTATATATGATCAATGACAGATCTAAAGGACATTTTGATTCTCTAGGATAAAGAAGGGATATTTTAAACAACAAAACGAGTCGGTACTGAACACATACCTATCTTCCTACTTATATGAATTTTTATACTTGGTATGATTATAAGATTCGTGATACTTGCTAGATTGTGTTAATATAGGGTGTTGTTGGAAAATTTTCTTTCACCTTTCCATTTTTTTTAGAAATAATGTGTGGACCTCATTTTTTTTTTTTTTTTTTTTGCTAAGATGTTTTTTCCACTAGAAGCCGAAACTTGCTTTTTTTTTTATTAATTTTTAAATTTTGAACAAATAATTTTGAAAACGTTTTGGAGTTGCAATTTATTTTAAAATGGGAAAATAAAATGAGAAAGAAAACATTACATATGACTCCGCAGTAAACCAAAATCGAGTTTTTTTAAAAAACCAGAATCTGAGTCTGAGGTCGAGTTATCTATCAAAAATTACAATGAAAGAGCATAAAATCCTTTTAAACCCCTAAAAATTGTATCTACATTAGCAAGTCAAAGCAAGTATGAGAATTGATTGATTGTTCCATAAGTACAAAAGAAAACTCTTCATTCTCTGTTTTACTTTTAATTACATGGGGATAAGGTATACAAAATACCTTGATGTTTTGACTATAATCGTGGCAGTAGCTTAGCGCTTTAAACGTTTTTTGGAATTAATATTGTTCACAACGTTGTTCTGATTGAGCATATCATTATCGTGACAGATGAAACATATAAGCAAATAGACGTCTAACACCACTATTTGGGTTTGAGTTCATTTTTAGAAAGACTTTATAAAGACTTATCCACCTAATCCTAATGAGACATGTACCCAATGGGTCCCACTTATCCCCTTTAATGAGACTTATAATTAAAGGTGGCAATTCAAGTGGAAGGAATTAAGGTACAGGCAGTGGTGATTTTTTTCTCAACCCTACAAATAACAACTTGGTCAAATCCTAAATCCAAGAGGGTCCAACCAAATTGCCTTGTAAATTTTTAATCAGGCAGAGGCGAAATGCAGAACATTTCCGATTTTTTCGGGTCATTAAGTGCTTGATCACGTCGTACTGGTCAGGATTGAATCGGAACCATTAATCGCCTCTACTTGTAGCTAGTGATCCTACTATATATAGCTTGTCCTTGCATGACCACCCCACCCACCAACCATCCTTTAGACATGTTTACTTGCTCTTGGTTTTGCTGTACTTTTATTATTGTTATTTTTTGTTTTTTGTTTTGCTTTGCTTTTCCTATTTATTCTATTTTGTCTAATTAATTAATTTTTTTTTTTGCCTTTTCTATTTATTCTTGGCTTATTAATTTATTTTCAAACTTTTCTAATCCTTAAAATCATTCCTTCACATTTTCGGTTTTTTTTCTAAATGCCAAACTTGGCTTTTTTGAAAAATAAGTTTATTTCTTGCAAAAAAATACCTCAGCTTTTCCTTGGTGGTGGTGGAAGTTCAAGTCAAACTTGGTTTCTTTTTAACATTAGTGTTCCATTTTATTCATTTCTTTTACTTCATTTTGATTTTCTAAATCCCAAATTCTTTGAACTTCTTTTATAATTTCAATTTAGGAAAAAATAACTCAACCACTTAGCTAGTTGAAAGTCTTAAATCGTTATATGCACTTTAATGATATTCCTAATTTTATCCTTTGTTTTAAAAATTTTTTTTTTTTTTTTTTTTCTATTTATAACTTTTAAATTAATTTATTATTATTATTATTATCATTATTATTATTATTATTATTGTATTTTTCTTTTCAAATTATTTCCTTAAAAAATTCTCATTTGTTTTTCTGGTAACTTAATTAAAACTAATTTTTCAAATCTCCATAATACTCAAGATTTCGCTTTCTTATTTTATTTTCTTTTAAAATAAAACAAAAATATGTATTGTGTGATTATCGTGCACTGATATTCTATGAATCTTTACAAAGATTTCCTTGTAGCACGTAAAGCCTAACACAAAATTTCTGATACTAGTTTATTATCGAGAATCTTTTATTATCTTTTCATTTTTTTATTCTCTGTTCTCCCTTGTAATTAATTGCGTCAATGTTATATGTTTTTTTTGTTTGCAATTCCCTTATGTTTCTCACAACTTTCTTGCATTCACTTTTTTACTTTTTTCTTGTTTTAACGTCTTCTTGGTCAAGTTTCTTAGAAATGGCTAATGAGTTTATCATCTACTATACATGTCCCCACTGTGAGGTAGTGTTGGCATCATCCGACGATCATTACCGTGGAGAAGTACGTATTTATGTCTTTAATGTCATTTAGTTGGATATCCCCAGGCGGCTCGACGGAGTTCTTTATCGAGGAATGTCGTCACTGCATGCTTGGATTAAAATGACGCGCCCAAGGAGATAAAAAATTAGGCTCAGGCCAGTGGAATCGAAGTATGAAATGTCGTTCGGGGTTTTTGGGTGGCAATATTTGATAAGCTTTTGAAGAGAAAATAGAGAGGTTGTAAAATAGCGGTTTGTGGAAATTTCTTGTTCATACTTAAGGATATATTAAATACGTATTTGTGAGTTTAATCGTATTTTTAATAAAAAACGTTAGTATTAAAATGACAGCTACTTTTATTTTAACATCTATAGGTACGACGAAAATCTTTTATGAGTCGCAAACACATTGAAGATTGTAAAATGGTACATTTGTATGTCTATTTTGGCAACTCATTAGAGTACTCTAAGGGTTTAATATTCCTGCTTGCACTTAGCTTCATCATTTTTTTCCAGTGCATTAGTGAGGACGATCCCGCGGGCCTGGGGGAGTATAGTATCTTTACAAGAGTGTAAATTTCATGATTATTTTAATTGTTTTACTTTTATTTTTTATGTGAATTCTTTTTAAAACAAATTATGATCAATACAGGAACATGGGTAGTGCATGGTCTATGAGGAATGAAGGTAATCCTATCCCTGTCGGTCTTTTTTGAATTCCGGGTCAGCAAGGATTCAGAAACATACGCTATCTGGATGTTTTCTGTTGTACTTGTAATCGGCTGATCGGTTGCAAAATAGTAAACACTTATCCCCTTCTCTTTCATTTTTGCAATTGCCCTCTTATTCAAACACGTGCTTTCTTTATTCAGGATCATGTGGATGATCATGATACTTTTGAGAGAGGCCAATTGCTGTTGAGTTTGTTCTATCATCATAGCTTGCCGGCTCCAGCTGAAGTTCCAGCAACCCCGCCTGAAGTATGAATCCCATTAGACCTCTTGATTTTAATTTGGTAGGATTGCAAAGTCCTTTGGTTTGAAAGATTCCTCAGAACTTATACTGATGATTGTATTGTTGATAGAGTTACTCAGGTATGATTTGGATTCTGCATCATGTTTACATGCATAGTACTATCTCAGACATTTAGATGCACATTGATCTCAAGCAGTATGCATTTAACATAAGGGTATTTATATGCTCCATATTTTGGTAAAAATCTGCCTTGTACTATAAGGCTATACCATCTTAGGAGTAAATAGTGTAGAATATGATGTAGTTACTTTGAGTATTGAGGAACCAGAAAATATAGTTAGGGGCATAAATATTTTTAAGTGGGGCATGGTAGTATGATGGTTGGTCGAGGGTTAAGAGCTGCTGTGAAACCATTTTTCCCAATTTTGAGGGGGACGAGTCCTATGTAATATACGATGTAGGATACATTATCTAGTAGTCCTAGAACTACAGAGTTGTTCAGAGATGTATTTTATAAGCCCCAGTTTTATGCTTTATTTGGAATCCAAAAAAGTACCGAGGAAAGAAAATATAAAGGAAAAGTAGAAGGAAATAAAATTGAGGAAAATAAAAAATAGACTTAAAGTTAAAAAATTAATTCTATATGTTTACTAAATCTCATTTTATTTTTTTCTATGAAATTTAAAAATATGTAAAATTTTGAAGAATTTTGATCATATTTAATTCGATTTTATATATTTCATGATGAAAACCATACATGATAAATAATTTTCCTTCCTATTATTACCATTCCTGTGCAAATTTTATATTATAAGCAAATAGAAATGTGAGCCGATGTCATGCAAATTTTATATTATACAAGGCCATATTATGCCATGAGCCATACCAATTATTGTTCTCTACCAAAGCAACTTTATTATAAAGAAGGAAAAGGAAGCCTCACAAATAGATAAAATTAAACATTATTATCTACCAAATTTCACACAGATTTTGGACAAATCAAATTCGAGGTGTTGGTGCATATATGCAGGCAACCACAGAAGTATTATCATTCAGATTTGAAAACATATAAACCTGCATGCCCGTGATTGGCAAAAGTATATAGAATTTGCGTGGCACCCCCAACTCCAACATGTAAGCTGTTTGGCATCCGGGAAAATCCAGATGCTGTAACGAAATGATGAACTGGTTCCCACAAACAGGCGGCATCGCCCAAGCTCATAACTCTTTCCCATCTTGGATTCCTTGAAAACCATAATAGCTTTTATTTCAATATTTGGCTTTTCAACCCTTAAGATCTCCTTCAGGAGATTCCACCAAATATGAGCGGACGGCCCGAGATTTGCCTGGATTCCTGAGTCAAGGGCTACCAAATACCAGGGGTCAGGAAAGCATACTGGATACGATTAGGACAGCATTCATGCTCAGGTGAAGGGATCCTTTCACTTTATAATAAACATTATCACTGTAAGAAGAAATATAGATTGAGTATAACAAGCCGCATCCTTTTAACACATAGAATAATCCATTGCTGTGAACGATATCTTTCACAACCCCCAACTTATCTTCAATTTCAACAAGTCCATTCTTCTGTTTCCTGGTTTGAAGAATCCATTCTGTCACCGGAAGTCAGATTGCAAACCCAAACCCAAACCCAAACTCCAAACTGATTATCCAGATCTGGACTGATTGGAACATTAACAATGGTTTTATGGTTAGATCGTAACAGTAACAATACCGCATAACCAGTACTTGTTTCTGCCATGATCAAGAAACAGAAATAACGGAACTCTGGTGGTACTGGCGACAATGCCTTTTATGGTTTGATCGTAACTGCTGAAGTTTTTGAAGAACTGCATATCTCCATCCGATGCAAACCTCACTGAATGCGAGGCAGTCCTCCGTCGGAGGTAAGTGATCTAAAATCGATTCCTGTGCTTCGCCAGTGACCTCCATTCTGATTCGAGGAGGGCAAACCCTTTTTTCTGCTCGCCATCGATATATCCATGATGAACAAGAAGATATGAAAAATTAGGGTTAAAAGTTAAACCAAACATATTCCTTTTTATACTAAAATAAAATAAATAAATAAATAAATGGAGGCTGCACCCCCAATCTAATTGGAAACCTAATCTTAATCTTTTTAATTCTTTTTTCGTTTTTTCATTTTATATATATAATTTGAAAACTAAATTTTAGAAATTTGAGCCTTAATCAAAAATATATTATCTCAAAATTATAAAATAATTTCATAACATAAATAATTTATAAAAATAAAATTTTGTTTTAGAATTTAAAATTTTTTAAATATATTTATATATTTTTTTAAAAGCATAAAATAAAGGGTTGAGATGATAGCTATTCATCCCAAATCAGTTTTTAGGATGATAAAGACAGTTATGGATTAAAATATTATATTTTTTCATATGTTTATCTAAATACATTTTTCTATGTTTATTCTTCTCGATTTATAAGAAAAAAATGAAATAGGCTAATGTAAAGATTTACATTTAAATATAGTACGGATTTTGGTTAAAAAAATTCAAAATATTGATAATTATTATGTAATTATAAAAATATTATTAATTTTAATTATATGTTTAAGAATTATTTGAATTTTAATAAATATAAATTATATATTTATAATCTGACAACCAATAACTTTTGGTCATTGATAACTTTTTGCTTCACTAATCCAAAAAAATTAAGAATAAAAAGGAAATAAACGAGATTAAGGCATATGGGCTATCCATGAGGCCACGTACACTTTTTTTTTTAAGGAAATGCTATGTGTACCGTTAGGATGAATTATGGAAAAAATATATTTATTTCAGGAAAAATATTCTTAAATTAATATTTTAAAATAATTTAGAGTATATTTTTTAGAATATTCTAAAATATAAATAAAAATATGAAAAAAGTTAATGTAAAATAATTGAAAATTAATTTTTAAACAATTATTGTAAAAATATTATCATGTTTCATGTATAAAAATGTAATACAAGAGATAAAAATAAATAATGTTAAGTAATGAATAACTTTGTTTTTATTTTTAATATGTAATGTTAAAAGCTGGAATTTTGATTAGATATATTTATTTTTTAAATGTGATTAGATACGTTTTAATAAAAATAATTTTATATTTTAACAAATAAATATAAATATGTTAAAAAGAATTTCAATTTTTAAAAAATAATTTTTATGTGTAAATTATAAATACATATATATAAATATCCATGATACATATGTATTTGATATATATGGGTAAAATTGAAAAACAAATGATTTTTTGAATAAGGAATGTTTATTTATTTATTTTAGTATAAAAACAAATATGTTTGTTTAATCCTAATTTTTCATCATCTTCGATATATCGATGATTGGGAAGCACTCCATTCAGAACTTTTGGAATCGATTTTAGATCACTTATTGCCGATGGAGGACTACTTGAGGTCTGCATCAGATGGAGATATGTAGTTCGTCAAAAACTTAGATCTAACCAAGGTTTGAAATTTCAGGATATATCACTGATATTTAGGCATTATATTGGTTATCGGATGACTTCGACATGATATCCTTAAATCGATAATTGAGATTGATTTTTTGAGGATTTATTGATAATATCGTTGAAAATGTTTTAATAAGTCTTTTTTATCTTTTATAGATTAGTTTAATTTATTAGCAAAGTTTGCTTTGTTAAATTATGATTTTATATCAAGTATTTCATTTCTTTCATTAATGATTTTCTTAAAAAATTACTATCACTTGTTTTTTTTGTTAATATTTTTTCTGTTTGAAAATACTATAAATAAAAATAATTTTATTTTTAATAAACAAATATAAATATAGTAAAGAAATTTCAAAAAATAAAATAAAAAAACTATTTGATATTACCATTGCTAAACTTTCAAAATAATTTTGATATATAAATTAAAATATATTTGAATAATTTTAATTACTAATATTTATATATATATATATATATATATATATATATATATATATATATATATATATATATATATATATATATATATCATAAAATTCAAATACAAGTTTGAATTTTTAATCCTAATGGCTTCCAGGTGACATAATAGGATTCTTCCAAATTCTAGCAATTCAGGCCGACCATTTTGATGTTCTGGAATATATATGCATCTAAATTTAATCTAGCAGTACAGCCCACAAGAAAGATGGGCTCCCCTTATTAAAGTGTTTCCACTTATTCATTTCACGCATTCAAATCCCATTCAATTGTCATTTAGATTTCCTCTAACTCTTTGCCTATATTCTCTTTGAATTTACCTTGGTTACTTTGAATTATTATTATTTTTATTTATATTGAGACATCTATAGAAAAGGTTGAGATTTGATACTTTTATCTCATTATCCTCTTTTTAGCTTTCTTGGCAAACAAAACGAGCCGTGATTTTGATTCTTAGACTATACCAAGGTTAAGCAAAATATATGAAACTGCAATAACGAACCCATTTAAAGAAAATCGCTGAATCTCATCGAGATAGCTACGATCTCAAATGTTAAATAAAATTTTATTGAGTTCTTGTAAAATTACATTAAGTTTAACAAAAACACATGATATTGATTTTATGATTTTCACATTATAAGTGTCAGAGTTTATTATTATAACCGTCAAATAATGAGTATTTAAATCAAACTTTATTTGTTTCTATCCATTTACTCTTTCTTTACAATCTTTGATTATCAATGCATAATGGTAAAATATTTTGTTTTAGAAAAATATCATGGGCAAGGAGAGGACCTTATATACATGAGTTTAAAATTTAATTTTAAACATTTAAATTTTCATCACTTCCATCAAGCGATGCAACCCAAATCAATTAATTATACCATTTTATTTTATTTATTAAATCATTTTTTATCACCTGAGTCATATATAAAAAAAAATTCTTACAGAGATTGGCCTGCCATTGGAATTGATTGGTTGCTTGAATGAAAAATTGCAAGGAAGGAGTAGGAATTTATAGGCACATACTTTATCAAAATTTTTGCTATTATTCTACGCATTTTGTGGAAGAAAATTACAGGAAAATTAAGATGTGACAAACTTTTTGGTAGGAGACCATAAAGACTTGCCCAATTAGTATGTATGAAAGGGTGAGTTTTGGGTCTTCATTTCTTTGTGTGCACGGCGGCGGGTGTGGAAGAAAGACCAAGGAAATTAACACACCAATGGTTATGTGTTAAAGCATTTCCAACAATGCTCTGTTATTTACTATAGATATAAATACAAAGAATGACTTATTTTCATAAAGTAAAAAGGGTGGTTGATTAATAGACTTTTTGAAAATTGAATTTTCAAAATTTTATCTCATTTAATTTTGACAAAAATTCTTTTATTATTTTCTTGTAAAACTAACCCTTCCTTTTAAAAGATCCATATAAATACTCAAAATAGTAAAAGGCATTTTTGTCTAAAATGAGTTATTTCTCAAAAAAAAAAAAAAAAATTTGGGAGACTTAAGGGCCTGTTTGTTTATCGATTTTGAAAATTGTTTTTTGTTTTCAAGGAGAATAAATAAAACAAAAGAACATGTTTGGTTTTTTTTCTTTCTGAAAAACATAGAAAACATAAATTCAAAAAAATTTCAAAAACACCCTATATTAACACAATCTAGCAAGCATAAAAAATCTTAGAGTCATACCAAGTATCAATTGGAGATCAAGTAATTCCTATAATGACCTTAAGGGAAACTCAAACTAGTAACAATTGGAGATCAAACTTATGATTGAACCGATCAAGTAATTCATGTGATGACCTTAAGGAAACTCAACCTAGTGATAATTGAATCTCAGGCATAAGGTTAGACAGCAGTTACCCCTTAAACATGTCATTTTTAGGTTGTTGATTTGTTGTGTTAGTTGCACACTTGCTCCATTTTTCTCCCTACATGAATGAAACTCATTGACTTGGATGTTTTCTTTCACTATTTACAACAGCTCGAGTTGGCTTTTTAAAAAAAAAAAAAAATTCAGATAGAGCTTGAGAGGAACTTAAACAAAAGAACAGAGAAGAATAATGGAAAAGGTGAAGGCTAGCTTTTGATATATGTTGAAAAAATCACATGTTTTGAGAGCATGTTACTCTCTTTTTCCTTCAGACAAAAAAAATAAATAAATGAAATGAAAAATCCCTGTTTCAGACAACATTTCTGTCATGTGTTCTTGGATCATCATCATCATCATCCTAATCATCTATAGAAAGAATAACACAGCAACAAACCCTAACAATGGTGGAAATCTCTAGAAACAACAAAACCAATCTCAGAAAAATTGAAAATATAAACCCATAAACATTAAACATTAAGTACATCCCCTACTGTTCATAACAAATGGTTTCCCCATCCCCCATTGGCCCTGAATCTGGCTCCTCCCTCCACCACCTCCTCCTCCCCACCTTCAGCCTTGAATATTTATAAATCTATGACTACATCAATAAAAAAAAACCTCAAAACAATGCACTAAAACCACACCCCCTCTCATCATTTGGTTGAACTCATCAAGATCCTTCTTCATCCACTTTCATTATCATCACTAGATTTTGAAAGTGAAAAACTCAAAGTATATACAGTTTAGATAGTGACATAGATAACCAAGAAACCATATTTATGGTATTAGACCAGAAACAAAGGCAACCTCAAAATGTTTTCATAAATCAAGAAAACTTACAAACCCCAAGAAGTAAACTTAAACATATAATTTTTGGAAAGACCCACAAATTCCTCCTAATAAAACTATGAACTATTGCCAGTACAATGACAAAACAAACTATTGTAATGTATGTATTGACTTTTTTTATGGTATTTGTTCATACGCATGCGGTACTGTTCCACATTAAGGCCATTATTATCCCGATCAGGATTTTGGAACGTCAGCTCCAAAAAATAAAGAAAAAAACAAAAGCAAAAGCAAAATTTAAAAAACAAGAAAAAGAAAGAAATTCACGAAAGTAAATATTAGTAAACAATAAAATTATAACATCCCATTATTCCCATACCACTTTGAACCCGTTTACCACTGAACAATTGGTACACCGTGTGGCATGTAGATACATCGATGTGTCATTTCCAAGTTGTGACCAAAACATAACCGGAAACGGAAACAATCGGTCAGTTTCTTGAACCAGCCTTTTATTTGCCCTGTTCCAATTTAATTTAGTTTAAAAAAAAAAAAAGCAGAATAAATAAATTTAGGTAATTAAAAATTAAAATAAAAAGAAAAATGGAAAGACAAACTTACACTAATTGTACAACATAAAAATTTGGGTAAGGGATGTTCTGAAGAGTGAAAATGTTCGATATCACTTGGTGGCCGGTGCAAAATGGCACCCTGCAGTTCGTGCATGATAAAACCCTCATGTATGTGGGGGCCATATTGAGCCTTCTAGGGCTAGCAGTCTGGATCTCACGTCCATAAAAAGCTTCATATTCAGGACCTGCCGGCAAAACTTGAGGCCAACTCATGCGTAGAGGCATCTGTATGCAGCAAAAAGAGTTCAAACATGAAAAAGAGCTGTTAATTAGCAAGCTGGGGTTGAAAGCTCTGATCACAAGGTTGAGAAAATAGTAATAATTAATGATATTAATAATAATAAAATTAATTTGAAAGTTACAAATAGAAAAAAAATCAACTTTAATTAGAAAGTAATGGAGTTAGAAATTTTGGGCCTGTTTGGTAACAGTTTTTTTTTTTTGACGAGTTTTTGAAAACCATTTTTTGATCTTGAAAAACGAGAATAAATAAAACAAGTTTGATTCACTTTTTTTTGTCCTGACAAACACAAAAAAGATAGGAAAAAACACACAATTTTCAGAGAAAGAACGGTTTTAGAGAACACACAAATATGGTGTTCCCTAAACATGATACAATCAAGGGAACTACATATAATCGCATAAGGAACATCTTAAACCAAATAATTTCCTCTGTTACTTCTAAAGCAGCAACAAAAACTACTTAGAACACGCGTACAAACTTTAAAGGTAGACCTGTAAGAGTCCTCATGATACTCCAATAGCTTTTTTATAACATCTTTCAATCTCAAATGAAGCAGCAATAGAGACTTCATGCTTAAGCCCTCCTTAGAATCCTTCAACATGTTCTTAATCAAAAGCTTGTCGGCTTTTGAAATTACTCCTCGACACAGCCCCAAAGAAACGCTGAGAGAGATCTGGAGAGAGAAAGAAAGAGAGTTCTTAGAGAGAGAAAATTGTGGTTGGAGGGTGGCAACAGCAGAGGAAGGAGCGGGAGCAGGGGTAGTAGGAGGAGCATCGCCCAGTGGCCGCCTACACTCGCTCTGGTCATCGTTGTTGTCGAGATTTGCAGGCGTTGTTGGGCAAATCAATACCAGTCATCAACCGTCCGAAATGGCTTACAAGACCCATTGTTCCGCCAAAACCATCAACCTAGAGGTGGGGCATTGGCTACAGGGATGGTAAGCGAAACTCAGGGCGGCTAGAGGAGAAGCCGCCAAGCCATAGGAGATGTTGTGAATTTTATAGCTGTTAGAGGGTAGAAGGCAAGAGCTGGCCTCAGATCGTCCTGCAACTAGGAGTTTCTGCACTTCAGTGCACTTGCAATGCACAAGCAGCTGTAGCAGCCGAGAATACTAAGAAAGTAGTATGTGTTAATGTGGATGGAGCTCCCATCATCACCGCCAGCGAAGTAGCCGGCAAAGCACCCCCGGCGGCAAAGGCCGCTGCCCAGAAGAAGGTCACAGTTAAGCCAAAACCTGAACAAGTGACTGTGATAAAAAGCGGATAAGGAAGAGTTAAGCAAAGCCTGTAGTTAGAAAAGGAGCGAAGGCTCATCAAAGAAGTCATAACTACTGACTACAGGCTTACTGCAACGAGCAAGGTAGCTTGTGGCTTGACAAATAACCCAAAGGAAACGATTGTTGTGATGCAGCAGATGCTGGTAATAGCCTGGCTGCAGTGGAATATAATGAAGACATTTACAAGTTCTATGAACTCATTGAGTGCGAAACCAAGTCCATCACTATGGATTCCCCAGCTGAGATCAATGAGAAAATGAGAGCTATCTTGGTTGACTGGTTAATGGAAGTTCACCACAAATTTGAGCTCATGCCAGAGACTCTATACCTCACAATCAATATTGTCGATCGCTTACTTTCAGTCAAGACAGTACCAAGAAGGGAACTGCAGTTAGTGGGAATCAGTGCCATGCTAATGGCCTCAAAGTATGAATAAATTTGGGCTGCAGAAGTGAATGACTTTGTTTGCTTCTCAGACAGAGCATACAGTCATGAACAGATACTGAAGATGGAAAAATCAATTCTGGGCAAGCTAGAATGGACCTTGGCAGTCCCCACACCTTATGCTTTCCTTGTCCATTTCATTAAGGCATCCATTCCTGATCAGCAGATGGAACACAGGATGTATTTCTTTGCTGAGCTTGGATTGACTAATTATGCCACCATGATGTACTGCCCATCAATGCTTGCTGCATCAGCAGTGTATGCTGCTAGAGTGCTAGGTGCAACCTAGACAAGACCCTGTTTGGAATCCAGACACTGGAACTTCACACCGGTTACCCAGAGGCATACTTGCAGGGTTGTGCCAAGCTCCTTGTGAGATTCCACTCCATTGGTGCAGAGAACAAGCTTAAGGTGGTGAACAGATAGTATTCCCAGCCTGAGCCAAGTGGAGTATCACTCCTTTCACCAGCGAAATCTCTCTTGGGTGCTGCATCATGAAGAGGGCAAGAACTTGGAGTTTTGGGTGGATGTGATGAGGAAATGGATCATTGGCCTATGATGATCTTCTTCAGGGTGGCATCTCTTCTTGAGTGTGTTTCTCTGGTACTAATTTGACATTTTCTAGGTTTAGTTTAGTTTAGTTAACTACCTTAAATTGTGGTGTGCTACAGAAAATTCAAATTGAATTTATCCCAAAATAAAAATAAAAATAGCTTTTAGAAAGACCTCCTCCATTTTCATGAATGAAAAACTTTTGAAACTTTTGAAACTTCTGAAACTTTTGTTTCCAATGGTATTGGAAAGTCTGATACTGATCATAAATGAAAAACTTTTGAAACTTTTGTTTTGTTTCCATATTGTACTGGAAGATCTGATACGGACACAGAAGCAGCTTCTAGTTTTTTTCTTTCGAATCAACAGGTTCAAATGCATGATTCTTTTTTTTCTTCTAGTTTTCTTCAAATCAAACAGATTTGACACAACAATAAAGCAACTAGGAGTCATTTCGCATTCTTGGTGAACGGATGGTAGACCTGATACATTGGATGACGTCCAATAGAGCTCCACAGTCTTTATGATTGTAAATCAACATTATGTATGGTGTTGATGATGCGGGCTCAGTCTAGGGACAATGTTCTAAAGAGTCAAGCGGTTTTGGAGATTGTCCAATGTTTTTGTTTTAAAGCGGTTTTAGAGATTGTCCAATGTTTTTTGTTTATAAAACAAAAAGCTTTTGTTTTGGATAAAAGACCATTGATTGAAATACCAATGGTGAGTTTCTTACTCTAGGCATAAGCATGTGTGAGGGAGTTGGGTTGGAACTCGGGTTTAAAAGGGAGTCGATAAGGGCTCGGTACATGGGACATGTTGAGTCGCATCTCATTCATGACATGTGGATTTCCATTCTAGGATGACATCTTCTGGAGGGGAGTATTTATTTGTTGCATGTGAATTTGTATATCGCACTTAGATGGAAGTAGCCCTTGTAGGATTTTTACTTTGTTGGTGTTGCTCACCCCATCGTGGGACTCCTTTTAGGTGCGTGGAATGTGCAGAGGCATTATAAGTGGGAAATTGAGAGAAAATTTGGATTATTGGCTTTGATTTATATTTTGTAAAATAATGTATTAAAGTCTTAATTTTTGATATATGTTTTGTATAAGAGCGATGTAATTTAAACTCTTATGAATTTATGGTTTTATAGTGAAGTAATAAGCATATGTTTGAGTATGGATAAATAGGCCATGCGTGACCATTTACTCCTATGTGGACCGGTGGTCGTTGTATAATATTAGTAGTATTTGTCGTAGCAATTGCATATGTTATATTTTGGGTAGAGCTCCTCGTACAAAGAAACTCTGTCCGATTTTCGTTAAATCTTGGGTCAAAAAAAAAGGATTCAATGATGTGGTATCGGGTTACCCGACGTCCACGAATCTTTTGTGGGTTTACAGATTGTTAACGGACCTCCAGAATTTAGGGCGTCACAGTAAATCATAAAAGAGAAAGAAAATCTCTATTTTTTTTTTTACTGTTTTAGTTCCTTAAATTTCTCAAATTTTCTTTTTCACTTGTAGATATAACTTATTTTCTAAAACTTATTAATATAAATATGTTGTAAATAAAGGATTTATTCATGTGGTGAATGACCACATACATGAACCTAATAACCTATTGAATAGTAATGAATGACCAAATGAATAAAGCCAATTCATGAAGGCTTTCATGAATTCCCTTTATGAACCTCATTTATTTGGTTCATATATAGGGAATTAGGTAAGTCTATAAAAGGCTCTCCCCTCTTTGTACAATGGCATCCCTTTTCAAGAAAGCTCTCTCCCTCAATTTATCTCTCTTTCTGCTCATTTCTAAGTTCCTTTCTTTTCCTCTTTTTCTTTGTTGTGTACAAAAGGAATAGTATATACTCTTTAACTGCGGCTTTATAATAATTTCACAACACGTTATCAGTACGACTCTGCTCTAGAAAAGGTAACGTTATTTTATTTTGTGCAAAAATCATTTTCAATTTATCATATAGTGTTTACCAAAAATGTCAAAAATTTCATCTCTCAGTTTTATTGCACTTGACATTTCTGGTAAAAACTATCTATCTTGGGTCCTAGATCGTTGAGATAAATTTAGAGGCTGGAAATCTTGGAGAAACCATTAAAAACGAAATCAAAGGTCCATGCGGGGCGTTACCATACTAATTTTCCTTGACACCATCTCATGAGGATCTTAAGAATTGAGTATTAGCTGCCAAAGATCCTCTTATTTTATGGATTGAATTGAAGAAGAGATTTGACCACCAAAAGACTGTGATTTTACCGAAAGCTCGCTATGACTGGATGCACCTGAGGTTGCAAGACTTTAAAACAGTTAGCGAATATAACTCTGCTTTATTTAAAATAAGCTCTCAGTTGAAGCTTTGCGGAGAAAATATCACAGAAGAAGACATGCTTGAAAAAACGTTTACAACGTTTCACGCCTCGAATGTGCTCCTGCAACAGCAATATCGAGAGCGTAGATTTACAGAATATTCTCAATTAATATCATGTCTTCTAGTAAATTTGAACAAAATATTAGGCTACTAATGAAAAATCATCGATCCGAGTCATTGGATCTGAAGCATTCGAAGTGAATGCAATATCATCCCAAAATTATGGGGCGTGGGCGAGGGCGTGAAATCGTGGTCGTGGTGAAGTCGGCGAATTCAGCAATATATGGTCTTGCTCGAGAGAAAAGAAAAGCTCCGTTTCACCACCAGAAGTGGAATAATAATGAGCTTAGACAAGAAAAAATCCAAGGCTCCTCAAGACACATGTTATAGATGTGGTATGGAAGGACACTGGTCCCGTACCTGTCGTACGGCCAAGCATCTAGTAGATCATATCGGCGTCATTAAAGGAAAATGGAAAAGAAAATAGAAATGAATTTCACATACAGGTAATGGAATGGACCTATCATATTTTGATGTGATTTCCCTTATAGGTCAGTGAAATTTAGATTATTTAATAGATGATGTAAATGACAATGTTAAATAAGTATATGTATTTTATTTTGGGGTGTATCTTATTTTGATGTAATTTATTTTGGTGTGTTTAAATGTAATTTTGTATTTTTCTCTAAATATAAGTGTTCTTGAATTTCAAGATGAATGAAGGTGATGTATGTCTTGCTGATTGCGCAACCACACATACAATACTTCGAGAAAAAATATATTTCTTCAATTTAATAACAACAAACACCAGTGTTAGTACAATATCTGGTACATCAAATTTAATTGAAGGCTCCGGAAGAGCAAACATAGTACTACCAAATGGAACGGATTTCCATATAAATGATGCATTATATTCCTGGCAAATCCGAGGAAGAAATTTCTTTGAGTTTTAAAGATATCCGTAGAAATGGATATCATATCGAAACTATGAATGAAGGTAATAAGAATGTTTATATATTACCTCTATAATTTACGGAAAAAGATTGTTGCGAAAAGCTCTTAGCATTCTCCTGCAGGTTATATCGTCACGACCATAAAGTCTATTGAATCAAATATTGTCGTGAACCGGAAGTTCAACGACCCAGATTACCCAATCTTTGGCATGATAAACAATTCATCCTGGATCTTCAATGATCTGGCGAATCATAGAACACTCTAATGGGCATCCATTAAAGGCCAGAAAGATTCTTTTGCCAAATGAACTTTCTTGTGAAGAGCATTCGCGGGAATTAAGTTAATCGTCGAGCCATCCCCATTAATAAAATGCATTATAGTCACGGTCTTTTTTTTAGAAAAGATACATGGGGATATATGGACCTATTCATCCACCGTATAGGACCTTTTCAGTTATTTATGGTATAATAGATGCCTCCACTAGATAGGTCACATGTGTGTCTTCTTTCTATGATGTTGACTTTGCGAACTCATTGCATAAATAATTAAATTAAGGCAAATTTTCGGACTATCAATTAAGACCATTAGACTTGATAATGCTGGTGAATTTATCCCAACTTTCAATAATTTTGTATGTCAATTGGGATAAATGTTGAACATTTGTGCTTCATGTTCATACCCAAAATGGTTTAAGCGAGAATCATTACGATTAAACGTCTTCAATTAATAGCTAGACCATTGATGAAGCAATTACCGGCATCTACATGGGGACGCTATTACCCAACGCCATGCTGCGAGTCTAATAAGAATTAGACCAACATCTTACCATAGGTACTCCTTCACAACTTGTACTTGGTACACAACCAAATATTTCTCATTTCACAATTTTGATTTGTGCGGTTCGCATCTTCCAATTGCACCTACACAACGCACGAGATGAGTCCCAATGGAATTTAGGTTATGTAGGTTTTGATTAAGTAATCTATCATAAAATATTTGGAACCCATGGCCAGAAATGTTTTTAGAGAGCCACGATTCTTGTTTATCGACTAATGAAGCAGTGTTTCCACAATTAGGGAAAAAGTCGATCCATAAGGATGGCGTGAGATCGCTTGGAATCATTCTACGTTATCTAAGTGTTGATCAGCGTGCTAATCAGTAATGATTTGGAAGTTCAAATGATCATTCATTGCAAATCTTGTAAATCAATTACGGATCGTTTGTTGATACAAGAAAGTGACAAAGTCACATATCCCATGCAAATGTTCGGCACGGGTTGGTATCAACGAAGGACAAAAAACATTTGAGTCTAAAACACACTTGGGCGTGGGAACCCGTTGGGTGAAAGACATAACTGAGGAAGAGGAGAGCAGAATGGAAGCAAAATGGCCAGTGAAGAGTCAAATATTGAAAACCCAATGCTGAAGAGATACAAAATGAACAAATAGTACAGGAAAGAGGTATAGGTGCACGAAAATAATGAGATCTCAATAAGTTATGTGCCTGAGGTGAAATGGGATGAAATAATTTTGATGTGAATAATATATTTTGCTTTCCAGTGGCGCTTGGAGCGTAAATGCAAATGATGATGATCAGAGCCACAAAATGGATAGATAGACAAAGAAATGATTGGCCTAAATGGAGAGAAGCCCAATCGAGGGCGAGAATTACATTCATTGATAAAACGAGATGTTTTTGGACATGTAGTCCAAACACCTGCAAGTATAAAACCTGTTGGGAACAAATGGGTATTTATCTGAAGAACTGATAAGAATAATGATATCATGGGTACAAAATGATTAATTAGCCTGAGAGTTTCTCACAAAGACACGGCATTGACTATGAAACATATTACTATTATGGGCCTTAATCACATTTAAGCTTTTGATAAGTTTAAGCGATGCTCGGAAGAACTTGATATCCATCTCATGGATGTTATCATATATTTATATATGGATCCATAAGAGCTTGAGTATACACTGAAAATCCACGAAGGATTAAAGCGCACAAGCGGTTAGTACAAAACCTCAATGCATGTTATGATTAAAGCTACAAGATAGCATGGATTAAAACAATCGGACGCGTAATAGTACAATCGCCTTAGTGAATATTTGCTAAAGAAGAGTATGTGAATAACCTATATGTCCATGCGTTTTCATTAAAAATGAAATCGGATTTGCAATTATTCTTTATTTATGTTGATGATTTAAATCGCTTGTTGGAACTCTGAAGGAAGCTCACAAAAGCGGCATAATATTTAAAGAAAGAATTTGAAATGAAAGATCTTGGAAAACAAAAATTGCATCGGCTGCGGATCGAGCATTTTCCAAATGGAATGTTGGTTCGTCAATCAGCGTATATTAAGAAATCTTGAAAGCGTTTTAATATGGATGAAACACATCCATTAAGCTCACCTATGGTTGTTAGATCACTTGATGTGAAAAAATGACATTTAGTCCTTGTGAAAGGGTGAGGAATTACTTAGTCTGTCTGTATCTTGAACCATTGGTCGCGACATGTATCTTGCTAATTGTCTGAGACCAAATATTGCTTACGATGAATTTATTAGCAGTACGAGTTAGCTCCAGCGAGAAGACATTGGAAAGGTATCGACATATATTAAGCTATCTGACGGAACTCTGAGATATAGACTTATTCTATTCAAATAAGTCGAAAGAAAAACTACTCGGATATGCGGATCTGGGATATCTCTTTCGAGATCCGCGTAAAGCTAGATCTAAACCCGGTATGTTTTAACTGTCTTGCTATCTCATGGAGATCTATCAAGCAGACAATGGTGGCTACATCATCAAATCATTCGAAATTCTTGCAATTCAAAATTTAAGGCGTGGATACTGTAACTAGATAGATGATCAACCATATTCAGTCGTAAGCAGGCTCTCCTGCATCGAACAAGCCAACAATATTATTTGAAACGTCTTTGCGTCTATTGCCTTAAATCAAGGGAGGTTATATCGAAAGATACAGTAGAAACACATTCGTAAAGAATTTTTACATACGCATGAGGCAGAAGAATAGTGATTGATGTATCGTAATACGATAAAGTGATGTCCCAGCGGATCTGATACTTAAGGCATTCACAGGCTTCAGCGTTCAAGAAATTAATTTACAAGGTTGGAATGCGAGAAAGTAAAGGATGTTGACATGAGGGAGCATAATGAAAATTAGTGTCTTTGCGCTCTTCCTTACGTCAGGGTTTTGTCCCCCTTTGGGTTTTTCTTGTGAGGAGTTTTTAACGAAATGGAGTCCTAATAAAGATTTAATGGCAATGGTGGTCATTCGAGGGAGTGTTTGTAAATAAAGTTTATTCATGTGGTGAATGACATGTCATGTTTAATAACTATTGAATAGTAATGAATGGCCAAAATGAATAAAAATTTAATTAGAGAGAACTTTAAGTGAATTCCTTTATGAACCTCGTTTATTTGGTTCATGTATAAGGGAATTAGGTGATACATAAAGGTTACCATAACATCTGATGGCATCATTTTCGAGAAAAGGAAGAAGAAAATTTCTACCAGCCAATTTATATCTTCTTGCTTTCATTTAAGTTCCTTCTTTTCCTCTTTTTTAGCACATTGTGTCTGAAAAGGGAATAGTATATTTCTCTTTAACTTTGCACTTTATAATAATTTCACAACAAAATATTTATAATAGATTTGTATTTTAAAAAATAAAAAAATAAATTTTCTAATCGCCGCCAAATATAATTGTAAATGATTTAATTTATTATAGCAATAATAAATTATCAGACCCCGTAAGCCTAACCACCATTCTCGAAAGTTCCAGTTCATTTGTCGAGCTTCGTCACAAGCTACCGCATCAGTGACGTGACCAATGGAAAAATCACACGTGGAAAGCCCATACTGTTCCCCACTGTTTTCGGAAATGTCTGGAGAATCCCGAAGTATCTCAGATTTCTATATAATAGCTCTGAATCATTTTTGTATCCATCGGAAAAAAATCAAAGAGAGTTCTGCTGAATTGTGATCGCGTAGCAAAAGAGAGGCAAAGAGAGGATTCACTATTTCGGGTTGGTGGACGGATTTGAATCGAGAACTGAGTCATCGGGATTGTGGAACCGGTTGGGGGATTTTAGTATTTTACACGAGCTTGTAAGTGTTTTCTTTCTTTCTTTTGTTTGTTTGGTTTTTTTTTTGGATTGCAATTTTGGGAATTATGTTTTATGTTTGGTTGCTGGGAAAACGCGGGGGAAAATGAAACAGGGCAGGTTATTTGAATATTTGTTAGGGATACCGGGAAGTTTGTGTTCAGACAAATTCTGTCTAGATTGATTTTTTTTCCATTTCCTTGCATGTCTAGGGGTATGTATTTCTGTTTGGTTACTGGGAAAATGCGTGAAGGATAAAACAAATGAATGATTGCTCAATGATGGCGGGAAACCCCGTAAACAAAACTTCTTGTTAGTTTACATCAACCTCATTGCACATTTTGGTGTAAGATTTTCTGTTTGGTTGCTGCGAAATGCAATAAGCAAAAGTCTTTCAGCATTTTCTTTTAATTTTCTCCGTCCTAATATTCATTTTCTGCGTCTTATATGATTTAACCTCATGTGCTTTTCTCGATTCTATTATAATATAAATCAATTACTGCAATTAAAACATTGATACTTTAGGTCTTGCTTCGATTTGTCTGCAGTCCAGTTCATCCAAGACCAAGGGTTAATTCATCCACTCTCGATTGTGAAATTGTTTATTGCAGATAATATTTCCGTTTGGTGTTTTGTCTGCATCTCCAAGGGCTCGAAACTCTTGGTTGGACTAGATTTATAGAAGATGTACAGATACATGGACTCACACTCCCATCAGGGAAACCAAATGCCTTTCCCCATAACCGGCTGCCCCAGCCTGTTCAGTTCCACCTCCTCAAATGGGTTATGAATGGAGGCCTTGGCGGAAGTGAACAATGCCGGTTCAGTATCATGCCTGCTGCAGCCATAATTGCTTCTTGATTTTTGGTTTTCCACCTTACCACCAGATGGCACCGCCAACGCCATTTAACTGGCATGGTTACCGTCCCATGTACCCAGAGCCTTATCCTGTTCATTATGCCCCGGCTCCTTATCATCCAATGGAACATCCTAGACCTGAATATGAGAAGAATGGTTTAGATGATTGTGGGTTCCCTAATCTGGGTTTAATAAGAAGGGAGGTAACGATGTCAAGATTGAAGAACACGAGGGAGATGATGGGAGAAAGGAGAAGGAATCCTTGGTTCCAGCTGGGTTGAAAGGATACCCATATCCAATTACGTGGATTCCACCTGGGTGTATAAAGAATGAAGAGAATAGAGCATCATTAGAACAAGATAAGGAGCAAAGTGAAGAATCGCTATCAATCGCATGAGGCAATGTCTCTAAAGAGTTTAAACAAATCTGGTGAGTGGGAACCTGGCGTTTGGAACTTGTGGTTTCCACCTGATTCAAGCAGCTTGAGATCTTTGAAGCAGTGTGGAGAAGGGAAGAAAAGTCAGAATAGTAAGAGAAGAATGCTCACTTCCCATTTCCCTATGATTTGAACAGCCTCAATTTGAGAAAAGGAAGCTGAAGGAAAGAGCACAAGCAGAAGACCTCTGCTTCTAAGCCTGCTGAAGAGCCAAATTTGAGTTTCAAGATTATTCCAGTAAACCCCTAGAGGTTGATGATATTGAAACAAACACGAGAAAATTCTAGGCCAGGGTGTCTGGAAGATTGTGGAGAAAGCTGCTAATCAAAACAATATTCCTGTGAAGGAAGGGAAGCACATGGGGAAGAGAGTACATCCACAAAATATTGAGGGAAGCCCAGAGGCAATGTCTCTAAGCATATGGAGAAAATATGGTGGAAAGAAGAAACCTTCAGACAGTTGTAAAGGGCAGTCTTCCAAGTTACCTCATGTTTGTTTGAGAGTTGATCCCCTGCCTAGGAAGAGAAATGGGAATGACAGTTCCAGGTCTCCTAGTTCTCCTGGTCAGAGAGGAAAATCACAAGAAACATCAAATGACACCACAAATGGTTCTTCTCCTTCGGAAAGACTAAAAGGCTCTCAAGAGACTACCACAAAGAAGATTCATGGACCTGAGCCAAAGAAAAAGGAAATAAAAGTAGTTGGGGTTGTAGAACAGACAGCTGGACAGAACGTTGAAAAAGATTCTCCCTGTGGATCTCACAATGAGATTCCGAATCAGGCTCAACCTCCTGTGAATTCACCTACTGATCCTTGCGCAAAGGTGTCTGATGACTGGGCTGTAGAAAAACCTACGGTAGCTGTTGGGGGGTGTGTCAAGCTAAAACTGATGGGGAAACAAATGCAAAAAGTAAGACATCCGAGGAAGCAATTGAAGAGTATAAGGCAATGGATAAAAGCCAATCAGTTAATTGTGAATGCGAGGCAGGAGAAGATACAGCAGGGAGTGAGGTGGAAGAGAAGAAATCTGAAGAAGTACCCAAAGAAGAAATAAGGAACTTGTCTGATTCAGAAGCTGCGGTGATCATCCAGGCTGCCTACCTCACGTTTGAAGTGAGGAAATGGAGCCATTGAAGAAATTGGAAACAGTGAATTAGCTAAAGTCCGAGAGGAAGTAGATGAGATCAGGCATTGATCTTCCGAGAGACAATAGACATTGAAGAAATTGAAGCAATTAGCCAAAGTCCGAGAGGAAGTAGATGAGATCAGGCATTGATCTTCAGAGAGACAATAGACGAAGAATGGTAAGAGGAGAAACTATAATGAGACTCCTGCTAAAATTCCTTATGCTTTCAGCTTCTCCTATGTCATGTGCTATGTGCCTCATGTGCTGGTTGAAAATGGTTAGGCTTCTTAGAGTCTTAGACATTAGCTTAGATTTCAAATTCATCAAATTATATGTTCAATAGTTTGCATATGCATGAATGAAGCTTATAAAACCAAATCTTAATATAAAAACTTAGGAATTTGAAATCAATCCCCCAGGAAACCCATGCCCACGATTACATATGCTCATATGTAAAGAAACCTAATGCACTAGTCCTTAGGTTATATCAGTTTGAGAGTTTTACCCATTTCAGTAGTTGTGCTTACTAAGATTCTATTCTTTATGTTCTCATAATCTTCTTTTTCTGTCCCTTACTTTGTCATTGTGTTTATCAGGGCTTGTACGGATCTCTCAAGAATATCAGAAAATCTTGGCAAGGGAGCTTGTAAGCCTGCAAGAGATGCTCGATTCTATAATAAACCAGAATCCTGAAGCCTCTGCTATTGAGGAGCCAGCTGCTAAACCTGTGAAGACCTCACCAAATATCGAGCGGATCCCAGAAGAAAAAGAGGGTCTTCAGGATAATTCTTCAACAGACAACTTTGTTGAAACTTCCAATTTTACAGGGCTTTCGCAGAGTCCAGTGAAGGAAGGTGTGTCATATTTAAAGATCCGAAATGAGGACATTTCAGAATCCATGTCTGTTGAGGAGAAAGTAGAAGTCAAATCAGAAAATGATACCACTGGAGCGGAAGTGAAAAGTAATGTGGAGCATGTAGTAGACATGGGGTCTATCTTGGAATCAAAAGATGAGCAAGGCAATGGAAACCTGGATCTAGTCCAGGTAAAAAATATCTCTGTTACACCAAACAGGCATAAAATTCACTTAACTCCATTCCTCTCTTATTAAAGTCCTTTTTTTTTCTATTTCTAACTTTGCAATAAATTTATTATTAATAATATCATTGTTATTACTACTTTCTCTTCAAATTCTTTTCTTAATATGGTCACACCTGTTTTCCTTGTATGTAATTAAAACTACTTTTTTCAAAGTTTTTTTAATTCTCCTTTTCTTTTTCTAACCTCTCCTTGTTTGTTTTCTACCTTTATTATGTAATGTGGGTCCAGCCCAATGTTTATTTGGCAGCCCATTTTCTCTTAAGCCCATTAGGGCTACAACATACATTTTTATTCAAAAAATGAGGCGAGAACCCGCGTGATCGGTTTCTTTTGGGAGGCGAGTTTTTATTGGTGGGTTAGGAACCGACGACCGGTTTTGTATGCGAGATTGGGTGAGATCTTCATCATCCATTTGATTCTGAAGTAGATTTGCCTATTAATTTATTCACTATATTTAGATGATTTCATTGTTTTTAGGATCTTGAAGTGCATCTTACGATTGTCATTAGCTAGTGTTGAACCTAGTTTAGAATTAAGTTTGTACCTAAATTATTATAGTGGATATTTGGGTGGACTCCGACAAAGGTCCCGTGGTTTTTCCTCTTCTCACTTTGAGGGAGGTTTTCCACGTTAAAAACTCTCTCTGTTTTTGTGATTATCTCCTTGGCATATTATTCTTCTTGGAAATGCATTTTATTGACTCTAACGAGGTTAAATCAACGAGGAAAATGTCGATCTTGTGTTTATTTCCCAGCAAGTGGTATTAGGGCGGATTAATTGTGCGGGTATTGTGGTTGGTGTTGGTTTAAAAATGGAGGAATCTTCGGGGCCGGTATGTCGAGGAGCCCGAGAATGGAAGATCATGCATAGAAAAGCAGTAGCTCTAATCGAATGTGATTAGGTGGGCGAGTGTGTTTCATCATGTGCGAAATTTAATGCTGCGAGCTTTGGAAAAATTAGAATCCATGTGCAGGCAACGCCGCGAGAATAAAGCCACTTTGATTAGAGGAATTTAGTAAATACGAAATATAAAAATGGCGCGTGTGAGCACACAGTGACTTTCAAGGGTTGGTGGACGGTTAAATGCTGAAGATGAAGATTTGAAGATGAGTTGCAAGCATTGTTACTTTGAGTTCTTTGCGGATAGTTGGGATACTCTAGTTGCCTCACTTAGTAACTCGGCACCTAATGTGATTTTAACCATGGATATGGTAAAAAGGCAGTTTGTTTAATGAAGAACCTTGGAAAGAAGGAAGAGGAACAAGGAATATCTTACGAGACCGAAGTCATGTCACGAAGGAAACGGGGAAGAGGTAAATAGAGAACCTAAGTCGTGGTAAATCGAGAGCGGGGCTGATCAGAGGAAAATTTAGTGAAAGAAAGTGTTATCATTGTGGTAGGAAGGACATATGAAAGAGGGTATGCTTGAAGCGGGAACCAGAAGGCAAAATCAAAGGAAAGATGAAAATAAAATACTACGGTGCTTTGCTCGGCAGAGATGTGTGGTTCTATTTTGGGAATGAAGAATGTTTTACTTTTATTCACGGATAATGAGGTTAGTGGATTATTGATCTGACGGCCTCTTGTCGTGTCTCTAATAAGGAGTTCTTCACATCGTACGAGGCGGAGACTTTGATGCTGTGGTCCGTGCTTACCCGGCTCTCGGTGTGGTATTGGTGATGTTTGCATACGACCAGGACGTTGGTTGTTCAGTGAAGCTTTGAGAGATGCGGCGTATTTCGACTTCACGTCTTAATCTTATTTAAGGTTGCCTTGGATCGGGAAGGATATGTGAATTACCCATTAGCGGTAAATGGAAGCTTACCAAAGGTTCTTTAGTAATTTCTTAGAGCGAGTTAGAAAGCACACTTCTGGGACAGGTTGTGAAAATATGTGGAGATGAATTGGATACAGGCGAAGATGGTTCCTCCGAATTTATGGCCTTACAGATTGGGTCACATGGTGAAAGGGTTCACGTATACTAGCGAAAGGCCTCATTCCTTTTACTAAAGGTGGCGGTCTTAACCCTTGTGATTATTGTTTATTTGGAAAACATCATAGAGTTTCTTTCTAAATCTTGAAAAGGGAAATCTAATATTTTGAGATTAGTTTTATTCGATGTTTGTGGTCCCTTTGAGGTGGAGTCTGTAGGTGAAATGAATCTTTTGTCACATTCATTGATGATGCATCGAGAAAGGTGTGGGTTTATCGTGACGAAGATCGAGTGTATCGGTTTTCCAGAAATTTCATGCCTTAGCGTTGGAAAGAGGCGGAAGTTTTGGAAGTGTCTTACGTCTTGACAATGGAGGTGAGTATCGCATCGAAGGAGTTTAGAGCTACGGCAATGGCTGGTATTAGACATGAGAAGACGGTTCACAGTACTCTACTGACACAATGGTGTTGCGAGAGGAAGGATGTGTACTTTATTGTTGGTGGATGCATCTTTAAAAATGGCAAATCTACCCCAGAGAGTGTTTGCAGGAATTGAAGCTAATCGTCTTTGCTTGTTACTTGATAAATAGGTGCTCCTCGATTCGCTGGAACGACTATTAAGGCTGGGCAGGAAAAGATGTTGTTCTGATCATCTTAAGGTTTTTAGATTGCAAGGCTTTTGCATATCCCTAAAGCGAGGTGGCTTGATGACAAAGCTTTTCCATGTAACCCTTATTGGCTATGGAAATGAAGAAGAGTTTGGGTACAGTTATGGGATCGATGAAAGGAATTTTGAAGTAGAGATGTGATATTTTATGAAGATCGAGACTATTTCGGTGTGAGAAGGCTGAAAGGTTAAAGCTATCGGTGATGGTGTTATTGATCGATTGTCATATTCCTTTGCGGCGTACTATAGATGGGACGGGTATTTGGTGATGAAGCACGAGACGGTAGTTGATGATGGGATGCGGAGAGTGATCAAGGCATTGGCGGGAAGCGACCTCACCGGCAAGTCATTTGAACCTCAGGTCGAAGGACTAATAGGGAGAGTCGTCCATCATCCAAGTATCCTTCTTGAGTATGTGTTGATTCTTGATGAGGGACGGAGAATTTTCAAAGTCATACTCCATCACGGATAAAATTAAAAATTTGGATAGAAAACTATCTGAGGAAGAAATGTGTGCTGTTAAGAATGACGAGTTATAGAGTTAGTGGAACTTCAAAGGCGAGAAAGGCATTAAGGAACAAATGGGTGTTCAAGTTGAAGAAAGATAGTGATGGAAAATTCTTTGAAGTATAAAGCTCGTTTAGTAGTAAAGGTTTTGGGCGAAAAAAGATGAGCTTTGATGGATAAACTATCTCTGAGTTGTGAAATGTCTTCTATCAAAGTTGTTTGAGTTTGGTTGCTAGTTTAAACCTCGAGGCAGGCAGGTTAGATGTGGCACTTTTCTTCGCGGTGATTTGAATGAAGAAATTTACATGTCACAACTTGAGGTTTGAAGTAAAGGTAAGGGAGCACATAGTTTGCAAATTAAAGAAAAGTCTTTATGGGGCTGAAAGGCCAATGGCAAAGCGAGTGAGTCTGAAGTTTGATTTTATGGTGAGCCACGAGTATAAGAGGACGGTCTGAGATCATTGTGTTTATTTCGGGGAAGTTTACGAGATGGTAACTTCATTATTCTTTTACTTTATGTTGATGATATGTTAATAGCGGGGAATGATTCGAAATTGATTGGCAGGGTTGAAAGAGGTTGTTCAAGTCCGCTGACATGAAGAGCCCAGGAACTGAAAACAAATGTTAGATTATCTGAATTACTCGAGATAGAAAGACGAAGTTGTAGTTGTCTGGGGGGAAAAGTATGTTGAGCGTGTGCTTGAAAGGGTTCAATATGAAAGATGCTAAGTCGGTTAACCTGCTCTGTCGCTAAGAGCAGCGAGGAAGAACATGCCTCTTCTGACGGATGAAAAGGAAAAGATGGCTCCTATTCCTTACTCTCGGCGATGGGGAGTCTTATGTATTGTATAGTTCATCTGAGGCGTGTACGCATCTTTATTGGTACGGTGAGTAGATTTCTCTCAAATCCGGGAAAGGAGCATTGGGAAACGTTAAATGGATCTTCAAATATTTGAAAAGTCTTGAAAATTGTCATTGAGTTTTGGGGGTTCAAAACCGGTGTTAGAAGGTTTCTGAGGATGCTGATATAGCGGTGACATGATGGTGAAAGTCGACTTACGGGTTTTATTCACTTTTGTTGGGAGTTGTTTCTTGAAAATTCTAAGTTACGAATGGCAACACTGTCTATCACGAGCGAGAATATAGCGTAGTGAAGCGGCCAAAGAGATGTATGGATGAAGAGATTTGTCGAAAGTGGAGTTTGATGCAAGATGAGTATGTTGTGTTTGTGATAGTCGAGTGCTATGGACTGACAAGAATGCCATTACCATTCCCGTACAAAGCACATTGATGTGAGATGTCATTGGTTACGAGGATGTCATTGGAAAGAGCTTATGAAGCTTAAGAAGATTCGCCTGATTTTAATCATACGATATGATGACAAAGAAGTTGTTACCGGAGAAATTGAAGCTTTGTCTTGGGTCAGCCGACATGGACTCTAAGCGAGATGTTAGAGTGTAATCCTTTATGTTGGGAGGTACGGAGGGGCGGATTGGCAATGTGGGTCCGGCCCGATGTTTATTTAGCGGCCCATTTTCTCTTAAGCCCATTAGGGCTACAACATCCCCATTTTTATTCAAAATGGCCCAGAGGAGGCCGCGGTGGGTTTTCTTTGGGAGCAGTTTTTCGAGTGGTTTAGGGCCGACGGTTTTAATATCGGTGGTGAGATCTTCATCAATGTTTTGATTCAGGCTGATTTTTATTAATTTTATTCACTGTATTTGAGATAGTTCATTGTTTTGGATGCAGTGTCTTACGATTGTGTTAGCTGTTGGAAGTGTTGAACCTAGTTTGGGTGGAAGTTTGTACCTAAATTATTATAGTGAATGTTGGTGGAACAGGCAAAGTCTGATGGTTTTCCTCTTCTCACTTTGAGGAGGTTTTCCACATCAACTCTCTCTGTTTTGTGATTATCTATTTGTATATTATTCATAGCAGCAAATTTTCAGTGGCTCACTAACGAGTTCATCGGCAGGAAAATATTCAGTGTATGTTTATTTCCCAACATATTAATCTAAAGATTTGATGTTGAATCACTTTTATTTATTTCTTGCCTTTATTATGAAAGTCTCTTCTTTGTTTACAATCTACATTACCACTGCAGTCTACAGAAAGTCTTGGATTTTAGACAATGCATCTGAATGTCTGGTGCTGGAATCCTATTATTTTGGTTTTGAATGGTTGTTTTAAGGGTTTCTCATTTGTTTTTAGATTTTGTATATTGATATCATTGTTTCAGTTATTTGTTTTTTGGATGATCTGCATTTGAATGGATAATCTGGAGCTCCTACTATTGAATAATTTAATTAGTTGGCTCTCCACTATTTTCTTTTTCTTTTCTTCTTATGCTTATGTAAGATTTTTTTTAACATAACTATGCTGGACCAATGCCCTCGAGCCTTATAAGAGCTCATAGGTCCCCATTTCCTGCCTTGCTTCAATTTGAATTTTTTATTTAAAGTTAAAGTTGTATTTCAAGAGAAAATATTTCTTTTTGATTCAAACTAGTAAAATATTGATACAAACTTAAAATTAAATTTGCTAAAAATCATAGGGAATCAAATAACATCCAAGTTAATAGCATAATGAATCGACTTAAATCCTACATATTTGATAATTGAGTCTATATATTTAATACTACTATTATGACTATAATACATATGATTCTTTATGCTACAGATTCTTTTCAAAAAAAAAAGAAAGAACATCTACAAATATATGAAAAGAAAATGAAAAGGAAATAGCTGAATAGCAACCAAATGACCAGTTTCTCTCCTTCAAGTATCCCTTTTCCCCAAAGCTCAATGGCTGCCCGCTAACACACCCAATGCTCAACGGAAATAAGAAAAGAGATGAAATCTTAGAAAGAATCAGAAAGGAGCTCTCATTTCTTATTGAAAGTACAAGAACCAGCCTTAAAAGAGAAAGAAGAGAAGAGAGGCTGTTTTAGGCAACTTATCATATAAGGAAAAAAAGGCATTTCAAAGAACACAGCTAAAGAGTGTTGATTTCACCTGCAAACGTGGCGTATGAACAACTTTAAGTGGCTGGGTGCCACCATTTGCCATTACCCAGCTAACTGTGAAGTGTAAACTGTCTGGAAAAAACAGTGGGCTGAAGCTATCTTACCGTTGGTTATTCTTAGAGGTTGGGCCGGGAACTGGGAAGATCTGGAAAAACTGATCTGACAGCCTGTGAATCCTCCTTTGAAACCCCAGCCCGCATAGCACTCCTCAACCGTCGATTTGGAATGCGTTTGTTCCCACCACCTCGTTTGGAGCCTAAATGATTGACTTCTATTGCATGACACTCTTTCCTGATAAGTGTTCTTGAGGTTGAATGAAAGTAACTATATAAATGATTAATGCCATATACGTGAATGGTACCTGGTATGTGATGTCGAATGAATGTGTCATATACTCTTTCCTATATTTATTCTCATACAGTACTTTCTAAGGTGTATATTAGGAAATATGATCATGAATACACATTGAAAAGGTATTTGAAGTTGTTCGATTTGTTTTGAAAATTTTATTAGGTGTAGACTCTAAAAAGAGTCATAAATACACATTCGAAAAAATTCTTTGAAACTGTTTTACTGTTTCGAACCTTGTCCGAGGTGTATATTTTGAAAATAATCATAAGTATATCCTTAGAAAAATTTCTTTGAAGTTGTTACGACCTTTGAAAATTTTATTGAGGCATGCTCTGAAAGAGTTATAGACCACAATCGAAAAAACCATTTAAAGCTATTGAGCTTGTTTCAAGAATTTTCTCAAGTTCAAATTTCACAAATAAACCTAGTGATCTCGAAAAATTTCTTTAGAGTTGTTTGACTATTTCAAAAATTTTCTTAAGTACATAGAATGATTTTCAGCAACCGAGTTGCTTCACCTTCTCAAATTCTGGCTTTTTCCTTTGCGAGTTGTAGGTCGTGCACTTTGCCAAAATTTTTGCTTTATTTACTAGAGCTTGACAAAGTAGCTCTCTGCCAAATAAACTTTTGCCTTGTTAAACATTTCTTGGCTTTGTAATCAAAATCATAGTAGCCAACACTCAACATGCTAACTACCAAAAAGGAGACTTCATCTCAAATGGTCAATAATATGCAATGCTATCATAGAAGGTGTTGAGCATAAAGACCAATAAGGGTGAAGGCTCGATTGTAAAACTCAAAGACTGAACCACATAGTTCCCTAATCAAAGGAGCACATCATAAATCATGGGGAAATGGGTAAGTCGAAGAAGATGAAAGATAGGGTATGGTAAAATAGGTATAGTTATGAGGCTATCAAGAAGGAAATACCCAGGTATGCCATGGATGATAGGTAGACATCCAAGATCGACCAAGTATGTTGAAAAATACTATATCTCATGTGACATCAAATCCACAATGCATCAAAATCTTCAACCAAATGGTCACTCATTCGTCGATGAACCAATAAATAGTGGCTATAATACAGTAACGTCAAAACATTGCATCTTTGATGAAGTGCACTCTCAAAAGTGACTATACCTAATATGTAGATGTCTCAGAATCCGTCATCCAAAGAAAAGAGGGTTATGCCACAGTATAGATCATCTCAAAAGATCCAGCCAACAATAGGATATGTATGCCACTAGTATCGAAACGTGCGTATATGATCAAATGACCTCCAAAGTGGTCATATCTCATTAGAATATATCATAATCCATCAATCACAATAGGGACCCAAGTATATGATCATCTCTTTGAAAAAATATCTCTCTTTTGTAGAAACATTATTTTATTTAGAGGATTTCTCATAGCAGTTTCAGTTTGAATGAGTATGGATACATTATTCTTTTCCTTTACGCACAGACATTTTCTTTTTGCTTCAAATTCATCTCTATGAACTAGATATTGTTTAGGAATCCATACAATTTCTTAACTTGACATTACGAGAAAATATCTCATCATTCTTTGCATTCAAAATTGCTATGTTGACTGAAGCCATTGGTGGAACATGATGCTTCAGTTTGTCATAAGCCTCCTTTTTCTCGAGGAACCCATTCTCTTATATTGATCTAGTCATGGAATAATATTCTTGACTCAACAAGCATGTATATGATTATGAGAGTTATTACGATGACTTTTCTCTAAACTCCTGCTTTATTAGGATGTTGGTGATCACGAGAAAAAGTGATGCTTCTCCTTCACTTTTTATATGTCTAGTTGTCTAATAAAATATTTTAAAGAAAATTTAATATAAACAAAAATTATTTTAAAAATTTTTATATTTTAAAAATTAATTCAATCTAAATCCATTAGTAAAAATAAATAAAATAAGCTTAAAGTAAATTTATATTCACTTTACATATAACATTATAATATTATGTTCTTAATCACAAGCATACGAGCCTAAAAACTCTCACCCTTTTATCACTTGAGTCATGCCTCAAGGGCTTAAACTACCAATTTATTTAGGGCTTAAATTACCAATTTATTTAGAAGCTCAAGTTTGTAAGTTTTTGGTTTAATATCAGTATAGACAAATATTTGGGCGAACCCATGCCATGACTCCTCCCAAAACATGGTCTCGATAACATATTAATAAGTATCAAGCTTCTTTTAACATCTCTGGGACATAACATCTAATCCTTATGAGATCAATGGAGATCTTATTGTTGTGATGCAGGCAAGTTGCGACTTACCTATGGAACAATTTTCTCAGTGGCCAATCAAGCTCACGACCATGAGGAGGTGCAGTTCTAGACAGGATTGATTTTGACATAGACGGAGGCCAATCAAGCTCAAGTTGGCACACTCGAACCCTTACAGAGATGGGTATTTTCATGGTCTGGCTGAGGCTGGAGCAGGTGCTGCTGCTACTGCTGCCCTGTGCCTTCTGGTTCTCACTTTCTTCTTCCTTGACAACTTTCTTTCCAAATCTTTCACTCCCCCGGTTAAGTTTGATATGACTGTTAATTGCTCCTTTCCCGCGTTGATCAGTTCCTCCATCATCTCTCTCAATTTCTTGTTTTCTTCGATCAGCTTTTCATTTTCATCAGGTTTTTCTTCTTCCCCTGTTTCTTGGATCACAACCTGTTTGCTGCTGAGTTGGCATCCTTTAACTCGGGAACAGAATTCATCGCAGCATCTTCTTCAATTATCCCATGTGGCAGTTTGGGTGGTGTTGCATCAACAACCTCAGCCACCTCAATGTTGTCTTCTGCATTTGAATCATGGAGTGTAATTCCGAACGCGTATTCAGCTAACCCCACTTCATTGTTATTCTTCTCAGGAACCAGTGGAAGCTCCGCATTTTCCTCATGGCCAGAATCAGAATTAGGCTCACTAGAGACCACCTGACTAGGATCCAGGTTTCCATTGCCTTGCTCATCTTTTGATTCCAAGACAGACCCCATGTCTGCTACATGCTCCACACTACTTTTCACTTCCGCTCCAGTGGTATCATTTTCTGATTTGACTTCTACTTTTTCCTCGACAGGCATGGATTCTAAAATGCCCTCACCTTCGGATTCAACAGACACACCTTCCTTCACTGGACTCTGCGAAAGCCCTGTAAAATTGGAAGTTTCATCAAAGTTGTCTGCTGAAGAATTATCCAGAAGACCCTCTTTTTCTTCTGGGATCCGCTTGATATTTGTTGAGGTCTTCACAGGTTTAGCAGTTGGCTCCTCAATAGCAGAGGCTTCAGGGTTCTGGTTCATTATAGAATCGAGCATCTCTTGCGAACACAAACCGCGCGTGATTTTCTGATATTCCTGAGATCCGGGTGCAAGCCCTGATAAACACAATGATATTCCTGAGATCCGGGGCAGAATAAGAAGATTATGAGAACGAAAAGAATAGAATCTTAGTAAGCACAACTACTGAAATGGGTAAAACTCTCTAACTGATTTAACCTAAGGACTAGTGCATTAAGAAACCCAGATATCTTTCAAGACAAGTCCCTAAAGGTTTCTTTACAAATGAGCATATGTAATCGTGGGCATGGGTTTCCTGGGGGACCGATTTCAAATTCCTAAGTTTTTATATTAAGACTCGGTTTTATAAGCTTCATTCATGCATATGCAATCCATTGAACATATAATTTGATGAATTTGAGTGAGAGAGATAAGTTCGCATCAAGACTCTAAGAAGCCTAACCATTTTCAATGGCACAAGAGGCATAGCACATGACAAGGCTGAAAGTATAAGGAATAGACATACCTGAATGGCATCCAATTTTAGCAGGAGTCTCATTATAGTTTCTCCTATTATCAGTCTTCGTCTATTGTCTCTCTGAAGATCAGAGACAGACTCCAGGGCCTGAATGCGATTCCTGATCTCATCTACTTCCTCTCGGACTTTAGCCAATTGCTTCAATTCCTTCAATGGCTCCCATTTCCTCACTTCAATCGCTTGATAGGCAGCCTGGATGATCACTGCAGCTTCTGAATCAGACAAGTTCCTTTTTTCTTTAGGTACTTCTTCAGTTTCTTCTCTTCCACCCCTCCTCCTGTATCTTCTCCTGTCTCGCATTCACAATTAACTGATTGGCCTTTATCCATTGCCTTTTGCTCTTCAATTGCTTCCTCGGATGTCTTACCTTTTGCATTTGTTTCCCCATCAGTTTTAGCTTGACACTTCCCAACAGCTACCATAGGTTTTTCTACAGCCTGGTCATCAGACACCTTTGTGCAAGGATCAGTAGGCGAATTCACAGGAGGTTGAGCCTGAGTCGGAATCTCATTGTGAGATCCACAGGGAGAATCTTTGTCAACGTTCTGTCCAGCTGGCTGTTCTACAACCTCAACTACTTTTATCTCCTTTTTCTTTGGCTCAGGTCCATGACTCTTCTTTGTGGTAGTCTCTTGAGAGCCTTTCAGTCTTTCCGAAGGAGAAGAACCGTTTGTGGTGTCATTTGATGTTTCTTGTGATTTTCCTCTCTGAACAGGAGGACTAGGAGACTTGGAACTGCCATTCCCATTTTTCTTCCTTGGTAGGGGATCGACTCTCAAACAAACAGGAGGTAACTTGGAAGACTTCCCTTTACAACTGTCTGAAGGTTTCTTCTGTCCACCATTTTCTCAATGCTTAAAGACATTGCCTTCTCGCTTCCCCTCAATGTTTTGTGAGGTATTCTCTTCCCCGTGTGCTTCTCTCTCATTCACAGGAAGATTGTTTTAATCAGCAGCTTTCTCCACAATCTTCAAGACATCCTGGCCTCCAGAATTTTCTCGAGTTGCTCTGTTTCCACCATCATCAACCTCTAGAGGCTTCACTGGAATAATCTTGAAACTCAAATTTGGCTCTTCAGCAGGCTTAGAAGCAGAGCTCTCCTGCTTGTGCTCCTTACCTTCAGCTTCCTCTTTTTCTCAAATTGAGGCATCCAAATTATAGGAAATGGGAAGTGAGCATTCTTCTCTTCACTATTCTGACTTTTCTTCCCTTCTCCACACTGCTTCAAAGATCTCAAGCTGTTTGAATCAGGTGGAAACCACAAGTTCCAAACGCCAGGTTCCCACTCACAAGATTTGTTTAAACTCTTTGGAGACATTGCCTCATGCGATTGAAGGCGATTCTCACTCTGCTCCTTGTTCTAATGATGCTCTATTCTCTTCATTCTTCATATACCAAGGCGGAATCCACATAATTGGAAATGGGCAATCTTTCAACCCAGATGGAACCAAGGATTCCTTCTCCTTCCTCCCATCATCTCCCTCGTGTTCTTCAATCTTGACATTGTTATCTCCCTTCTTATTAAACCCATGATTAGGAACCCTGATCATCTAAACCATTCTTCTCTCATATCAGGTCAAAGATGTTTCATTGGATAATAAGGGCAGGCATAATGAACAGAATAAGACTCTGGGTACATGGGACGGTAACCATACCGGGTTAAATGGCGTTAGCGTTGCCATCACGGTGGTAAGGTGGGGAAACCATAGTTAACCCGGGAAGCAATTATGGTTCACGGCGGAGGGCATTATCTTTGAACCGGCCACATTGGGTGTCCATTAATTCCGCCATGAGGCCTCTGTGGGTACCTTGGGCCCGGGCCCAACACCCCATGTGGTATTGATAACCTTAAAGGCCCTAGCCACCCGGTAGGCCCGAGGAGCGCTGGCCGACCTTCTGCCGGATACCCCAGCGGATGAGGTCAGGACATTAAGTAGGCCCGCAAATGCCCGACCAACCTCTCGCGAGGCGGCAGGAATCAGTAGCCGGGCTGCCTTGTTTAGCTCGAGCGCTTATTTTCCCGAACCGGCAACTCTCCCAAGCAAAGTTGCCAACTTGGGAATCCAGCCTTGAAACGCCTTGTTTAGCTCAGGCATATTTTCAATGGCAAGCTAAACAAAGTTGCCATGGCTCTCTACTTTACAAGCATAAGTTCGCTCGTAGGCCAGTTAGTTAACCAGACAAAATAGGAAGTCCTCTTGATAGCAGTTCAATTGGGAAGGTAGTTACTTAGAGGGGAAGAATAGAATGTCATTAAATAAAATCATATTTATAACGTTATGGGAAGAAAATGGATCAATTAATAAAAACGGATCATAACACCACTCCATAAAGGAAGTAAATTAAATAAAAGGTACGAATTTACAGCTTGAGATTGCTATTGCTTCAAGCTCTAAGTCGTTCAAAAAGGGACCGACTTTGCCATCGGAGGGGCGACGGAACACCACCACCGGCTTCTTTTTGTTTTGCAAGATTCTGGTGCTTAGTTAATGCACCGACGATCAGGTGATTACGAGGTCGAGGGGCCTTTTCCATTCATAACCCATTTGAGGAGGTGGAGCTGCACAAGGTGGGCAATGGTTCTGGAGGAAAAGCATTTGGTTTCCCTGATGGTGGTGTGAGTCCATTTATCCGTACATCTTCTATAAATCTAGTCTAACCAAGAGTTTCGAACCCTTGGAGACGCAGAAAAAACTCCAAACGTAAATATTATCTGCAATAAACAATTTCACCATCAGAGGTGGATGAAATTTAAACCCTTGTCTTGTATGAATCCAAATTCAGAGACAAATCAAAGTAAGACCTAAAGTATCAATGTTTTAATTTGCAGTACTGATTTATATTATAATAGAATCGAGAAAAGCACATGAGCTTAAATCATATAAGACGCAGAAAATGTATATTAGGTCGGAGAAAAATAAAAAAAAATGCTAAAAGACTTTTGTTTATTGCATTTCGCAGCAACCAAAAAGAAAATCTTACACCAAATTGTGCAATGAGGTTGAAGTATACTAACAGGAAGTTTTGTTTACGGGGTTTCCCGCCAACATTGAGCAATCATTCATTTGTTTTATCTTTCACGCATTTTCCCAGTAACCAAACAGAAAAACATACCCCTAGACATGCAAGGAAATGGAAGAAAAATCAATCTAGACAGAATTTGTCTGAGCACAAACTTCCCGGTATCCCTAACAAGTATTCTAATAACCTGCCCTGTTTCATTTTCCCCGCGTTTTCCCAGCGTTTTCCCAACAACCAAACATAAAACATAATTCCTATAAGAACCAATTTATTCGTCTGATCTCCGGGGTATCAGCTGTGCAATGTGAACCTGCAAAAAGGGTGATTTTAGGGATAAAATATGTTTTTCCTTATCAAGGATTATCTTTTTAAGAAATAAGGGATAAAATGTATTTTTTCCATATCAAAGATTATTCTTTTCAGAAATAAGGAATGAAATCTATTTTTCATAAATATGCTTTTTTGAAATAAGGAATAAAATATGTTTTAAGCATAAAGGATATCCTTCTAAATAAAGGAATTTAAAAATTAGGAAATTCGGGGATAAATATTTCTTGTCGTATTTTCATAGCAAATTTCCGTATCACGGTAAGATGGTCGGTAGGAGACTTGGTATCTAGACGGGTTCTAGGACCGCACCTGCGTCTGGTGGGTTTCGATGTGGTTTTAATATAGTGGGTGCGCTGGGCGGCACATGAGGCGGGCTAGGCAATGGGCTTGCGCGGGCACGAGCCTATTAGTGAGTAGTGCAGACTACAAAAGTACGGTACTGTAATGCCACATTTTTCGGTTGAAGTTGGAGTGCTTGTTGGACCAAAACAATTTTTTAAGTGTAAAAACTGAGTTATTGGTTGACTTTGAGACTAAATTAAAGTGGGACCCGATTGTTATTTTGAATAATATTTCTTGGGTTCATATTCTACTAAGTGAGGAGAATAATGTAGTATATTCATTTGCTCAAATCGAGTAAGAAATGAATGAGAAAATAGGCTTCCAAGTGACCCTCTTGAAAATGTGCTGTTTGGTTTTGAGTTATTAATATAGGATGGTATTTGTCAGGAAAAAGTTGTGTCTTTTAGGATAGTGGTTGTCAAAAGTCGCAAGGAATCTCTCGTACTCGGGTTCATTGTCATTCTAAAGATAACAAGCGATTTTCAATTATTTTCATTCGTTAAACGGTGCGCTGGGTAACCTTTAGTACATTATTTTTCGACATTTAAGGCAGTGCATTTGGAGAGTATACAACATAGTTTGGTTCGCTGGACAGATAGATTGGAGTGCTACTTCTATCTGTGTGAAGATTATTGTATCCTGGAAGGCCCAGGCCTTTCAGTGTGCCAGCACGAGTGGGGCGAAATCTATCTTAAGGACATAGTGTCAAACACTGGCCTTGATCACCTAAAGTTCTATCACGGTTCCTGTGCACTTGTCGGGGTTAGTATCTAGTTTGCATATATGTGATTATTCAGTGTGGCTTTCGTATCACACTTTATATTTTGCATGTAACACTTCTATATAACTGTTTCACATTTGCTTGTTACTGTTTTAAATACTTTGCCTGTTTAAAACTGAAATTTCAATCAGTAATTTTACTATATTTAAATACCCTAGAGTCAACACTCCAACATTCTTAAGACAAGAGTTTAATTCAGTTTAATTACTTGTTGTGGTTACGGTTTTGATATAAAAGCAGGTGACTTTGTTGCAGTTTTAATTTAAATTGTTACCAAACGGTGGCTTTTGATAAACCATACGAAAACGTTAAAGTAGTAATTTCAAAGCAGTAGCTAGGCTGTTCTGGTTTTCTTCTTTGCTTTATAATGATAGTTTGTAATCTTTGTTTTGTAAAAATGAATGCAAATGATATTAATGTTCTGCTACTACAAATCATGTTATTTATTGCCTGTGGTGCCTGTTATTTCCTACTCATGTATTATGTGGAAAATCGAAAATTCAACGGGAATGATTTTGAGAATGTAGAGAAAATGTTGTTCTGTGCTCTCACTCGTTGAATCACGCAAGTCTTACATTGAGATGCTCCCGTTTGTAGTGAGAATGGGGGCCCATTGCCCGAGTTGTTGTTGTGGTGGATGCATGGAAACACTCTGATTTTCTTTGCAAAAACTATATCCTCAATGGATTGGATAACACATTATATAATGTATATAGTCCAATCAAGACGACTAGAGAGAATTTTGTGGAATCCTTGGATATAAAAATACAAGACGGAATGCTAGGAATGAAGAAATTTGTTGTGGCGGATTATGATTATAAAATGGTGGTTAAGACTATCATAGTCAGTTAGAATCTTCAGTGATCACACTGAAATTCAATCCGAGAGGGATGGTGCTTAGTGAATCTTTTCAAGTGGTGTAATTATTAAGAAATTAGCAAATTGAAAGAACTAAAAATATTTGAAATACAAGCGCAAAGAAATGAAGCTTGAGATTTGATCGTGAGATTGAGGATGAAGGAGGATAATGAGTCTAGAAGAAAATAGACAATCATTTTTCAAGCCAAGGTCAAGACACATGTGATTGAAGAGGACATAAAATCAACAAGAAAGGAAGTATGTTGGCTGACAAGGGGCCAGGGTGAGTGATTCAAGAGGTTCAAAAGGCAATTTAGCTGTGTGCAACAAACACGGACATCTCCGTTCAAATGATTGTCAAGCAAGTAAAGCTAACAGTGAACCCGAGAGGAAGGCGCTGACCAATATAAATAGAGTGGAAAAACTTGAAATGTACCATAAGTTGTTATTTGTAAATATCAGAGTCAACTTGATGAAATACCAAAGGAATGGTAGGAGACACCGGGGCCACTAGACATATCATTCGGAGAAGATGTTCTCTTTAAATCTCAGGCAGTGTGATGGAGTGATCTTGTGAGAAGTCCTCCTTCCAAAAGTTGAGGCAAAGGAAGGTTATCTTGAAGATGACTTTCGGGAAAGAGCTTCATCTTAATGATGTCTTGCATGTTCCAAAAATTAGAAGATCTTATTAATGCGGATCGTTGTTGAGTAGAGAAGGGTTTTAGGTTGGTTTTTAGTCAAACAATTGTACTCTCACTAAGAGTGGGATTTATGTAGGCAAGGGATATATGAGCAATGGGCTCTTTAGATCAAATATGACTATTGTATAGTTTTAATAATAAGAACACATCTTTAACATAATGGCCGAATCTCCTATAATATAGCCAAGCATGAGTAGATTAAGATATCGTGAATTTTGAAATACTTTAAGTAAATTAATAAACTTAGAATCGGAGGCCACAGGGCAGGGCGGGGAGAATGCGCACTTGAGCCCCCACACCTTGAGACTAGCTATAATAATGTACACTAATATTATATTAATGATATATAATATGGGTTTTGACCTCTCTTAAATGGCGTGAGCGATAATTTATAATTTGTCTTTTTGTTTAATTGGCTATGTTGTTGGATAGGAGTCTTCTTTTATAACTCTTTCGCTATGCATAGTTAATAGTTGTTCAATCATCTGAATTTGCCGGGGCCCTCGCCTGATAAAATTTGTGGATCATGGTAATTTATTTATTTATTTTTAAAGGAATCATGGTAGTGTTTTCAAATCAATTTCTTTTTTAAATACTTTTATTATTTTACGAATAAAATTATATTTGTTAGTTTAAATATAAAATTTAGATTTGTTCTCCCATTTGATCTTGAAGAACCAAAGATCAGTAAATAGAGTAATAAAAGTGAATACATGTCTTTGTAAAAAAATACATTTAATATATATATATATATATATATATATATATATATATATATATATATATAAAATTTATTGAAGAAAAATTTTCGTTTTAAGTACAATAAAAAAACCAAATATTTATGCATAAATATTCTTTACATATATAACCAGGTATTTTTAAGTATTTTGTAGGAATCGAATTAAAATAGCAGAAAAGATGAAATTTTACATGTTTAATAATCAACTTTTGCTGTGGGACTCCCTGAGAGTACTTGGCTCGTATAATTTGGATTTAGACTCGAAATTATATCGGTTTGGAACCTGGAAAAGTAAAATAGAGAACAAAAACGAAAGGAAAAAAAATAGAGAAAAATATAAAATAGATTCAAATTTAATAAATTAATTATATATGTTTATTCAAACTCTTTTTATTTATTTATTATTATATAAAGGATTGAAATTAAATATTAAAATTTTGATTAGATTTGATTTTATATTATTTTTGTATAAAATAAAATAAAAAAATTATTTTGTTAATATTTTTTGGATTCTAAACTAAAGGGATACGGATAATGCATTTTATATTATGTTTATAAACTTTATTGTATTTATTTTGTACTGTATTTATAAATATTAGATATGAAAATTACGAAGGGTTGTAACGAGGTGAAAAACTATAACCTCATTTTTTCTAAACCTTTTTTTTGTTAGTCTTTTTTCTTAAGTAACGGATGATGATTTCTTTTATTATTGGTGAAATCGTAATTTTACACCTTTTTCATTGTTTTATTGATATTCAATAAAGTGATTTTTACACAAATTTAGTTTTTTATTTATTTTATGATTTATTCATCGTTTTGATCACGGCCTTAAGTTATCGTCGTTTGATCTGATGTTATTTATCATTATCATGATATAATGTTTATTTGTGTAAGTGTTATCCAAATGTTTCAATTGCACTCTAGAATCTGATAACGATGGGTGTTTGTAAAATCCGAAAGAAGTTTTCAAGTTAAAATTATTGAAATCTGCGGTGGTGATGTCGCGAAAGATTGAATAGTACCAACAGTTTTATAACATTAGAAAAATATATTAGAAAATATTGATGTTGACCTTTATTATCAAATGATTTTGCATCACAGAAATGCTTGGAAGACAATGTTTTATAAACATTTTGTATGCTTAATCTAAAATTAAATGTTTTTATTTGATTGTAAAATATTTGTTAATTAAGTCTAATAAAACTACCATTTATAACATTTTTTTATTATGTGCACTTGAACTTTAATTATATACATTAGGGGCCCCTTATTTTTGTTACTTATAGGACTCAAGAAAATATCAAGACCGGTCCTGCTTAGAATTGTTGCCTAAATTTAATATTGATGCAAATCATAAATGTGAGATATGTGTTGAATTAAAATTAACTAAAGCATCATTTCAAAATATTGAAAGAAGTACTGAACCTCTAGAGTTAATTTATAGAGGTGGAAAGAAATACTTTGTGACTTTTATTGATGATTGCACAAGATATTGCTATGTATATTTGCTTATGAGTAAATATGAAGCATTGGAAAAATTTATGCATCATAAGAATGAGGTTGAGAATCAACTTGAAATTGAGAAAAGATTGACAATATGGTAGTCGAGGTAGTGAATATGACCCATGATTCGATCGGTTCTCAAGAACATATGAGTTAATTCACCAAACTTACTTTGTATACATCTAAGCAAAATGGAATTGCTGAATGTAAAATAGAGACATTGAAAGAGATAATGGAATGACATGTTGATTAAGTTCGAGTTACCTCAGAAACTTGTGGAAGCTTTGCTTTAAACAAATTATATTTTAAATAAATTCATAAAGTTAGACAAAACCCCTTATGAATTATGGAAAGGTTAGAGTCCTTCCTACAAATATTTAAGATTATTAAAAGTTGTTTGCATTCAGATGATGATTCCTATTCCCAAAAGGATTAAAAGAGGACTAAGACTATTGATTTGTATATTTATTAGTTATGCAATAAATAGTAGTGCATATCGTTTTCTAGTCCATAAATATGATATTCTGACCTTATATCAATACAATAATTGAGTCAAGAAATGTATCATTCTTTGAAAATATATTTTTTATTAAAAATGCATGTGATGGGAGTTCTCTTAAAAGAACTCATGATATTGCAACTAGTGATATAAACCATGAGTCTATAAACGATGAAAGTGAAGAGGCACTTAGGCCTTGGTAAGGCAGGACTTCAAGTCCTTTGGTCGAATTTTCTAACTTATTTGTTAGAAAATGAGCCTCAACTTCAATGAAGCAATGTCGCTCCTAAAAGAAGCACTCGTGTGGAAAGCTATAAATAGTTAAATTGAATCAAATAAATGCAAGAAATCGCACGCAGGAGTTGGTTGATCTTCGCGCAGGAAGTAAGCCATTAAGTGTAAATGGATCTTCAGAGAAAATGGCGTGGATCGATTGATAAGTCTGAATTGAACTTGTAGCAAAATGCTATAAACAAAAAGAAGGTGCGATTACTTTGATACATATTCTCTATTCTGAGAATAACATCTTAATGTGCTCATAGCTATTCAGCCATTGCATAATCTTGAGATACATCAAATGGATGTAGCTGCTTTCTAAATAGTGACTTAAATAGAAATTTCTATGGACCAACTTGAAGGGTTTATTTCTCTGGGACCAAAGAAGAAAGTATGTAAATTGTTAAATCACTTTGCATAGTTTAAAGCAAGTACCAAAACAATGATATGAGAAATTTGACAGAGTAATGATGTCAAATGGTTTCCGCAATTAATGAATGCTTGATAAATGTGTCTATGTTAAAGACACAAATAATGGATAATATCGTGTTTGCCTATATGTGGATGATATGCTTATTTTTGGGTAGTAATAATTATATTGTACAACTACTAAAAATGTTGTTTAGTAAATTTAACAAGAAGGATTTGGGTGTTGCGGATGTTATACTAGAATTAAAATTTCCTAGAACATCACAGGTATATATATTATCTCAATCACATTCTCGAAATTACTTGAAACAAGTTCGATAAAGATGAAAGCAACATTGCTAGAACACCGAGGTTAGTATAAATCTTCATTTGTCTAAAAATATTAGTCAAAGCATATCCATGATTGGAATATTCTACCGTATCATTTGGAAGTCTAATGTATGTCATGGCGCACTAGACCGGATATAGCATACCGGATTAATGGCGAGTAGATATACGAGTAATCTGGGAGTAGACCATTAGAAGGCAATTATCAGGGTTCTTAGATACCTAAGATATACCCGAATTATGGATTGCATTATCTGAATATCAGTAGTACTAGAAGGGTATAGTGATACAAGTGGATATCGATATGAAGGATACAAAATCTACAAGTGGTTATGTTTTACACTTAGTGGAACAAGCTTGTATCTTTGGAAATCCTCAATGAAACACATTATGTGCTAGATCCCGATAGAATATGAATTTATTGCTTTAGATAAAGCGGGAGAGGAAGCAGAATGGCTTCGTTAATTTCTAGAGGATATTCTAATATGACCCAAACTGTGCCAGCAATTTGTATACATTGTGAGTAGCCAATCACGCAATTGGTAGGGCCGCGAATGACATCATATAAGCTGTAAGTCTAGACATATGCGTCGTAGACATAATCTGGAATTAGACAATTGTTCTCAAGCCAGGTTATTTCTATTGATTATATAAAGTCAAAAGGATAATCCTAACGGATCCGGCTTACCAAGGTTTGTGAGAGAGCAAGTAAATTGCACATCGAGGGAATGAGATTAAAGCCTATGACAAAGAATCACCTTAATGGCAATGACCTAGTTATTTGGAGATCGAGATCTAGGTTCAAAGGATAAGCGGGTATGCGTGATTCAAAAGAAGCACTAAGGAGCTAATCTCTCCTACCTATTCCTATGATAAACTAGTGTTGCTTGTAGAGTTTATTAGGGTAAGTTATGCTTTTAATGATTCTTATAACTTGGAAAATCCAAGTCGGATATTGCAGGATATTCTATTAAGTCACTTATGGGTGTGAAGGAATTAAACATGTGAGGAATTTATAAAAATTTGAATTCTCTAAAGCACTCATGAAAACCGGGGGAGTTAGTCAGGGAGGCCAAAATGAACACAATCATGAGAACCAATTGTGTTAGGAAAGAGATTGTGTGAAGTCTATTCGATCTGATTTATCAAACAGCTGAATAGTTCAAGACATCACGTTCACTATTTAGTTGATAAGTCAGATGGGCTTTCACTAGGGAAAGGTTCAAGGCCAAAAGCTACCTATCTCATTTTGATCTTTCCAAAGATGTCTTGTAGCGCCCCGTTTTCCGGGGGTCCGTTATTTGCAAATCGACTGCGGAAAATCTATACATCTCATATCACGAGACGTATACCTGAGTAAAAATAGCCTCTTGGGCCCACGAACCAATACTCAAAATAAATATCTTAACTATATTCTCATAGTTTTCATGCTTGTTCTACAAAAATATTTATACATATTTACAAAAATATTCATTTAAAGCCACATCTCGGCTTTCTTCTCAATAGATACCTCTACTGCGTACCGTCTCCCTGGATAGTCTTTGTGCACGAAGAGAAAGGGGGTCCCCTGACGGGTAACAAAGCCCGATAAAAGTTTTCCTACAAAGTTTACTCCGCTAAAATGCATATGCAATGGCATATATAAACAATCAATCACATTCATACAATTATTTTATGAAATATACATGTCGTGCATGAGATCGACCTCATTGCTCACCACCCGAGTCAATGAGCTCACTCCTGGAATGCCAAATGTGTGAAATAAAACCGGTCACACACCACGGCTAAACCATTGGAAAACCCTCCAATTTATTTATCAAAGCAGTTTGCAGTTATTTTCCTTTATTTTGTAGACCCGCAGTTTCGGGTTTACGGAAATGGGGCCTTCGTAGCGCGCTTTTTAGCGTTTTAGAAACATGTGATTCATATCTAATAATGAATAACTGTCATTTCATGATCCACCTAACACCATCAAACTGCATTATCATTTGTCATTTATTCAGTGAATCTCTATAGACTTTGTCATTTTTCCGGAGTTCACGACCATTTCATAATCTAGATGAATAAAGCCTTACCTGCACCCACACCCAGGCGGCCTTCGATGTGACCGTGCATATGAAATGCATGATGCCAATGCATTTTCCTCATGTTACATCATGAATGAGCACTACATGAAACATTTACAAACCATGAAAATTATAAATTTATACATATGATACCTCCATGCAAAACATATCAATGCACATCGACAAACATGCATCGATATCCATTTTCACGCCAACATGTTATTCGGCAAGCGTAACATGATTAGGTGTGAACTTGGGACCACTCCTTGAAACCTCGCGGCGTAGCGAGCATGAACCATTTTGGTTGTACTTATCATCACGTAATGACCGTGATGCACAGAAACTTTGGGTTCCAATTAAAACACAAGCTTCTGCGGTCAATGCAGTAGGTCATGAATCCATACCATTAATTCCAAAGCTTGGAACTAATATACATGGCCTCTCATGGCCTCCATGCTGTCCTCACAATTATAAAGCGCTAAATTTAAAAATAATAAGTGGAAAATATCCTACCTCTTGGAGTTCGATGAAGCTCCAGCCCAGGAGTCGTTATCTCTCGTGTGAATAGCCATTCTTGTCTTGAAGGAATCCAGACGATCGGATCACCCTCTGAGCCTAGAGAGAGGAGGACGCTCTCTGATGAAGGCATCCATTACACTTTGCATCTCCTTTTCCTTCCTCCACTACGTTTTAGCCCATTCATTTAACTCTTTTTGCTTTTCTTTTCTTTTTCTATTTTCTCTCCTTTTGAATCGTTTCCTTATTTACTGCTCCATTTTTCTCTTTTTCTCTTTCCCTTCTCTCCTCCTTTTTGGAGAAATCGTCGATCGGTCGATGGGTAGGAAATTGTATACCATTTCTCAGTCTACATGTGACATAAATTTCCATCATTTTTATTATTCATGGTCGCACTATGTCGTCTTTCTCAGTGGTTTAATATATGATGGCAAATCCGTCCTTTGTGGGTTGGTGTGGTAGTGCTTTTAGTGCCAAGTGTCACGCCACATGGTGCCAAGTGGCATGTATCTTCTTGAAGTATGTCGTCATTGTGGCGTCTCGAGCGTGAAATCGTAGCCTCGGAATCTAGCGAATTCGGCCAGTGGTAGCTAAATTCGTGGGAGCGATTTCGCGGAAAAGTCCGTTTCATCCATCGAGATCTAGAAAATTCGGATTTTCAACCCCATTTCTATTTTACCCTTTGTCGAAATCTTAGTTTTAAGGGGTCTCACATGTACTCCCCATAGTGTGTCGGCATTTATCATTTGCATACTAACAAGCAATTTTCCCACTTCATGTAGAGGATTGTTGGACCAAAAGCAGTTTTAAGTGTAAGCGGGTTATTGAGTTGACTTGGGGCCTAATTAAAGGAGTGGGACTGATTGTTTATTTTTGAACAATATTTCATGGGTTCATATTCTACTAAGTGAGGAGATGTGTGTCTCATTCATTTTCTCAAATCGAGTAAGAAATGAATGAGAAAATAGGCTCCTAAGTGACCCTCTTGAAAAGGTGTTGTTTGGTTTTGAGCTGTGTCTCTTAGGATGGTGACTGTCCGGAAAAGTTGCGTCTCTTAGGATGGTGATTATTCGGAAAAGTTGTCTTTTAGGATGGTGATTGTCCGAAAAGTCACAAAGAGGTCTATAAATACTTAGGTTCCTTGTCATTCTAAAAGATAACAAACAAATTTAAGTCATTTTCATTCAATAAACAGTGCACTAAGACAACCTTTAGTGCATTATTTTTCGGCATTTAAGGCAGTGCATTCGGAGAGTATACAACATAGTTTGGTTCGTTGGACAGATAGATTGGAGTCTTTACTTATACGTGTGAGAGTGTATATCGCGGAAGCCCGGGCGCTCATTCCATAAGCACCGTGAGTGGGGGTGAAATCTATGTTAAGGACATAGTGTAAACACTGGCATGATCCTACCTAAAGTTCTATCAGGTTAATTACGCAATCGGGTTAGTATTTAGTTTGCATATATGAGAAGCTGTGTTATCATTTACTTTCATGTCACACTTTATCTTTAAAGTGTAACATTTCTATATAACTATTTCCACATTTACTTATTCTTGTTTTGAAGTATCCCTTTTTGCATGTTTCAAAACTGAAATTTCAACAAGTAATTTTACTATATTTGAATACCCTAGAGTCAACACTCCAACACTTCTTCAATCAGGAAAAATGCGGTGCTTTTAGACTTTGAGTGGAGAAAGTTGAAGGGACTGGGAGAATTAATGCCAGCAGGTGTAGAGCCCTTGATGCGGCCTTTAGAAGTGCCCGGATAATGAAGCCCAAGGCTAGAAGTCACACGGCTAGAAAGTGCCGGTAGGCGTAGAGCCCTGATCTAGCCTTTAGAAATTGCGAAACGGCGTAAGAGCCAGTGCGGCATTAAGAAAGATGCCCGATGAGTGTAGAACCACGATCCCCGAGTATTTTAGAGAATGTCGAGGCCGGCGTAGAACGAAATCGACATTAAAGAAAGTCTGTCGACATCAGCGCACGGAACATAATGAACCGGTTAGGCGTCGACCATCTTTGGTAGATAGGACATCGATCTTGCGGGCTTTGTAATGAGCAATTGGGCGTAAACCATATTGGCGGTATGACATCAACCTTACCGGACTTTGTAATGGGCTGTTTGGGGCATATTTCTGTGGGCGGTAGGACATCAGCCTTCACCGGACATGGTGCGCCCAAGCCGGACATCAACCATACTAGAAAGGTAGGATATCAACCTTACCTAGGCTTTATAAGTGAGCTATTGCAAAGATTGATAAAGAATGTTTTAAAGGAAGCTTTATTAATATTACCTCTTCCAGGTTCGCGGCTTTCTCCGATCTGAGTCCGCAACTGGTCATTCTTTCTCTCTAAGCATTCAACATGACTTTGTAACTCCTTCATCTTTTTTGCTTATTCCTTCTCCTTTCTCTACATATGCCTTAGCGCCTTGATAGAGGAATTGCTCTTGCCCATTTGGATCGATAAGTTGGCGACATTACGATTCACGCCGAGACCGAATCAAATGTGGAATGGGGATTAACGAGCTCAGGGTGGCCAGAGGAATGCTGGGCTGACCATCGAGCCAGCTCTTGCCAATCGTCGATGAGACATTTTGTTCAATTTCCCACAGACAATGCCAATTGTAAGAATCAATTTGTTCGTTTGATCTCTGGGGTATAAGCTGCGCAATGTGAACCTACAAAAAGGGCGATTCGGCGACGGTGTGTCGGCCGCCTTTCCAATGATTAAGTCGTGATATGGAGAGGGAAGAAGAAAATTTGAAGTTAGGTGCATACTCACCCACCACGTAAGGATCTTCCCAATTTATAAGGCTCGGTTCCCAAATCTTCGTTTTGTTTTTCCTTATCAAAGATTATCCTTTTGAAAAATAAGGAATAAAATATGTTTTTCCTTATCAAGGATTATCCTTCTAAATAAAAGATTTAAAAATTTAAAAATTCGGGGATAAATATCTAATTTGCATATTTTCCTATAACAAATTCCTCATATGCAGTAAGATGATCGAGTGGGGGCTAAGGGATCGGACGGAGTTCTGAACCTCTCAGCGTCTGGTGGGATTTAGCGTAATGGTTTTATTATAGTGGATCACCTTAGGCCGCTTTATGAGGCATGCCAGACAGTGGGCTTGCGCAGGCGCTAAGCCTATTGAGTAGTGGATCTGAACCTAAAAGACCACGGTATTCACAATTCCTACCGGTATCCTAACAAATATTCAAATAACCTGCCCTATTTCATTTCCCCCCGCGTTTTCCCAACAACCAAACATAAAACATAATTCCCAAAATTACAATAAAAAAAAGAAAAAAAAAACAAACAATAGAAAGAAAGAAAGCAATTACTAGCTTGTGGAAAAAATACTGAAATCCCCCCACCGGTTCCACAATCCCGATGACTAAGTTCTCGATTCAGATCCGATCACCAACCCGAAACAGTGAATCTTCTCTTTGCCTCTCTTCTGCTACGCGATCACAATTCAGAACTCTCTTTGATTTTTTTTCCGATGATACAAAAATGAGATTCAGAGTTTTTATATAGAAAATCCGAGGTATTTCTCCGGGATTCTCCAGACGTTTCCGGTGTGTAGTGGGGACAGAACAGTCTGGATTTTCCACGTGTGATGTTTCCATTGGTCCACGTCAGTGATACGGCAGCTTGTGACAAAGCTCGACAAATGAACCGGAACTTTCGAGGTTGGTGGATTAGGCTTAAGATTGGCTCAGTATAGTTGTTATCTGGGGTGTCGTACCGTCGTTAAAGGCGATCTGCGAAGATAAAATCGAACTGGCCGGAATGGCGTAGGATGTGGTAAATGTCGTCAGGAGTTTTGGGGTGGCATATTTGACAACTTTTAAGCGATAATGGAGAGGTTGTAAAATAGCGATTGGTGGCTATTATTCATTTCAACGGTTATATTTCATCCCATATTTAACAAGTTTAATTATATTTTTTTAATAAAAAACATTGAATTATTAAAATTGTATCCCATTTTGGTACCTATCATGGGATGTAGCCTTGGCCTTGGCGGGTCCAGTTGACTACCGTCGACTCGCGAATCTGAGTGGAGGTCGGGTGCAGCCTTGGCTTTTAAGCATCGAGACGAGTCTCTCAGCTATGCAGGGAGCTCTAGATAAAACTGTAAATAACACGCATTTACAGCCATCAAATCGATATATCTGATATATAAATCGGCCATGGGCCCATAACTAATACTCATTCGACACATATCACAACTATTCTCCGAATTATCTCCCAATAATTCATGGTTGATTCTGGCTTTGTTTTATAAGCGTATATTAAAATCTACAATTTCTAATAAGTTTAGTTATAAGTTTGGATTACGATGCCCGGCTTCACGGCTTGGTATCGAGCTAAGGCTATCTGATTACGTAAGCGTCTTTGGGCATGGGCTGGGATGTCACGGTTGTAGTGTAGTGCACAGTTAGGATTGCGGGCGCTTGAAGTCACGATCTGAAACCGCGGGCAGTATCGGAGAACTAGATATCTGAATACTAGGGAGCTCGGGTTGGGCTCGCACTAGGTGGTTTGATGTGGAACTTAGGTATGTGGAAACCTATGGATTGAGGATTTGGGCTTAGGCCATAATCTTTAAGAGATAAGAACATCACCGCTAGGTGTGGTTCGATGTTCGATTTAGGTATGAGATTACACTAGAAGGCGCGGAGACAAGCCCAGGGCTGCGACATGTGTGTTTTGTGTGTGATCCCGTAGGGATGATGAATGGTTGTATGTATGTGTTTGGTGGTGTATGACATGTTGTCTGTGTGATGTGAATGTTTGTGTGCTTAGGTAGATAGCACATAGGCATGTTGGAAAACAAACCTTGGAGTTTACAATGTGTAAACTGGAACAAGAGAATAAGTAAAATAAATTTAAGCAATTTATTTGGTTTGTTGGAAAAAAAATATATAGATGAAATAAATTTTAATAAATTTATTGGTGTCTTGGAAAATGAAGAAAATAAATAAATATATTTTGGTATTGTCAGTGGTGAGAAGAAAAAAAATTAGAAAAAAAAATTGTGCGAAATTGGAAATGGGCTCACTGCCCATTGGGCATGTTTGGGCGTAGACGAGTTTGGCGCGCGAGGGCGTCATGGGGCGCCTGGAGTGGGCGGCCCAGCCTGGCGTGGGCGCAGGGTCTTGCTTGAGCGTGCGTGTCTTGTGAGCGCGGACGGGTCGCCTTGGGGGTGTGTGGTCTTGTGACGGGCGCGTAATCAGGCGCGGGAGCTAGAAGCATGTGTATGCGATGGAGTGGCGGCGTGGCCCTAGGTACGAGAGACAGGCGGAGCATACGAGGGCGGTGGGCGGCACGAGGCGCTGCGTCTTTGGGCGTCTTGTGGCGGTAGGCGTGGGCGGAGTGTGGCGTGGCCCGAGCGTGGGGGTCTTGTGCGGGCGGGCATGCACACGGGGCGCCGACGCGCGGGGCACGGCTGGTTGGGGCGTGGCTGGCGCCGACTTTGTCTTGTGAGGGTGGGCATTTCAGGCCGAGGTTGGGGTTTGTGCACTGACTCGGTTTTAGCTGGGTTCGTGGTATTTTCTGAGTCATTAAATGAGCATTTATTCATTTGTAAAATAAATTTTTCGAAAAAAAATAATTTATTAAATTAAATAAAAAAATCAAATAAAATTTGAAAAAAATTTGAAAAATAAAATTTTCAAAATAAAATTTTTGAAAATAAATTTATTGAAAACAATAATTTAAATGCAAAAATTGATTCTGTATACAACGAGTTATGTGTATGATTAATGTCTCGAGCATGTTTACTTTATGGAGATACAACATTGTATATTGCCGGGCCCACATAGGCGAAGTGCGGGCGTAGGTCGAGGTCGACCACGGGGGTGCGGGTCGAGTTCGGGTCGATTTGGGCGAGATGCGTGTTACCATTACTTAGCCGGCTGGACATATGAGGCGAGATTGTCTGAGGCGAGAGATCTCAGTACCTGGTAGGCGTTCGGATTAGTCGGATATGCATCGTACGTCTCCTTTCGCAATTGTTGACTAAGCGTGGTGTTTAAATTAGTTTGTCATGTTCATTCATTAATGCATCTTGTGTGATAAGAGTTTAGTCACGATACAAGCTTCCATGACTTGGCATAAGAAGGTTGAGGTCTTTAGAAGCGAGTAATATGATGGAAAATTTTCCACTAGAATGTAGGGAGAGATTTGACTTTTTCTAAGTCGAGTTCTTGTATTGAGGCGTAGTGGACCTTAGGGTGGTAGATTGTGTTGGTTCTTGATGTCAGTTGACATGGATGAATGACAACCATCGGGTTATGATGGTGGGACCTTAAGCCCAGGATCATCATACGACCAGGTCTTGGAGCTCAGTGGGTTACATATGCACATGGTGGATGTATGTCGTAGAATTTAGGGACAAAATTCCTTTAAGGAGAGGAGAATGTAAGGCGAGAAATTGATTACGGAATAAGGGCAAAATCGTAATTTTGATTATAAGAATTTTAATTCACCGAGTTAAAGGAGTCAAAGTAATTAATTCTCTAATTCGGATGGCCAAGCGATTATTACCGTTGGGTACGTCTCGCGAAATCTAGTTAGCAAGTAAAATTCACTTAATTCTTGAGGCATTCGGGTCGGTAAGTTTTTGAAAAATGGCGTTCGGAGTCTGAAGTAAATGGATTTTCGATCACGGCCCAGAAAGCCACGCCTGTAATATCTTTCGTATGCCATAAGTGGTATGAGTAGATAAATGATGAAAATGGGCGGTAGAAATTTAAATAGAGATGTAGCTAGGAAAAGAGGCGTAGATGTCGTTTGAGTTTGATTAAAATGAGAATCAATGCCAAAGGCTCTGGTCGTCTCTTCAAAAGCAGCGTGCGGGGTGTGCTACGGGAGGAGAGGCTGGGTTTTGGGAGATTTTAGAGAGAGGCACTTCTCTACAGGGAAATACGGGGCGTCAAATAGTCGGCTCGGAATGAAGGAGAACGTTCTGCGGACGGGGCTGCGCGTGGACTCAGGATCGGGAGTTCTTCAAACTCGCCCCGAGGTAGGATTTTCTCCCTACTTGGGTTTTTATTCCCATTTTAAATGTTTACTAAATGTTTAAGGTTGAATGAGGCGTTCAGTAGTTGGGTGATCGAACATGGGGCGAGATTAATGAAATATTTTCTTTGCCATGGAAGCGGCGAAATGCTTAGTGGGTATGGGGTACATTTTGAATGTCAGTTGTGTTGATTGGAGTATTGAATGGTTGGCCGTATGCATTGGGCCGGGAATGGCGTGGTTGGAGTTCACGAGGTGAGCGGATTGAATTAATGATTTTTCGGGAATAGTAGCAGGGTTTATTTATTAAAGCAATCAACTAAAATAATAATTTTGGTAAAAATTTGTGTTGGTAAGTGATTTAAATTAAATCGCTTCGTGTTTGATCATTAGCCCAGTGAGCTAATTTTGATGCTTCAGAATTGATTAATTACATGACATAATTGTGCTGATTGGATATTATGCGAATATATTACGTATTGATATGTTTCTGTGTGATTAGGCTTCAATGATGGAGCGCCAGTGGTATATCTTATTTGGAACATCTAGGTATATAGGAGTTGTGCGTGAGATGATCTTGAAAATCGTTCGGAGGGTAATTACAAATGTTAATGTCCAGTGGGAGGAGTAGTCAAACTAAATAATATATCAACAGTCGGAGCGGCCCAGTTGATTTATATCCATCAGTTAGTCCTGAACTAAATAATATGTCAGCCGTGGACGGCAGGATTGATATATATTAAATCGGAGTAGTCGGCAAACTAAAATAATATATATCAATCGTCGGGCCCAATTGATATATATTCATCGAGTTGCCCACTAATAAAATTATAATTCTATCACAGGGGCTTAGGCGAGTGTGAAGTTAGTGGACTGGGATGCGGGTTAATTCGTATGGCGTTAGTAGGATCGCGTTTGGCAGATGTGTGTTTACTTTAGACGTTGTCTTTGCAACTTGGGTGGTGAGTAAGCCGAACTTAGGCGTTCTCTCTTGAGCTTTAGCTCACCCGATAGTGGACTACTTTATTTTACGGGTACATGGAGCGTGCGGATGGCTCGTCTGAGGCGAAGTTAGAAAAGGCTGGATTGTGTGATGATAATTACATGTATTAGAAATTAGTATTTTAATATATATGTAATATGAAGTAAAACGTTTGACTCTTTGTGGGTATATAGTTGGCACTGTATATTGAAGTCACTGTTTATAGATTAAAGTGGTAGTATTGGATATATATTGCGTATATTGAATTTTGTTAGGACGGGTATTTGCAGTGTGTATTTGGGTAGAGCTCCGTCTGAGAGTTTGCCCGATTTTCTAAGTGGTCGGGTAACCCGACCTCCACTTGTATTCAGCGAGGTTGTGGGTGGTCAGCGGACACAGGTTTTGGGCGTCGCAAGAAACACTATTCATGGATGCCAAAATACTGTTCAGGTTGTAAAATGGCATTTGACACTCATTTTTGGCAACTCCCATTGGAATTGCTCTCAAGGATCAAAATATCGGTAAACACGGATATATCGGTAATTGAATTTTACGGAAATATCGAAAATATCGGAAATATCGGTAAAATATCAGTGGATATTTTCAAAAATATCGGTTATTAAATTACCATATTTTAATTATATAGATTATAAAAATGATTCTTATCTTAATTAAGGTAGATTAAAATCAAGCGGATTAGTAATTTATTAAATTAAATATGTTATATTTAATATATTATTGAATATTATTATGTTAAATAAATATTATTTATTTGTTTTGTTATTAATATAAATATTATGTAGATAATGAGGAGATTCAAAATATTATATATTATAATTTTAAATTTTAAATGATATTATTTTATTTCTTTTCTTTTTCAAATTAATATTTGATTTAAAAAATATTATAAGTTATAATGTAAATAAAAAAATAAAATAAAATATTATAAAGATGAACAAATAAATAATAAGATAATATAAAAAAGTTTAAATTATATATAATAAGTCTGTCCAAATGGTTTGATGGTTAGAGGGTCTTAGATTCTAAGGGCATTTTAGGTGGGTTTGAAATATTCAAGAAACAATTTTTCCTTATTTTTACCTTCCCAAAATCGTTTCCAACCCAACCGAAAACCGATAAATCGGCCGAAAAAACCGATTTTTACTTCCTTGGTTGCTCTTACGATCTGATAATTTATTATTGCTATAATAAATTAAATCATTTACAAATATATTTGGTGGCGATTAAGAAACATATTTTTATTTTTTAAAATACAGTATATTTTGAAATTTATAGTAATAAGTTTTAGAAGATAAAGATTATATCTGAAAGTGAAAAGAAAATTTAGAGAATTTAGGAACTAAAAAGTAAAAAATAAAAAACATTAAATTTTCTTTCTCCTTTATAGTTTAACAGATGTTAAGGTTTTTAATGTGTTTATCCTCTTTTTTTTTTTTTTTTTTTTTTTAATTTTTCAAAAATGATGTCTAGATATTGGAACGAACTGTCGCATTGGAATACTACGAGCATGATTAAAAAAAAAAAATCACCCATAGGTATTATATATATTTATTTAAATTTATTTTATTTGTTTATCAAGTACTAAAATTAAAAAATATGTATAATTTGGAGGAATTTGGTTATATTTAAATTTTTATATTTTTATGTAGTGAAACCAAGAAAATAATTTTATAAGTTCTTTAAAACCCAAAAAATATGAGAGGAAGGAAAAACAATATGAATATTAAAAATTTATAGATATTAAATAAAAAACTTATTAAACTTAAATAAGATATTATATATATATATCTGATTATTATGAGTATAAAGTAAAAGACCTAACAAACATAATTATAACAAAATAAATTCAAATTATATTTGAATAGGAGATTAAAAAAAAAGAAGAAATAACATCACTCACTTGCAACATAGGTACAAGTAAATGTGGGAAAGAAAGTTGATTAAAATATGAATGAATATATATTTAAAATTAAGAATATGAAAATACTGAAAATATTATTTTACTATGCAACATTTTACAGGAAACAAATCTCATGCTTTAAAATTAAGAAGTGAACATTGAACGCTATATGGAAAGATTAAAAATATGAAAAAAGAAAGGAAAAATATCAAAATATAATTGTGGAAAGAATGTTTTATAATGCATGATGCGATATTTAAGAAAATTTCAATTTCTAAATTATTTATTTAAGAAAAAAAACGTTTAAAAGGAGGATGCTTTAATCTATAGATGTAGAAATAAATTAAAATATGTTTTAAAAATAGTTTTTATTCATAATAAATTATTTTTTAATGATTTTATAGTTATACTGTTATTTAAAAAAAAACCGAAAATAATACTTTATTATAATAATTTTTATGTTCATTATTATTGTTTGAAAAATGGAAAGAAAGATTAATGGGCTTTATGTCATTTCCTTGTAGATATCTAGTAGGTGGTCCAGGATTCATGCTTTATATCTAATCCTTTGTTTAAAAAAAAAATGGAAGGAAGATCAATAAATAAAGTTTTTTGAAGTTTTCTATTTAAGATTTTTCGGATAATTATCATGTAAGGAAGTTTATCATTTGAGAAAAATATTATATCCTAATTTTTATATATAATTTATAAAAATTTTGAATTATATTTTTAATTCTACTCCGACAGTCTCTTGAAATGGGCTTCATAGGTGTTGTGGGAGGGGAGTCTATGAGTTTCTTCTTCGGCCCGCCACCCACTAACGGCTATTTCCAGCCCATGTGCTCCAAGCCCAATAACAAATAAATGTGGGAAAGGTTATTTCAGTAATTTCAGGTAAATCTTAGCTTTCACACCTCAGAACCCTCTCCGCCTGGAGCGATAAGTTCTTCTTCCGATTTTCTCGATAACCTGGAGGAGGCCGTTCTGATTTTCTCGCCTGTGACACCTCCGCCGTCCGCGTCGAGATATACGCCATCGGAGTCATCAGCGATCATCTCATCGGCGCCGTCCGTATCATTATCAGGAGCCGCCTGCCGGCCGCCGACCTCCGGACCGGAAAATTCGCCTCAAGATCTCCCTCCATCACCGCCGTCCAGATCCAGCGCCCCTCCGGGAGGTTCCTTGGCATTCCTAACGTGGCTGCGGTGGTGATCAACGCCTCAGACTGGAATTACGGCGATCGACCACCGCGATCTAATGGGACAGAGCCTCCGGCGCCGACGCGGCCGCCGGCAGAGAACGGCGAAGGGAGAGAAACTCTCGGGCGGGGAATCTTGTGCCTCTTGTGGAATCTGCTGACCACTCGGACGGTGCAGATTCGACGACTTACTCTTCGTCAAGAGCATCGACGGTTCTCAAGGATTGTAATATATTGAAAGAGGTGGCGGGAACAAACGCATTGAAATCGGACGGTGGAGGAGTGCTATGCGGGTTGGGGGTTTCAAAGGAGGATTCATATGAGTCCGTATTCAAAGAGCCGCTGACAGATAGGTGAGAATGTAAAGTGACCCAGCCACTGGAAATCTTGCCACGCCGCGTTTGCAGGTGAAATCAACATTCTTTTTGCTTTTGCTGTTCTTTTGAAATGCCTTTTTTTTGTTCATATGATAAGTTACCTAAACGAGCTCTCTTCCTCTTTCTTTCTTTTCTGAAAGGCTGGTTCTTGTACTTTCAATGAGAATTGAGAAGTCCTTTCTGATTCCCTCCTAAGAGCTCTCATCCCTTTTCATTTTCTGAGCTTTGGGGCTGAGCTTTGGGGTGGGGAAGAAGGGCAGCCGTTTAGTTGAAGGATGCTGAAGGTAGAAACTGGTTGTTTGGTTGCTGTTCTTGAGAACAGGTTTTGTTCTCAAGAATAAAAAAATGGTGAACCACGTTTCATTTATCTGTTGGTATTCTTTCTTTTTGAAAAGAATATGTAGATGTTCTTTTAGTTGAAACACGGAGCTTAAAAAGGTTTTTTAGTTGAAGTGGAATTTTAGTTGAAACATCGCAAGGGAAGAAGCGGAAATTCCAGAGGTAGAAGAAGAAGCAGAGGCACGCGCGGGCAAGCGAGTGGAATTTTGTTGGAAAAAAACTAATGATGAAGGTCAGAGTTTGCAGGGACGTAAGATAAAATTGGGGAAAAAGAAGGGACATGCTGAGGCTGACGCTGTCTTATCAGCGCCAGGAGCTGTTCAGAATTGCAGTGGTGGGGCCGTTGCAGAAGGATGGGGGTACAAGTCAACTGGGTCCAGTGCTAAGGGAGAGGAGTCCTCGCAGCAGGCTCGGTCCAGAGGTGGATCTAAGGTACAGGCCCGCTTCCTTCCTGGGCTGAAGGGGAATGATTTTTATGGGCCAAGGGATACAAAGGAGCCCAGCCGTTATAAAGAATGGTAGCGGGCTGGAAGTTGGGCTGCAGTTGCAGCTGGATGAAGCCCGCAAGAACTCTAACGGTGGGGCTGCTGGAATGAATGGGCTGCTTGGGCTTGCCCGCCAAACTGGACACGGGATTTTAAGAAAGAGTAAAGGCCGGCGGGGCTGATTAAAGCAATTTTATTTCTGGCGTCGGAACTACTGTGAATTAGAGAGATGGGATGAAAAGCGTAGGTGTGTGTGATATAGGGTGTATAGAAAAAATGGGGTGTAAATAGAATTTCTGCGATTAAAGTGGCCAGGTACATTACTGTGGAGGATACTTCCATTTCGAGGAAGGGTGGAGGAGGATGAGTGGGGTTCGAAATTTGGTGCGGAGGGCTCTCGTGAAAGCCTTGAGAGATCCGACTGAATCTGTGCGAGGGCCCTCATACGAGAAAGGCGCTGACGGGAAACTCCCGATTTTGAGTTCTTTGGGAAAGAGGGTTGAGTTTGGTGGCTGTTGAGAGTCCGGCTATGGGTGGATTCGGGCCCGCGAAATGGAATGAGGATTCTCGGATGGAACATTTATGTGGCTCTAGTGGAGCGACTCAGCGGACGAGGTGATGGATCCCAAAGGGTTCGGAAAACTCGCAGAAGGACCCAGGTTTGATACTTTGTCCTCGGTTGATGTCTCTTCACCCCTCTTTTCTGTTTTTGGCCGGCCTCCTCTTTCCGGGGGTTCTTATTTCGGGAGCGTGAATATGATGCCGCAGGGGATATAGGACCGTTGAGGGTGGTTTCGGAGTGATGGAAGAGAGTGGGGAAGGGGACAATAACGATCTCATGATAAATGAGGTCAGATCCAGGGGGTCCCGGGTATTTGAAAGGGGAGTCAGCTAGTGGACAGCCAGAGTGCACGGGGTATAACAACTGGGAAGATAGCTGCCTGTTCAAATTTAGTGAATATCTGGGGGTAACAACGGCGGGGTTTGAAGAGGAGATTCTGAAGTTGATGCGTAAAATTGAGGCGCAGCAGGTAGCAGATAAGAGGAAGGGGATCGTATCAGAGACAAGATGTGAGAGGGAGCTCAGGAAGTTGGAATGTCTGTAAAATCTGATGGAAAGAACCCCGAGAATAGAAATTAAGAGCCAGAGAATTTTTGTTAAAGTTGAAATGAAGCTAAAAACAACTCACGGAATGTTAGAGTGTGAACAACCCAATTAAGAAGAATATTATTAGAAACTTTATTAGGTCTCGGAGGTGGATTTGGTGTCTTCCTGAAAACGAGATCGAGAGTTGTCTTTCCAATTTATTCGTGAATCTTAGGCGGGTAAGTTTGGACTAGTGGAGGACAGTGGAGCGAGGAGGGAGCAGTGAGGGTATCCTAGTGTTTGAATACAAGAAAATTGGATTTGGTGGAGTAAGTGGCCATTTTCTATAACTTGTAAGTTTAAAAAATGTGAGATCGTTTCTGTAGGCCTTCACGAAGTCCTATGGTCAGTGAAGCGAATTGTTTTGGGAGGAACTGGGGGCTTTGAAAGGTTTGTGGGAGGACCACAGATTGCACATTAGTGCGACTTTAATGTAGTTCTTTCCCTAATGATAGAAACTTGGGGAGTGGGCTTTAGCACCTATGAGTAACTAATGAAGTTCTTAATGAGCTGGGGCTTAGAGATCTCCCTCTGCAAGGTGGCCCTTTTACCTGGAGGGGTGGCAACAGTAATCAGCGTATGTCTCGGCTCGACAGATTTTTGGTGTCAGCTGATTGGGAAAGTCAGTTTAGCAATGTGATCCAAAGAACTCTCCCGAGACCAGTTTCTGACCACTGTCCCGTGTTGTTAGACAGTGATGGGATTAAATCAGGGCCTTCGCCCTTCCGGTTTGAGAATATGTGGTTGAAGGTCGAAGGTTTTAAGGATCTGCTTAGAGGATGGTGGCAAAACCTTCAATTTTCGGATCCTTAAGTTTCGTCCTGGCTTCGAAATTAAAGGCCCTTAAAGGTATTTTGAAGGTTTGGAACAAAGAGGTTTTTGGCAGAGTGGAGTTAAAAAAAAAGGAGGCTTTAAGCAGGATCTCTTTTTGGGACGAGGTGGAAAAGGATAGGAGTTGTCCTTGGCGACGGAGGAGAGGGGAGATGGCGAGAGGGACTATAAAGGGTGGGTGGATCTGGAAAAGTTTGGCTGACCAATCTAGAAGTGGGTGAAAGGAGACGAAACCACGGGGGGTTCTTTCATAGAATGGCGGTCGCATAGGAGGCGGAATTCTATCTCGAGCATCGAGAATCAATGGCGAGAACTTGAGGTCGAGGAGGATGAGGTTAAGAAGGCTGGTTAGGGCTTTCGGTGTCTCCTCTCATTTGACCGGTTCAGGCGGGTTGCCTTTCCCATATCTTGATGTCAATTTGATTGAAGACCGCTGCGCTAGCTTGAAGGAAATGTTCACGGAGGAAGAAATACTAGCGACAATTTAAGGCTTAATGATAAAGCCCAGGGTCCGGATGGTTTTTCCTTTAGGCTTTTTGGTCTTTCGATTTGGGATTTTGTGAAGGGAGGTTTTGGGCTTCTTTAAGAATTAACCGAATGATCGAGTTCATTATGAAAAGTGCGAATCTTTATTTTCTTAGTTACAGTTTCCCGAGGAAGAAGCAGTGGAGGATCTTAAGGACCTAAATTTACTCCAGTTTAGTTGGTAGCTTTAAAATTTTATCTAAGAAGTGTTGTGAAATTAAAGGGTTATGAGCTTGGCTATCTCACGAGAGCATCAAAGTCAAAATTGTTAGAAGATGATTCTTGATGTAGTCTTTAATTGCCGAATGAAATTTATGGACTCTATCCTTAGAGGAATGAAAGTGATCCTTTGCAAGTTAGATATTGAAAAACATGACCATCGGGTGGGACTTTTTGTTGAATCTTGAGAGAATGGGGTTTGGGGCTATATGGATTAGATGGATTAGCGGTGCATCCACTGCCGTTCCAGTCTTGATTAATGGTTTCTCCTTAAGTTCTTTCGGAGTTCCGGAGGCTCAAGACAAAGGGATACACCTCTTTCGCCATATTGTTTTGTTATGGATGGAAGCCTAAGGCATACGCTAAAGAGAGCGGTAGAAGACAATTTTATCTCTGGGTGCAGGTTTGGGGGTGGAGATGGTAGGGAGATTGTCATATCTCATCTATTATACGCTGATGACACTATCATTCTCTGTGATGCGATCTTGGGAGTTGATGTGTTGAGATGGACTGTAATGTGGTTTGGAGACTTTCTCGGGTTTGAAAATTAACTTTTACCTGAGAGCGAGGTTATCCCTCTGGGTAGGGTGGACAACATGGAGGAGTTAGCGGCTGAGCTTGGGTGTGGAGTCGGATCTCCTCGCTAAATCTTGCAGGTCTTCGCAGGTCTGCTCCTCACGGGGGCTTCGGGATGTAGGATTCTATTGAAGGCAGATTTAGAAATAGATTGTATCTGGAAGGTAATGCATCTCGGGTGGGAGACTTACCCTTATTCGAAGTACTCTGCCTAGCCTCCCCATTTACTTCCTCTCTGTTTAGAATGCCTAGATTGTTTTAGTCCCATTTGGAGAAGATTCGAGAGACTTTCAAATTGAAATTGTGGTAATTTAGAGCGTAAACCTCAGGTCAGCTGAATCTTGTTTGTCGAGAAACGGAGGTGGGTTAGGGGTGCGAGAATCTCTCCATGATGAACCAAGCTGTAAGTGGTGTTGGCGGTTTAGCTGTGGAGGGACTCTCTTTGGGGCGGTGATCGATACCAAATTTGGAGAGGAAGTTGGGGGTTGGAACACTAGGGACATCAGGGGAGGCTATGTTACTGGCTTATGGAAAGACATCAGAAAAGAATGGCTCACCCTTTCCCAAAACTCCATTTCCTCCTTAGGAAATGGTAGGAGGTTGGGCTTTTGGAAGGACCCTTGGTGCAATGAAACTGTGTTGTGCAATGAATTCCCCACTTTGTTCAACTTGGCAGTTCATAAAGATGCAAGGGTGGTAGATGTTTGGGATTCCTCAAGGGAGGAGGGGGGATGGTCCCCAGTCTTTCTTAGACCTTTTAACGATTGGGAGATGGTAGAGGTGGAAAGGTTCCTTCACTTCCTGGTCAACAAAAAAATTAAGCCCTATCAAGAGGATCGACTGTTATTGAAGGAGTCTAGGACTTCTAGTTTTTTAGTTAGTCTTATGTATCAAGTAAAAATTTGAGAACACTCATTACCACCAAATTTATAGCGATCCATTTGGAACCCAATTGTACCCCAATTAGGATTTTTGCTTGAGGCTTCTTGGGAGTAAGGTGCTTACTTTGGAACAGCTAAAGAGGAAGGGGATCACTACAAGTAAGCGAGGTGTTTATGTGAAGAGAATGAAGGGGAAACAATAGACCGCTTGCTTATCCATTGTTCGAGGGCGAAGATGTTAGCCAGGATCTTCTTTTTGTATTCTTGGTTTTAATTAGGTGTTCCTCGATCACGGTTTGTCCAGCTGGCCACGGCCCAAAGTGCTAGTGTCGAAAAAAAGCGGAAGAGAGTGGATGGCGAACTCATCTTTGTATGTCCACAGATGTTGTGGATGGAAAGGAATAGGGTAGTTTTCGAGAATGAGGTCCCCTCTGCTCATAGGATGAAAATATTTTTTGTGTTTTCCTTGTAGTCGTGGTAAAGTTGTATAGTGTTGATAACTTAAATTCGTTGGTGCAGGGTTATTGTCTTGGATGGGGTATAGGTGAGAGGATCGGTTTTCTTTGTACCCAGCCTATTATTTCTCTTTGAGCACCTTGTGCTCTTTTTAATCCATATACTGCTTTTTACCGATCAAAAAAAAAAAAAAAAATGTCAACAATCGTTTCCTTTGGTTTATTTGTCAAGCCACAAGCCACCTTGCTCGTTGCAGTAAGCTCAGAAGTCATAGTTATGACCTTCTTTGATGAGCCTTCTCTGCCCTTTTTCTTGTTCACAGGCTTCTCTTGCTTAACCTCTTTCCTTATCCAGGCTTATCACAATCACTTGTTCAGGTTTTGGCTTAACTGTGACCTTCTGGGCAGTGCTTTGCCGGCTACTTCACCGGTGGTGATGATGGGAGCTCCATCCACATTAACACATACTACTTTCTTAGTATTCTCAATGCTGGAATTAGCTGCATTTGCAAGTAATTGGGCGCAGAAACTCCTAGTTCCAGGACGAGAGATCTGAGGCTGTGGCTTGCCTTCTACTCCTCTAACAGTTACAAGATTACCGATATCTCCTAGGGCTTGGCGGCTTCTCCCTACAGCCGCCCGGCTTTCCTCTGCTTACCATCCCCAGCTAATGCCTCACCTCTAGGTTGAGTGGTTTGGAACAATGGAATCTTGTTACCATTTCGGACGGTTGATGACTGGTGATTTGCCAAGAACGCCAAAATCTAGGCAACAGATGACCAGAGGCGAGTGTAGGCAATGCACAGGCGTGCTCCTCTACCCCTACCCCTGCTTCAGCCTCCCGCTCCTTCCTCTGCCGTGACCACCCTCCAATCACAACTTTCTCTCTAAGAACTCTCTTTCTTTCTCTTTCCAGATCTCTCTAAGCATTTCTTTGGGGTTGTGTAGTAATTTCAAAAGCCATTTTATTGACAAGCTTTTGATTAAGAGCATGATAAAGGATTCTAAGGAGGGTTTGCCATGATTTTCCCCTATTGCAGGAATATTAGTCTAAGCCATTTGAGATTGAAAGATAATATAAAAAGCCATTAATTTGAGTCTCATGAGGACTCTTATATGTCTACCTTTGTGTTCTAAGTTGTTTTTGTTGTTGCTTTTGAAGTAACTGAGGAAGTTATTTGGCTTAAGATGTTCCTTATGGGATTAGATGTAGTTCCCTTGATTGTATCATGTTTTGGGAACCCCATATTTATGTTCTCTAAAATCGTTCTTCTCTGAAAATTGTGTTTTTTAATATGTGTTTTGTGTTTTTTAGAACAAAAATAAGTGAATCAAAGGTGTTTTCTTCGTTCTTGTTTTTTCAAGAGCGGAAAACAGTTTTCAAAAACTAGTCAAAAAAAAAACTGTTACCAAACAGGCCCAAAATTTCTAAGTCCATTCCTTTCTGATTAAAGATGATTTTTTTTTCTATTTCTAACTTTCAAATTAATTTTATTATTATTAATATCAATGAATTTTATAATTTTCTCAACCTTGTGATCAGAGCTTTCCAACTGACTTGCTAATTAACGGCTCTTTTCCATGTTTGAACTCTTTTGCTTAATAATACAGATCTTCCTACGCATGAGTTGGCCTCAAGTTTTGCCGGCAGGTCCTGAATATGAAGCTTTTATGGACGTGAGATCAGACTGCTAGGAGGCTCAATATGGCCCCCACATAGACGAGGTTTATCATGCACGAACTGTAGGTGCCACATTTTCCCGACCACCAAGTGATATCGAACATTTACACTCTTCAGAACATCTTTTACCCAGATTTTTATGTTGTACAATTAGTGTAAGTTTGTCTTACCATTTTTCTTTTTCTTTTAATTTTTAATTACCTAAATTTATTTATTCTGCTTTTTTTATAAAACTAAATCAAATTGGAACAGGGCAAATACAAGGCTGGTTCAAGAAAATGACCGATTGTTTCCGTTTCCGCTTATGTTTTGGTCACAACTTGGAAATGAGACATCGGTGTGTCTACATGCCACACGGTGTACTAATTGTTCAGTGGTAGAAGCAGGTTCAAAGTGGTATGGGAATAATGGGATGTTATATTTTTATTGTTTACTAATATTTTATTTCTTTTGTATCTCTTTTTTTCTTTCTTTTTTTAAAATTTTGGTTTTATTTTTGTTTTTTCTTTCTTTTTTGTAGCTGGCACTCCAAAATCCTGATCGGGATGATAATGGCCTTCATGTGGAACAGTACCTTCTCTTTGCATAATGTGGAACAAATACCATAAAAAAGGTCAATACATACATTACAATTGTTTGTTTTGATAAATTACAATAGTTTGTTTTGTCATTGTACTGGCAATAGTTCATAGTTTTATTAGGAGGAATTTGTGGGTCTTTCCAAAAATTATATGGTTTAAGTTTACTTCTTGGGGTTTTGTAAGTTTTTCTTGATTTATGAAAACATTTTGAGGTTGCCTTTGTTTCTGTTCTAATACCATAAATATGGTTTCTTGGTTATCTATTTCACTATCTAAACTGTATATACTTTGAGTTTTTCACTTTCAAAATCTAGTGATGATAATGAAAGTGGATGAAGAAGGATCTTGATGAGTTCAACCAAATGATGAGAGGGGGTGTGGTTTTAGTGCATTGTTTTGAGGTTTTTTTTTATTGATGTAGTCATAGATTTGTAAATATTCAAGGCTGAAGGTGGGGAGGAGGTGGTGGTGGAGGGAGGAGCCAGATTCAGGGCCACTGGGGATGGAAACCATTAGTTATGACCAGGGGCATGGATTTAATGTGTAATGTTTATGGGTTTATATTTTCAATTTTTCTGAGATTGGTTTTGTTGTTTCTAGAGATTTCTCCCATTGTTAGGGTTTGTTGCTGTGTTATTCTTTCTGTAGATGATTAGGATGATGATGATGATGATCCAAGAACACAAGAGAGAAGTGTTGTCTGAAACAGGGGTTTTTCATTTCATTTATTTATTTATTTGTCTGAAGCAAAAAGAGAGTAACATGCTGTCAAAACATGTGATTTTTTTCAACATATATCAAAAGCTAGCCTTCATTCATGTAAATAGTGATTTTTCCAATCTTCTTATCTGTTCTTTTGTTTAAGTTCCTCTCAAGCTCTATCTGAAATTTAAAAAAAAAAAAGCCAACTCGAGCTGTTGTAAATAGTGAAAGAAAATATCAAAGTCAATGAGTTTCATTCATGTAGGGAGAAAAATGGAGCAAGTGTGCAACTAACACAACAACCTATAAATGACTTGTTTAGAATCCTAAGGGGGTAGCTTAGTTGGTTCAACCTTAAGTTTGATATCCAATTATCACTAATGATTTCCTTAAGGTCATTACAGGAATTTTATGATCGGTTCAACTATAGTTTGATCTCCAATTGTTACTAGTTTGAGTTTCCCTTAAGGCCATTACAGGAATTACTTGATCAACCTTAAGTTTGATCTCCAATTGTCACTAGATCGAGTTTCTCCTGAGGCGAGAATTACTTGATTGTTAATTTCAGTTGTGATTGTCAAACACTTCAGGAAGGAGGAGATTTCGAAGCCACCAGAGTTCTTTCAGGTTATTCTGCAAAAGAAAAAAATCATTCCATATTAACCTCAACTCAAAAATCAAAATAAAATAGAGCACAACAAATAAAAAAGTCCAGTAGCCAGTTCCATTTCTATGTATGAGTTACAAAGATCTGGCTTTTTCAAACTTGCATTACAGTTTTTAGTATCTCACAATCAAATTATCTATTTACTGTCAATATACTGTTTGAATGTTTTGTAAGCGACATTATTGAGAAAAAATGTTAGTCGCCTCAATAAATGTTTATAAAACCAAAATCTCTATTGGACGATGAAGTATATCAAGTAAAGTAGATATGTAACTTACCTCCATGGATCCCTTATAGTTGGCTTTCATTCTCAATATTGGTTCTTTGAAACAAAATTTTTGATACTTGGTATGACTATGTTTCTTGGTACTTGCTAGATTGTGTTAATATAGGGTGTTTTTTAAATTGTGTTTTTTATGTTTTTCAGGAAAAAAAAAAATGAAAACCAAACATGTTCTTTTGTTTTATTTGTTATTCTTGTTTTTGAGAATGAAAAACAGTTTTCAAAATAGGTGAACAAATAGGCCCTTAAGTCTCCCCATATATTTTTTTTGAGAAATAACTCATTTTAGAAAAAAAAATGCCTTTTACTATTTTGTGTATTTACATGGATCTTTTATAAGGAAGGGTTAGTTTTACAAGAAAATAATAAGGTTATTTTTGTTAAAATTAACTGAGATAAAATTTTCGAAAATTCAATTCTCAAAAGCTCTTTTAATAAAATCACCCTTTTACTTTATTAAAACAAGTCATTCTTTGTATTTATATACGTAGTAAAAAAACAGAGCATTGTTGGAGATGCTCTAACACATAACCATTGGTTATGTTAATTTCCTTGGTCTTTCTTCCACACCCGCCGCCGTGCACACAAAGAAATGAAGACCCAAAAGTCACCCTTTCATACTAATTGGGCAAAGTCTTGATGGTCTCCTACCAAAAGGTCTATCACATCTTAATTTTCCTGTAATTTTCTTCCACAAAACGCGTAGAATAATAGCAAAATTTTTGATAAAGTATGTGCCTATAAATTCCTACTCCTTCCTTGCAGTTTTTCATTCAAGCAACCAATCAATTTCAATGGCAGGCCAATCTCTCTTTTCCTTAGCTCTTCTCTGGCTTATCTTTGTCGCTTTGATATGCAGCACTCATGCAAGGCACCATAACGGTGTATTGGGGGCAGAATGGGAATGAGGGCAGCTTGGCTGATACCTGTTCGTCAGGCAATTACGGAATTGTGAATATTGCTTTCTTGGTTGTATTCGGAAATAATCAAAACCCCCAGATGAATCTGGCTGGACACTGTGATCCGAACTCTAATGGTTGCACGGGGTTGAGCAATGATATTAGAGCATGTCAGAGTCAAGGCATCAAGGTGTTACTTTCCATTGGAGGTGCTTCCGGGAGCTATTTTCTCTCCTCTGCAGAGGATGCCAGGTGATTATTTTAACACCAACCAAACAGTCTCTTGTTTAAACTATCGATTTGTTTTTTTTTTTTTAATGTCTTTTCACTTTGCATATAATGTTGTTGTATTCTATTCTTAATTATAAGGATTCTGAGTCTGAAAACTCTCACCCTTTTGCCACTTGAATCATGCCTCAACGGCTTAAACTACCACTTTATTTAGAAGCTCAAGTTTGTAAGTTTTTGGTTTAGTGTCAGTATAGACAAATATAGGGGCGAACCCATGGCTCCTCCCAAGGCTCCTCCCAAATCATGTTCTTGATATCATATTAAACTCTCAATTTTCCCAAAACCTTAAGTTTATAAGATTTGGGTTCAATATAATAAGTATCATGCTAGCTTCTTTTTACATTCCTGGCACATTACATCTAATCCTTATGAGGTCAATGGTGATCTTATTGTACATTGTGATGCAGGCAAGTTGCGACTTACCTATGGAACAATTTCTCGGCACAACCAATGGCTCGACCATTAGGAGATGCGGTTCTAGACGGGATTGATTTTGACATAGAGGGAGGCACAACCCAACACTGGGATGAGCTAGCCAAGGCCTTGTCTGAGTTCAGCCAACAGAAGAAGGTGTACCTGTCGGCAGCCCCACAGTGCCCATTTCCGGATGCATGGATGGGCACCGCCATTGCCACCGGCCTGTTCGACTATGTTTGGGTCCAATTCTACAACAACCCCCCTTGCCAGTACTCGGGCGACGCCAACAACCTGATCAACGCCTGGAAGCAATGGACCACAATTCAAGCAGGTCAAGTGTTTTTGGGGTTGCCAGCGGCCCCGGGAGCAGCAGGGTCCGGCTACATCGAACCGAATGTGCTTATTTCCCAGGTCCTGCCGTCCATCAAGACTTCCTCCAAATATGGAGGTGTCATGCTTTGGTCTAAAGCATTTGACAATGGTTATAGTGCAGCTATTAAATCCAGTGTTTGAAGTTCTGTCTTCCTTTATATATATATGTTTACTTCTAATAAGATAAAATAAATTAGCATTTCATGCTTATTGAAGCTTCCCATATAAAACTGAATGAAATATAAAATTTCCACTGTTATGATTAAAACTGAATGAAGCATTTGACCTGTATTGTTTTGATTATAGAATCTTGAGCCTATTTATCAATTTCCTGTATTGTTCCGATTTGTGACCCTTTTTTGAACTGTTCTTTGAGGGTCAAATTCACATTATAATAAATAAATCAAACATTAGAATCAATTAATTATTCATCTCTTTCAATGATGTCATTTTGGTAGGACATAAAGTCTTTTCTATTATACTTAATGATGACTTTGACTTTAGATTATATTAATTTAACAAGTTACGGTAATTCGAAACGATATTTGAAAGTCAAATATAAATTTCAAACCTACTTGGATTGGAATTTGAAAAATACGGATTTCATACTTTTTTTTCATAAGAAAATAAAAATAATTGGTAAATATGCCTTGTAGTACCCTATAATGGATTCTATTTAGAAATATTCAATTGGTAAAATACGAATTTGAAAAATATGCCTTTGAAAAATAGATATTTAGAAAGATTTAATTGGTAAATTTTCAAACTTATTTCATACTTATCATCAAGGGTGACATTTCGTGTTCATGGATACTGTCAATAACAAGTAAATTTTATACAATATTCGTCAATACGAATAATAAATAAATTGATCCAATGTAATTAATCTGGCCGCAATTAGTAATCTTTCAACATGATTAGACATGCGTAACCCGCTTATTAATTTAATAATTTAAAATAATATAAATTATAATTAATTAAATCGGTGTTGATAAATTTGATTTGTTTATTAAGCGAATTAAATGCGGTCGTAACACGTATTTAATCAATCTGATTATCTTCCCATTACAGCTTGCAGAAAAAATCGTATCGAATTGTCAATTTTGTAGCCCTACTTGTCATCCATTGTATTCACTTTGCTTATTATATTGAATAAGGGACTTTACCCCGAATATCTTGTATACCCATCCCACCCCTCTAACATTTGATCTAGGCTTGAAGGACTATTATTACCATTCCTATGCAAATTGTATATTATATGCAAAGAGAAATGTGAGCCAATGTCATGCAAATTTTATATTATACAAAGACTATTATGTCATAAGCCATACCAATCATTGATGCTCTACCAAAGCAACTTATTATAAAGGAGAAGGCAAAAAGAAGTCTCACAAATAGATAAAAATTTTATTAATGGAAGAAATTACCAAAGCAACTTATTATAAAGGAGAAGGAAGAAAGAAGTCTCACAAATAGATAAAAATTTTATTAATGGAAGAAATTAAACATTATTAGCTACCAAATGATGGGTTAGGGAAAGTATACTGGATAAGGACAGCATTCATTATCACAAGAAGAAATATAGATTGAGTATAGCTCGCCCAATCCTTTTAACACATAGAATAATCCATTGTTTTTGTCAACGATATCTTTGACATCCCGAACTTATCTTCAATTTCAATATATAAGTCCATTCTTTGTTTCCTGATTTGAAGAATCCTATTATGGCACCTGAAGCCATCAGGATTGCAAACCCAAACCCGTATTTAATTTAAGGATATATATATATATATATATATATATATATATATATATATATATCAGTAATTAAGATTATTTAAATATATTTTTAATTTATATGAAATTATTTGAAAGTTTAGTGATGGTTATATCAAATAGTTTTTTTTTTTTGAAATTTCTTTACTATATTTATATTTATTTATTAAAAATAAAATTATTTTTATATATAGTATTTTCAAAAAGAAAAAATATTAAAGTGAATTTTTAAGAAAATCATTAATAAAAGAAATGAATATTTGATATAAAATCATAATTTAACTAAGCAAACTTTGTTCAATAAATTTAATAAATTAAACTAATCTATAAAAAATAAAAAAAAGACTTATTAAAACATTATCGATAGATGCTCGATTATCGATGAAGAATATCATATCGAAGTCGTCTGATAACCAATATAATGCCAAAATATCGGTGATATATCCCGGAATTTCAAATGGATTTAGATCAAAGTTTACGATGTTCTGGGATCTCCATCGATCTACGGACCTCGAATAACCACTCCGAAGATTTAGCGATAAGTGATCTAAAATCGATTCCAGAAGTTCTGTATGGAGTGCTCCCCAATCTGGATTCCAAGGCAAACACTTTTTTTTTGGTCGCCATCGATATATCGAAGATGATGAAAAATTAGGATCGAACAAACATATTTGTTTTTATACTAAAATAAATAAATAAACGTTCCTTATTCAAAAAATCATTTACGTTTTTTAAATTTTAGGATACATATCAAATATATATATATATATATATATATATATATATATATATATATATATATATATATATATAATTTACACATCAAAATTATTTTTTTAAAATTGAAATTCCTTTAATATATTTATATTTATTTGTTAAAATATAAAATTATTTTATTAAAGCGTATCTAATCACATTTAAAAAAATAAATGAAAAATATCTAATCAAAATTCAAACTTTTAAACATTACATATTAAAATAAAAACAAAGTTATTCATTACTTAACATTATTTATTTTTATCTCTTTTAATACATTTTATACATGAAACATGGTAATATTTTTACAATAATTGTTTAAAGTGGTACCAGATTATTTACATTAACTACTTTTTTTCATATTTTTATTTATATTTTAGAATATTCTAAAAATATACTCCTAAATTATTTTAAAATATTAATTTAAGAATGCTTTTCCTTAAATTTTGGTAACAATAGATGAAATAATTATATATTTTCCATAATTCATCTTAACCGTACACATAGCATTTCCTAAAAAAAAAAAGGTGCACGTGGCCTCATGGATAGCCCATATGCCTTAATCTCGTTTATTTCCTTCTTATTCTTAATTTTTTGGATTAGTGAAGCAAAGTTATCAATGACAAAAAAGTTATTATAGATTTGTCCATGTCATAAATATATAATTTATATTTTATTATTAAAATTCAAATAATTCTTAAATATATAATTAAAAATTAATAATATTTTTATAATTACATAATAATTATCAATATTTTGAAATTTTTTTAACAAAATCCGTACTATATTTAAATGTAAATCTTCATTAGCGTATTTCATTTTTTTTCTTATAAGTCTTTTTTTTCATATAACAAATTTCTTAGTAAATAAGAAAAGAAGAATAAACATGAAAAATGTATTTAGATAAACATGAAAAATATAATATTTTAATCCATAGCTGTCTTTATCACATCCTACAAAAACTGATTTGGGATGAATAGCTATCATCTCAACCCTTTATTTTATGCTTTAAAAAAAAATTATAAATATATTTAAAAAATTTTAAATTCCCAAACAAACTTTTATTTTTATAAATTATGTTATGAACTTATTTTATAATTTTGAGATAATATATTTTTGATAAAGGGTCAAATTTCTAAAATTTAGTTTTCAAATTATATATATAAAACGAAAAAACGAAAAAAGAATTAAAAAGATTAAGATTAGGTTTCCAATTGGATTGGGGGTGCAGCCTCCATTTATTTTATTTTAGTATAAAAAGGAATATGTTTGTTTTAACTTTTAACCCTAATTTTTCATATCTTCTTGTTCATCATGGATATATCGATGGCGAGCAGAAAAAAAGGGTTTGCCTCCTCGAATCAGAGATGGAAGTCACTCAAACAAAACTTCTGGAATCGATTTTAGATCACTTAGCGCCGACGGAGGACTACCTCGCATTCAGTGAGGTCTGCATCGGATGGAGAGATCTGCAGTTCTTCAAAAGCTTCAACAGTTACGATCAAACCATAAAAGCCATTGTCGCCAGCACCACCGAGTTCCATTGTTACTGTTTCCTTCCTGTGATCATGGCAGAAACAAGTACTGGTTATGCGGTATTGTTACTGTTACGATCAACCATAAAAGTCATTGTTACTGTTTCAATCGATCCAGATCTGGATAATCAGTTTGGGTTTGGGTTTGGGTTTGCAATCCTGATGACTTCCGGTGACAGAATAGGATTCTTCAAACCAGGAAACGAAGAATGGACTTGCATTGAAATTGAAGATAAGCTGCGGGGGATGTGAAAGATATCGTTCACAGCAATGGATTATTCTCTGTGTTAACAGGATGCGGCTTGTTATACTCAATCTATATTTCTTCTTGTGATAATGTTTATTATAAAGTGAAAAGGATCCTTTCACCTGATAATGAGAATGCTGTCCCTAATCCTATCCAGTATGCTTTCCCTGACCCCTGGTATTTGGCAGCCCTTGACCGCGGAATCCAGGCAACCCGGGCCGTCCGCTCATATTTGGTGGAATCTCCTGAAGGAGATCTCTTACGGGTTGAAAAGCCAAATGTTGAAATAAAAGCTATTATATGGTTTTCAAAGGAATCCAAGATGGGGAAAGAGTTATGAGCTTGGGCGATATTTGCCTTGTTTGTGGGAACCAGTCCATCGATTTATTATTTACAGCATCTGATTTTCCCGGATGCCAAACAGCTGATGATGTTGAGGTTAGGGGATGCCACGCAAATTCTATATACTTTGCCAATCACGGGCATGCAGGTTTATATGTTTTCAATCTGAATGATAATACTCCTATAGCGCCTTACATATATGCACCAACACCTCGGATTTGGATTTGTCCAAAATCTGTGTGAAATTTGGTAGCTAATAATGTTTAATTTCTTCCATTAATAAAATTTTATCTATTTGTGAGACTTTCTTTTTCTTTCTCCTTTATAATAAGTTGCTTTGGTAGAGAGCAATAATTGGTATGGCTCGTGCCATAATATAGTCTTGTATAATATAAAATTTGCATGACATTGGCTCACATTTCTATTTGCATATAATATAAAATTTGCATAGGAATGGTAATAATAGTCCTTGAAGCCTAGATCAAATATTAAAGGGGTGGGATGAGCATATAAGAGAACCGGGATAGAGTATCTTATAGAGTACTTGTTGGATTTTTAAACGTTTAGTAACGTTTTGTATTAAATATGTTTTAAATTAGTAACGTTTTTTTTAGTGTGAATAATAAATTAGTAACGTTTTTTTTAGTGTGAATAAATTGTAATAAATATGTTTTAAATTATGTTTAAGCGTTTTGTATTCTACGGTGTCTGAGAGAGCTTATTTATAAGAGCTCTAAGAGGTAAGCTTTTTGAAACATACGTTGTGTTACTTGAGTAATAAAGTGAGAGGCTTTCTTAGGTTAGTTGATATACTAGAATTTTTGGGGTGCAATTTCTAGAAATTCTCGATTTAATTCGTTTGTATCACAGGAGACGAACCTCCAGTTGACACAAGCATCGTGTGTGGAATGCGGTCGTTTTAAAGGAGCGTGTTTCGCGGTATCGAATCATCTTGTAATTACGTGTTAGAGTTTGTTGATTCATTTTATTTATTGATTTGTAATTTTAAATTTGCTATCTTACGCTGGTGTGTTATATTTATGTAATTTATATAATCTGTTATTTGTGTGTAATTGACCAACAATCTTAAGCGGTGTTTTTGAGAAGCGTGAAACGAGGTTGAAGTGGAAAGGATTTTCCTTGGTTTGTGCATTAATTTATATATATACATGTTTATCTAATCTTTGTTGCAGGAAAAGAATATCTGGATTAAATTTTTTTTTCACGAAACTTGGTTTAAATTTGTTTGAAAGCAGGTTTTATTAAATTTTGGACA